>JANRMT010062806.1:126398686-126420662 GCA_026402145.1 Polypterus bichir lapradei | reverse complement strand
TATATATATATATGTCAATGTGTGTATGTATGTACGTTCCAGCATCACGTCCAAATGGCTGGAGCGATTTTCATGAAACTTGGTACACATGTTCCTCATTGGTCAACTAAAAATACTGTAGGGTGAAATCAGCCGTAACACCCCCCTCCCCCTTCTGGGTGGGGGGGGGGGGGTGATCTTGCGGTCTTGTATGCATCTTATCATCCAGTTGACACTCGGAACGACCACCAGAGGGTGAACTGGAGGTGACTGCCAGCATTCTATGTTTGAGCGCCACCGCACAATTGTTGCTTTTGAAATTAAATAGAGTTGGCCAGTTCCGAGCGTCAACTGGATGATAACATACATACAACACCGCAAGACATGCACATTAGTGAGTCTTTATCTGTTCATCCATTATCTAACCCGTTATATTCTAACTACAGGGTCACGGGGGTCTGCTGGAGCCGATCCCAGCCAATACAGGGCACAAGGCAGGAAACAAACCCCGGGGAGGGTGCCAGCCCACAGCAAAAAACCCACGCAGACACAGGGACAACATGCAGACTCCACGCAGGGAGGACCCGGGAAGCAAACCCAAGTTTATTGTTTAATTTATTTTTATTTTTAAAGTTTTTTTTTAATTATCTCTTTCTCAAACAATTAAAAAGAAATCAACTTTATTTTCCTCTTGGGCAACGCTGGCTATTTCAGCTAGTAAATAATAATAAAAAGCCAAACTGCATCCTTTAAACCCAAACTTTAAACCCAGCTACAATTAAAAAAAAAAAAAAAACAATAATGAAATGTCACTTAACATTCCTTCTAATGAAACAGCACACTAGCACAACTGAACCTTATTCTGCTGGTCCATTCATCAGGTAGGAGCCCAGATCCTCCATGAGACTGCAGTGGGACAGCGAGTGCCTTCCAGAATTGTAAGAGTTCTTACTAGTTTGATGAATCCTTCTAAGATGAAGGCTAACTTCACTTTTAGAAAAAAGAAAGAGTGACCCGCTTTTAAGGGCTCATTGCATCTGAGGAGACGCCTGTTCTTCTGTCTTCTGCCCAGGTCTGTAGCGGCCAAGTTTATAACGGAAGAGTCAAATGTGGACCTTGCATGCCACGTCACCTTGAGGTAAACATTTATTAAATCCCAAAGCATCGTTGTTAATTTTTAAAAGGGAACCCGTTAACAACCAGTGCTGTTCACTACTAACATTTTTTTCTACGGGAAAGACTGTTAATCCAGGTTAAATACCTGTGTAATTTAATCTGTTAAATGATTCACAGTAAATACATCACGCACAATTAGAACTGTCTACATAAAAGAATTACCATACAGCCACATGTTTACACAGCTATCACTATGATGAGAACGCTGTGGTCTCGCCTATCTGGGGTTTCATAAACTACAACATCGATTTTCTTGCCACGAATCTTTTGAAGAATGGTCTCCATATTGTTGGTCAAAGACACTGGGCAAATGAATTAGACGAAGACTTCTCTCATTTTCTGGCAGCGCACCTCCTTGTTTCCAATGCTTAATAAAGAAAGGATGCATCTTTGTCATTTTTATGAGCGATATGTCTGACTCAAATGGGCACAAACTGCCGTCTTGCTTCTGATGATTTTGTTGTTTCCTCTGTTGTTACCTGAAGGGTTAACACTTTTTGATCTTCATTTCTCCTTGTTTTTGAGATGGGTTTTATATTTGACGTGGTAATTGTTGGATCTTTTCATGTCCAGTCGATGGTATGCTGACAAAACGTGGGGAAAAGTTGTCCAGATTCGTAAAAGTCGCCGGGATATTATTGTGCCCTCAATTTGCATTTAAGCTTGTGTTTCTTAGTGTTTTCAGCATAGTTAGGTTATCTGATTCTGCTCACTTCGACATTTCTGTCTCGTGCAGCGAGCTAATTCACATGCCTTTAATGAGAAAACAGAACAGGAAACACGCGCACAAACAGATAGACACACGAGAATTGTATTTGCTTCAAAAACAACAAACTAGAAAGTAGTATCTGAATGATAGAATTACAGATTATTCATTCATTTTAATTTATTGGAAAGCTTTGTAACTGTCACCCCTTCAGTCTCTAAATTCCGCACATTTCCATTTTTAAATTTTAAATCTGTTTTTAAGCATTAATTCCATCCATGTTTTCCACATCTCAGAAGTCATAAACCTACACAACTAGTAATGACTTGGCTATATTTTAAAATGAGTTTATTTGTATCTTGATTAAAAAAGATAGGAATTTCCATCAAACATTTCTGGATGACCCCAAACTTTTGAAAAGTACTTTTTATTGACTTAAGTTACAAGTTGAAGAGTCAGAGGTGGAATCAAAGGTTTTGTGCCACAACTCTGCAGCCCAGCTCACAAGATTCCAAATGCTTTTTACTATTTTTAACATATTTTTACTTCAGTATTGTTAAATAAGTCACTTTTGTTAAGCGCTCTTGTAAATTAAGATGTTCATATCCACAAATGAGGCACCAATGAAGGATTATTCAGAGGCAGCCTGTGAAACTGCACTATGTGTTAATATGCACAAGTTCAAGGTGTAGACTCTTCCTGGCAGTCATTTTTGTGCATCGTGTATCACTTCAGAGCAAGCCTGGTGGACGAAGTGAACGGTATGGTGGAGTGGGGAAAAAATTTGAATGCACAAATATTCGCGTTGTTTGTCATGTATTAAAGTTATTGAGCAATTGGGAGTCATCATTCATCAATACAGCTAACAATATAGTTCCACCACTCTTGACTCCTGTTGTGTGTCCAAATTCTGCACTGAATGAAAGTGGAAAAATCATGGCAGGAAAAGCTAAGACATATCATGCTGTAGCCCTTTTGTGCTGACTCGTCAAATTTAGAAAATGAGCCGTGGTTCTGAAATGTGCAAAACCGAAACACATTAGTTGGAAAAACACACAGGTTATTCACATCTACACCTTACTTCTGTCTTCGGTCACAACGCAAGCACGGCCCATACATTCTAAATAAACTGAGTGTGTCTGTGCTTACCAGAGTCCATGTGGGTCGCATAATGTAAGCAACACTGACTTTGGATTGGATTTCTTCACCCACATGATCTGATTCAGGCACATTGGTATGAGCTGTGTCTTACTTGTCTTATTCTGTAGGTTCATTCATTCATTCATTCATTTAGAGTGTCTGCTTAATCCAGTGAAGGGCTGCAGGGCTTGGCTCCTCTCCATGTCAATTGAATTTATTCTTAGAAGTGCATCAGATGCTAAAAATAAGTGCAGTAAAGTTACATTTAAACCAAACAAAGTTGTTGACAGAAATACACTTTGTGCAAAGAAATATAAACACACAGCTACAGTTTTTGGTTTTTTTTTAAGAATAAAATGATTACATCAATTTTCCACAGTGCTAATCTGGGTAATTAAAGAAAATAAAAACAGAAAAATTGAACTTTACCAATTACTGTATTTTTTATAATATGAATAATAACTGAAGTAAGCAAATAATAAATAGCAATAAATAGAAAAAGGAGTTTACTATAAAAAATATATTCTCTTGTACTCAGTTTTTGGTGTGTGTCGTCGCAACTTTGTATTTTAATCTTTATTTAGAGAAACTTGTTACTGAAAATTCACTGTAAATGCCAGACTATACAGGATGCATTATCTGCTGCAACATACAAAAGAATGGTTTTTGGTGCACCACAAAGTAGGAATGCATTAATGTACAGTGTCATTTTTTTTTTTTTTTTTAATCTGTACGGGCATATTTAAATTGTTATTGATTAATTATTTTATCTTATTGTTAGTTATTTGAATTAAACATTTCTTTGAGTTTTATTATTTAAGTATTTAGAATTAATATTATTAAAACATAATTAGTGTAGCTGCATTCATCTGTTTTCCAAAACTTCCACAGCCTCTGCTTTCTAATGGGGTTCAGGCAATGAGTGTGACTCGTCAACATGTGTCCATGCAAATAATTCTGCAGTTGAAGTGTCTTCATTGTAAAAGATTTTGTAAAAATTGAAAGCAAATCAGTTTACACAATTCTAATTCTGGAGCTGAGCACTAAGGTAGTGCCATTACAAGTTAGGGGTAGGGGTTAAATAGAGTCGTCCATTATCTATGTAGTAAGAGAATAATAAAAATAATTATATAACACCTTTCATACATCTGACTCAAAGGGCTTTACAGAGAAAGCAAATATCACAAAGTAGAAAAAGAATCTAAACGAATATGAGTAAAATAAGAACACAATCAAACATTAAGATAAAAAATAGGTTAAAGTATAAATAAAAATATATGAATGTAATTCACTGAAAACAACTAAATGCCAAGCTAAAGAGAGAGTATGTTTTCAGCTGCTTTTAAAAAATACTAAGAGGCCTGACAAATATCTAAGGGCAGGTTGTTCCAAATCTTTGGTGCATAAAAACAGATGGCTGCTTCTCTATATTTCTTTATTTTACTTTGTGAATGTGCCTTGAGCATGGGAAAGGTGCTATATACCTAAAATGATTATTATTATTAATGATTGATGTTTAGCAGGCTGGTGCTTGATTATCTTAAGGACATATTTGGAATGTATTCACATCATTTAACCACAGAACTACTGGCTGGGAAGCTGACTCTCTATTGTATTGGCCAGTTTAAACAAAATCCCGATCAGGGTGAAAAGTAACGCATGTGCACGCGCCTGCTGTCCTGCCCCAACTCCTCCCGGAATTACGCCTCTTTGAATATGCAAATCAATATAAATAGCTCTTAAGCTTAGCCTTCTGTGAAAAGACTATAGCAAAAGCACGGGTTGGAAGAAATAGAAGAATTTCAGCGAATACCAAGTGGAGGCAAAGAAAAACGTACTATCTGTTGGTTTAAACAGTGTTATGAACAACAAAAGGAAATGACATAGTGTGTTGGAGAAACTCGAAAGCTCAAGTTCCCAAAGTCGCACAGTGCCTGAAATAAAAAAGTTGTGAGAAATCAAAGTCGCCGTGAAAAGGCGAGTCGTAGCCCACCGTCTGAGTGTCATATGAAAGCTTATTAGGATACAGAGAAAAAAAAATAGGCACACAGTGGGGAAAAAAGCACGAAATGTCAACTTTAATCTCGAAATTTCCACTTAAATCACATAGTTTATTTTGTCATTAAATTAGAACATCATAAACTTCATCTTAAAATCATTTAATAGTTTCTCAAATCCCATCGTAACTAATGTAGTACGTTAAATGCTTTGTTTTGTATTTGATCTTCTATGTGCTCTGTGTGTGTGAATCACTTCCTCCGACAGGACATAGAATCCATTACATTCGTGATATTACAGCTCTCTGAATAACTAAAATACTGAGTATGCGTGATATCATTTTCATGATGACAGGAGTTAAAGCATGTAAATAAACATGGGAACACGGTGGCACAGTGATTGTTCATGCCTCACGCAAGATGCTTGCTGCACCGTGTGCGACCTTTGATGAAATACTTTATTATAGCATTACTGTCTCTTTCAAATGTACTAACCTCCAATTCCTGTCCGTCCTTTTTCTTTCTCCAAATGCCCAATTGGCACATAATCAGCTCCGTAATAGACGTTAAGCCATCTGTAAGCTTACGACGACGATTCTTCAAAACTTTTAAGGAACGTTGAAATATCTTCTTAGTACGTGTTGAATTATTCTATTCATCTGTCCTTCCAGTGTCGCGCCGGCCTCAGTAAATATACAGCGCGAGGCAGGAACAATCCGTGAACGAAGCTCCAGCTCTTTGCTAGTGCTGCAGCACCATGTAGTTAAAGTTTTATCTGTATAATACAATAAACATATTTTGCTGCATTTCATCTTAAAAATATCGTCGTCATATGTAAATACGCGCTTTATAAGTGGCTCAGGTTGTGCAATATTATAACTGTATCGCAAGTTTACAGTGAGGTGATTGTACTTATACTGTAAGTCCTAACAGGTCTACAAAGAGCACTTGATGGACTGATTGAGTGCGTTTAGAGTTCTTGGGATGAAACTGTTTGTGAACCGCGAGGAAAGGCTCTGAAGCATTTGCCGTATGACAACAGTTCAATTGACAGCATGGCTGAGGCAGTGTGTGCTTGATGCTGTATACCGATAATTCTCTTTCTGATCAGCTGCTGTACAGCTGTGACTCACATTCGGATACAGTCATATAAATACTCTGAGTGGTGCTGTATGAGGAATATGGAAAAAGATGATCTGCTGTGGCAACCCCTAACGGGAGCAGATGAAAGAAGAAGGTGCAGTGAGAGTAACAATGCTAAAGCAGTTATGGTATTTGGAATAGTTTGACCATTCTGTGGACCATTATATTGTTACAGGTTAATTACAATCAGATGCATTAAACTAATAAACAAGTGTATTTATAAAGCCGCGTCAAGGATGTGGATGTTGAACAAGAAAGGATAACCACACAGTAACAGTAGCACTGCTTTGACGCTGGGTGCCGCCAGTCTGCAAAACCGAGTGGAGAACTTGCGTACGCAAGGGTATGACCTACCGTGGAAATGTGCGTGGCTTTACGGCAAGTTTAGGTTTTATACATTGCGATTTGAGCGTGGAAACATTTGTACGCAACATTTCTGTGTATACGCACCGTTTATACATGAGACCCCAGGTGTTATGGGAAAAAAAAGCAGGATAAAGCGAGCCAGAAATAAAAGACAGAGTAGAAAACAAAGTAAAACATCATAAAGAGGTTAAAAAAACAAGGGGGCCAAACACATGCAGAGCAGGTTAGAGATAATGAAAACTGGAATTCAAAAGACTAAAAAAAAAAACGTAGGCGCGAAACACATGCAGAGCAAGATACAGAATATGAAAGCAGAAAAAAACGACAGTGTCAAAAAAAAAGAAAGTAAACATTGCATTAGTGCAAAGAAAGAGAAATTATTACTTGGAGAAATAACGAAAAGACGAATAGAGATCGAATATATGGACACAGGTGATATGTCACAAGTATGTAAATACTCTTTCTTTCTTTACTCATCCCCCTTTCATTTTCTCTTTCTTTCTTTCTTTACTCATCCCCCTTTCATTTTCTCTTTCTTTCTTTACTCATCCCCCTTTCATTTTCTTTCTTTACTCATCCCCTTTCATTTTCTTTCTTTACTCATCCCCTTTCATTTTCTCTTTCTTTTTTCTTTACTCATCACCTTTCATTTTCTCTTTCTCTCTGTCTTTATTCATCCTCTTTCTTTCTTGGATCAACAAGTTCAGCTAAGTAAGGTGGAGCTGACCCATAAGGGCATTACAATAATCAGGACGAGACATGACAAAAGCATGAACAAGCTTTTACAGGTCATTACAGAACCCAATGACAGATTCCTGAGGTATCGGGTAACCCGTGAACAATTTAAAAGCAGTACCCTCAATGCCGACCCAAAGCTCAAGCCTGTTAATTTAAATGTCATGATTAACCATGTCCATCCAATCTGAGGAGAGACTCTTTCCATCCGATGATCCCAGTGCTCTTTTATTCAAGGTGATTTTTTCCATATGCAGGAGATCAGCCTGGCAGTAGAACAGTGGGCACCGACTGCCATATCCAGATACTGAGAAGAGAAACTGAATAGAGGAGGGATAGCAATGTTTTAAAAATATTGTATTGCTTATATTTCTGCACAGTAACTAACAAATCATGGGAGAAATATTAAGATGAAATACATTTATAGCAATATTCTGTTAAAAAAAAAAACAAACAAACAAAAAGAGACTTAAAAGCGCAGTATGCTGTCAGTCTGTGTTTGTGTGTAAAGCATGTCACCAAAAGCTTAAAGAAATATTGTATTTAAAAAATATATGTGTGTGTGTTACTTATGGACAAATACTAAATACATGTGCTTGTCAGCTTTAAATACAACATTAAGGATTATCTGCAACTTTACTGTACATGAATGCATAGAATTTTTCTACCACAAGCACATGCGCCATCTTTAAAGGGAATATTTCAGTTAATAGGTAATTGTTAAAGGATTATGTCATGTTAATGTGTGGTCTTTTTCTAATGTAGACAAAAATATTTGATCCAAAATTAACTGAAATACTGAAATTATGTTTACAGATCTAGTTCAGACCCCACCAATTAGTTTCTCTGTCAATAAAATCTTGAATTTGACCTTCAGGGCTATTCTGAGGTGCAGTGTGTCGCACACACACCTTCAGTTGACCATAAGTGGTGCTCTGTGCATGCAGCTGCGTTAAACGTTTTCATGCTTAGACCATTAAGAGGGTCCTCATGTTATTAAAGATGAGGTTTCAGCCTGGTAAAATGTGTTCACACTGTGCAGTGTTTGGGCTGATAGTCAGGAGCATTTTCACAACATCCAGTATATGTTTCAGGAGCCCAGAGTACAAAGGCAGAAGTGTAGGAAGTATATTAATGATACAAATAAATAATAATGATGAACAGCACACTGCACTTGTGGGAGTGACGCATGTGTCACTTTAGGATTTCCAGAGTCACTTTCGGTTTCACTGACCATTTCAGTTTCACTGCCTGAAGACAGATTGACGTCGTCATCGCTGCTGTTTCTTATGAGACCCCATTATGAGGCTAGGAGGAGATGTGTCTCCACTGTTGCCCAGGTAACACTTAGGCCTGACGCTTATGCAAGCCATGCCTATGCTGTTGCTTGAGTAACGCTTGGCACTAATGCTGTTGGCATCCCAATCTAACGTGAAGTGCATCTATATCATTGCCCAAGTGACACTCGGGGCTAATGGCTTTTAGCACTGTTTTTGCAGCCAGAGTGATGTTCAGGTCTAATGCTGCTTCTTCTTCTTTCAGCTGCTCCAGTTAGGGGTTGCCACAGCAGATCATCTTCTTCCATATCTTTCTGTCCTCTGCTTCTTGTTCTGTCACACCAATTACCTGCATGTCCTCTCTCACCACATCCATAAATCATCTCTTAGGCCTTCCTCTTTTCCTCTTCCCTGGCAGCTCTATCCTTAGCATCCTACTCCCAATATACCCCTCATCTCTCCTCTGCACATGTCCAAACCAATGCAATCTCGCCTCTCTGACTTTGTCTCTCAATTGTCCAACTTGAGCTGACCCTCTAATGTCCTCCTTTCTAATCCTATCCATCCTCATCACCCCCAATGCAAATCTTAGCATCTTTAACTCTGCCACCTCCAGCTCTGTCTCCTGTGCCACTGTCTCCAATCCATATAACATAGCTGTACTCACTGCTGTCCTGTAGACCTTCCCTTTCACTCTTGCTGATACCTGTCTTTCACAAATCACTCCTGACACTCTTCTCCACCCACTCCACCCTGCCTGCACTCTTTTTCACCTCTCTTCCACAATCCCCATTACTCTGTACTGTTGATCCCAAGTATTTAAACTCCTCCACCTTCACCAACTCTACTCCTTCATCCTCACCATTCCACTGACCTCCCTCTCATTCACACACATGTATTCTGTCTTGTTCCTACTGACCTTCATTCCTCTCCTCTCATATCTCCACCCCTCCAGGGTCTTCTCAACTTGCTCTCTACTCTCGCTACAGATCACAATGTCATTAGCAAACATCACAGTCCACGGGGACTCCTGTCTGATCTCGTCTGTCGGCCTGTCCATCGCTATTGCAAATAAGAAAGGGTTCAGAGCCGATCCCTGATGTAATCCCACCTCCGTCACTCCTACCACAGACCTCACCACGGTCACACTTCCCTCGTTCATATCCTGTACAACTCTTACGTACTTCTCTGCCACTTGCGACTTCCTTATTCAATACCACAGCTCCTCTCAAGGCCCCCGTCATATGCTTTCTCCAGGTCCACAAAGACGCAATGCAGCTCCTTCTGTTCTTCTCTAAACTTCTCCATCAACATCCTCCGAGCAAACATCGCATCTGTGGTGCTCTTTCTTGGCATGAAACCATCCTGCTGCTCACTAATCATCACCTCACTTCTTAACTGAGCTTCCACTACTCTTTCTAATAACTCCATGCTGGGGCTCATCAGTTTTATCCCCCTGTAGTTACTGTAGTCCTGCACATCCCCCTTATTCTTAAATATCGGCCCACCAGTACACTTCTCCACGCCTCATCATCCTCTCACTTTCCAAGTTTCTATCTGTCTGTCTTTGTCTACTTACCTACCTAGTAAAACCAAATGTTGACATCCCTTACTGTAAGTATGAATGTATTTGGATTTGCATTTTCTCTGTATCGATATTTGACAACGCTACTCCCTGGTGCAACGCATAATCACTTGCCTCGCTGATGCACTGGCCACGTCAAAGTGTGTAGTTTCGTTTTGTGAAGTCTATGAAATGGACGATTTTCCACAACTGTAATGGTGAGTGTTGAGGATGTGGGAGTGTGGATTGGGTTTAAAGGATCGAGAGGAAAGCCGACATTTATTTATGGGGCTGAAAATCATGGAATGCTGTTATTGTACTGCTTTACACTTTTGGGTTTTTCAGTACTTTACCAGTGCCGTAATACTGCGTCACCCTAATGTTGTCCGCTGGTTTCCTTGAGTATGTGATTTACCCCTAAACTGAAAGAATTTTTCTGGAATTTATCCTTTAACAAATTGTGAATGTAATATGTTCAAAGCTGTTATTGTAATGGCTGGTGTTGATTCGTCATATACTGTACCCCAAGCAAGCTATTCACATTGTTGTTGTAGTAGTGCCGTCAAATGTACTGCTTACTATACAGCAAAAGTCTTCTGCCCCACTCGTAATGTAGCCTGATTCTAACTTGTGACTGCACATTAGATTTTGTTGTAATCATCCAAAATTCCACACGGTGTCCAGAATGCCACACCATCACTGTCTGTCACTGAGATGAACAAGAATGGGTTAAAATACATCAGTTAAATTTATTTAATAGAAAACACAAAGCACCTTTAATGAAAGAGGCGACATCTTTGGTGATAAACATTTTAATAACAGAGGCAAAGTCTTTTCAAGATAACCACCAATGTGCTTACTGTGCAACCAGAAGTGTTGAAGATGCTCTGCTTGTTATCTTACATCAAATCTATACTTTTCTTGACTAGCTTGGTTCATATGTCGGATCACTATTTCTAGATTTGTCTTCAGCATTCAATACCATACAGCCTCACATACTGATTGGAAAACTGAATGGTATCCATTTATCACATTATGGATTCTGGACTTTCTTTTAAATCGTTCAGACAGTCAAGATACATGATACTTTTTCAAAAGTCATTCATTCAAACACAGGAAGTCCGCAGGGGTGTCTCTTATCGCCATTACTATTTACTCTGTACACAAGTGACCTGAGACAAAGCAATGACCACTGCTCCATTATCAACAACGACATTTATTTATAGAGCACATTTTCATACAAATAATGTAGCTCAAAGTGCTTTACATGATGAAGAATAGAAAAATAAAAGACAAAGTAAGAATTAAAATAAGATACACAAATTAACATAGAATAAGAGTAAGGTCCGATGGCCAGGGAGGACAGAAAAAAACAAAAAAAAAACTCCAGACGGCTGGAGAGAAAAAATAAAATCTGCAGGGTGTCCAAGGCCACGAGACCACCCAGCCCCCTCTGGGCATTCTACCTAACGTAAATGAAACAGTCCTCTTTGTGTTTAGGGTTCTCTTGGAAGGACTTGATGATGATGGTCATGCAGAGAGAGTAGGGGTCAGTACGGATTTTAGAGCCACCATGAATAGTTATTATAATGAATTGAACATACAGAGTATCAGGATTAAATGAAGGTGAAGTTATCAGAAGGCCATGTTAAAGTAATGTGTTTTCAGCAGATTTTTAAAGTGCTCTACTGTATTAGCTTGGTGAATTCCTATTGGCAGGCTATTCCAGATTTGAGGTGCATAACAGAAGAAGGCCGCCTCACCACTTCTTTTAAGTTTTGCTCTTGGAATTCTAAGCAGACACTCATTTGAGGATCTAAGGTTATGATTTGGAATGTAAGATGTCAGACATTCTGAAATATAAGATCGAGCGAGATTATTTAAGGCTTTGTAAACCATAAGCAGTATTTTAAAGTCAATTCTGAATGACACAGGTAACCAGTGTAGTGACATCAAAACTGGAGAAATGTGTTCGGATTTTCTTTTCCTAGTTAGGATTCTAGCAGCTGCATTCTGCACTCGTTGCATTCGATTTATGTCTTTTTTGGGTAGTCCTGAGAGGAGTGCGTTACAGTAATCTAGACGACTGAAAACAAAAGCGTGAACTAATTTCTCCGCATCTTTCAATGATATAGGAGGTCTAACTTTTGTTATATTAAGTGAAAAAATGTTGTCCTAGTGATCTGATTAATAGGCGATTTAAAATTCAGGTTACAGTCAACAGTTATCCCTAATTTCTGTTTTCTTTTTATTTAGCTTGAAAAAATTACTATTCATCCAATTAGAAACACAAGTAAGACATTGTGTCAGTGAAATAAGTGTCTGGGTCATCAGTTGCTATTGATAAGTACAGCTGTTTGTCATCAGCATAGCTGTGGTAGCTCATGTTATGCCCCGAGATAATCTGACCTAACGGAAGCATGTAGATTGAGAAGAGCAGCGGACCCAGGATAGAGCCTTGTGGACCACCATATAGAATATCATGTGACTTTGAGTTATAATTACTACAACTAACAATGAATTGTCTGCCTGCCAGGTAGGATTCAAACCAATTGAAGACCCTGCCAGAGAGGCCCACCCATTGACTAATGCGATTTCTAAGAATATTGTGATCAATGGTATCAAATGCGGCCCTCGGATCTAAGAGGATGAGAACAGATAAATGGCCTCTGTCTGCATTGACCCGCAAGTCATTGACTACTTTAATGAGTGCAGTTTCTGTGCTGTGATTTGTTCTAAAACCTGACTGAAACTTATCAAGAACAGCAGGTTTATTGAGGTGGTTAATTAACTGCATAATGACTGCCATCTCTAAAATTTTACTAAAGAAATGCAGGTTAGAAATGGGGCTAAAATTTTCAAAAGCAGAGGGGTCAAGTTTATTTTTCTTGAGTAGGGATTTAACTACAGCAGTCTGAAGACAGTCTGGGAAGACCCCCGTATTTAATGACGAGTTTACAATGTCAAGAATATTGTCAATTAGCACGCCCGATACTACTTTTAAAAACTTGTTGGTATTGGGTCAAGGACACAGGTGGAGGGTCTCAGTTGAGAAATTATTTTATGTAAATCAGGTAAATCTATCCTGGTGAAAGAATTGAATTTGTTTATAATGGAGTACTGGGGCTTAGGAGGATCTGCAGTTTTGGGGAGATATACTATATTATTTCTAATATCATTGATTTTTTGATTGAAAAATACAGCAATAGCCTCAAGTTTCACTGGAAGTATTTTGGAGGCATTCCTTTGTGTTACCTGGTTTAGCAGACGATCAATTGTAGAAAATAAGACTCTGGGATTACTAGCATCCATCCATCCATTTTCCAACCCGCTGAATCCGAACACAGGGTCACGGGGGGGTCTGCTGGAGCCAATCCCAGCCAACACAGGGCACAAGGCAGGGTGCCAACCCACTGCAGGACACACACAAACACACCCACACACCAAGCACACACTAGGGCCAACTTAAAATCGCCAATCCACCTAACCTGCATGTCTTTGGACTGTGGGAGGAAACCGGAGCGCCCGGAGGAAACCCACGCAGACACGGGGAGAACATGCAAACTCCACGCAGGGAGGACCCGGGAAGCGAACCCAGACGGGTCTCCTAACTGCGAGGCAGCAGCGCCACCATGCCGCCCATTACTAGCATTGTTATTTATAATCTTAGAGAAATAGTGGTGCCTCTCAAGACGGACCGTGTTATTGTATTCTGTTATTTTAACCTTCAATATTTCATAGTGGGTAGTTAGGTTAGTTTTCCTTCATTTACGCTCAGCTCTCCGGTATGTTCTCTTTAAATCAGACACTCTTCTGATTTGTGGATGTGGATGACACCATTATCATAGAATGCATATCTGGGGAGAATGAAAGCCACCATCAAAATTAAGTGAACTGGATGATAAACTGATGTAATAAAAACTCTTACTCTGACTGTAAAAAAGACCAAAAAAATGATATTTGATTTTAAGAGACACAAATCTGTATGTTCACCCATTGTTGTTTTGGGGAAGGAGTTAGAAATAGTAAATGAATATAAAGACTTAGGAAGTAACTTAGATAACAATCTTAACTGGAATGCAAATACAAACAAAAATATTCTCTAAATGCAGTCAGTGTTTATTTCTCCTTTGTAAACTCAAACTATTTAAAGTAGACAAGGACCTCATGTTGTCCTTTTATTGCAGTCTGATTCTGTCTGTTATCACTTTCAGTTTCATTGCCTGATTTAGTGGTCTAACAAACCAAAATTTTAAAAATTTCCAGTAGATTACTAAATGTGCAGCTGATGTTTTTGGGACTGATGTAGATGATGTGGTAAACGTATGTCAGAGGACAATGCTAAAGAAACTAGAAATAATCTCAACTGACGTCAGATATCCATTACATGTAGAACTTTACTTCAGTAAATCAAGAAAGAGAGTCAATTTAAAAGCCCACACAAATCACTTCAGGAATTCCTTTGTTCCTAGTGCCATATGACTTTTTAATAAGGAAAATCAGAGAAAATGAATAAGGTTTGATATGTATCCTGTAACAATATTTATGTAAATATGGATTATCAAACTGCCGTACCTTCTCTTGTCTCTATTGGTTTTATTTCATTTCTTTCGTTCTTGTTATTAGATGCAACTGAGAAGGTACATTTCATGTTTTCTTGTGTAAACGGGACTAAGTAAAGCACCCTTGAACCTTACTTAATGTACTTCTTCTGTCTGACTCCATACCACTTTTTCGGTTATGCCCTCAGTTCCTCAAACATTAATGGAAAGGGGACAAAGAAAAACTTTTTAAGAAAAGTCTCCAGTATAGTTGTGGAAGCAGTGTTACCAAGTCTAGGTGGAGCCCGTGCTCTGAAAAGGTTTGGATTGTGCAGACTTTGGCTTAACCTTGGACTTCATACATTACCACTTTCTTCAATTATGGGGTGGGTTCTTAAGAGCTAAGCATAAAATGATGTAGCTTATGATGTACAGGTGCTTTTCTATAGATGTTTTGGGGATGTTTTGTTTTATTGAGTGTCATCTTTTATGCCCTAAAGACCTTTGTTGGCTTTGTTTCTCAAAAGAAAATTCATTCATGTATACTTTTTTTGTTGTGTATTGCTGCCCCGTAACGAACTTTCAAAAATAACATCATCTTTTTGGCAGTTCACACCATTATGCTGTAAGTAACTTTCGGAACTGACCTCTCCTTTTGGCGGTTTCATTCCTTATTTCCGTTAACAGACGATTTATTTCACGGCAGAGACGCACAAGGGCCACCCGCGGTCCCCCTTCCCTTTTCCGCATGGCCACTGTCCGCGCACCTGCCATGTGGTTGGCTCCCTGCCTGTATACATTAACGACATCTTGCGCTCATGTGCCTGCTCACTCGCTTCCTTACTTTCCTCAGCTGTTCGTCGTGCTCACAGCTCCCTTCTTCTTTACTCCACCGCTTCAAGCCTGTTTTTTTTTAATTGGTCTTATGTAATATTCTACTTTTCTGAGCTACTGAATTTTGAGTTTTCATTAGCTATAAGCAGTAATCAGCACACTCTGTGTGTAATGAATCAATATAATATAGGAATTTCACTTTTTGAATTGAATTACTGAAATAAACTTACATTTCTATGATATTCTAATTTATTGAGATGCACCTGTATTGTGTTATTATATTTATATAAAAAAAACAAAAAAACCTTCAGCGTTATATCAATAATTTTGTTTTAAAAGCAGGAAACGGTCACACAGTAAGAAAAAAATTGACTAAGTATGTATGTTAAAAAATCGATTTGTATCGAGATGTGTTGTGAATTGCTTTGTTGGCTTATCACGTGGAGATTGGAATTCTTATTTACTGTACTGACAAGAGTGGGACAGTAAGACATTTAAATTGATAGAATTGGGAGATGGGACTTAGTTGAGTAAAACAGCAATAGCTGTATCTAGGGATGTCAAAGGAACGGTACCGGTCAATACTGATATTCCAAAAACCTATCGGTAGGACGGAATGACAGCTGGGACTGGACTCGTGTGTGAGTAGATGAGTTACTGTGGTAGGAAAAGTAATATGTGAGAAGAACTACGTATGAAATCAGCTCAGCAGATAATCATGATACAGCACCACATCTCCACATGTCAAAAAGAAAAACAGAAGTCATGTCTGGAATACTTTGTCTTCAAGACAGGAAACTGAGGGAATTGTGTATATTATTTAAAAAAAACACACACAAAAGCCAAACCACGAGCAGAAACTTTCATTATTACCACTTTTATTCCATTATGAACTCCATTCATAAATATCTTCATGCATGCTTTGTAAGCACAGTGATGCGACTGATATTGTAGAGTAAAATCTCAAACCAATAATATCCAAAGCCAGGGAAATCACGCAGAGTCCAGGAGCCTTCTGATTTCAGTTTAGATGTTTATTAAAGATAAGAAATGGGCGTGCTTTGTCTGCAAGAGAAAGCTGCTGTTTCTGAACACAAAGACATTTTAATGCATAGCTTAATATAGATAAGAAACTTTGACACGCCTGCTATGCTAATGCACAGCACCTAATGGCATTTTGCCACCTTTGTGCAGTCGTTCTTCAGTCATGCCCACTTTACTAGGTTATGCCCATTCATGTTTGTTGTTCATTATGCTAATAGCCGACACCTGTTTGGCATTTTGCCGGCTTTGTCTGGTTTGCTTTTCAACCACGCCCATTTATTGCTAAAATCCAACCCTTAACCCCGGCCCCCGCCCCCCAGCCATCCCCCCCGAATTGGTGGAGTAATTACACATAAGGCTTGGTGCTTAACAGTGCTTAAACCATATCAGGGAGACTGGAATATACTTTCAAAATAATAATGTCTTATAAGGTGTAGAATCACATAGTAAGACAAGTGCTTAATGAAAAATAACACTTGATCAAATTATGCATTCTAATTTCTGTGAATGCTGTATTCTAATTATCCAGTTTGATTTTATATAAAAAATATTCATGTAGGTGTTAGAACATTAGAACAGTCTGGAAGAGGACAGGCCATTCAGTCCAACAAAGCTCGTCAGTCCTCTCCATTTTATAATTCTAAAATAACATCAAGTCGAGTTTTGAAGGCCCCTAAAGTCCACCTGTCTACCACACTACTTGGTCGCTTCTTCCAAGTGTCTATGGATCTCTGTGTAAAGAAAAACTTCCTAACGTTTGTGTGACATTTACCCTTAAGTTTCCAACAGAGCCTCCAAGTTCTTGTAGAAGTCGTTTTAAAGTCACGGTTTCAGTCCACTGTACTAATTCTCTTCATAATTTCAAACTCTTCAGTCAGGTCTCCTCTTCATCTCTGTACTGTAAAGGCTCAGCTCTTTTAATCTTTGCTCATAACTCATCCCCTGTAGCCCCATAATCAGCCTAGTTGCTCTTCTCTGGACCTTTTCTAGAGCTGCTATGTCCTTTTTGTAGCCTGGAGACCAAAGCTGCACACAGGACTCCAGGTGAGGCCTCACCAGTGTGCTATAAAATTTGAGCAGAACCTCCTTGGACTTGTGTTGCACACATCAGGGCACTATATAATCTGACATTCTGTTAGCTTTCTTAATGGCTTCTGAAAACCGTCTTTGAGTTGATCGTGTCAAGTCCACTGCGACTCCTAAATCCTTCTTATAAGGTGGACTTTTGATTTTCAGACCTCCCATTCAGGGCTGTCTTAACAGCATTATGGGCCCCCTGGGCAAAGCAGTGCACTGGGGCCCTACCTACACAACCACTCACCAAGTCGCAACATGCATAGATTAGCGTGGGGCCCTTGGGTAACTGCCCAGCGTGCCCATGCATTAAGATGGCCCTGCTCCCATTGTGTGTTCAAACCTCACATTTTTATTTCCTACACATAATACTTTACATTTATAGACATTAGATTTCATCTGCCCCAGCCTGTCTGCTGTCCAAGTCCCTCTGTAATGATTTAACAGATTTTTGATTATCTGCCAATCTTCTAAGCTTGGTATCATCTGCAGACTTAACCAGCTTGTTATCTTTTCATATCCAAATGTATTCAAAATAGCAGCAGCCCTAACATTGACCCCTGCTGGACGCCACTCTTAACATTGGCCAATTCTGATGAGGTTCTTCACACCATCACCCTCTGCTTCCTGTGACCAAACCGATTCTACACCCATCTATAGACATATATTTCCATGCTGATCAGATGTGAGTTTTAATCTTTGAACTTGTAGCGTCACGATATTGTAAGAGGAGGTGATATGATGGCGTGATGAATCGTTTTATAATACCGTTTTCTATACACACCTTAGAAAGGAATGGAGGCATCGCGTTAATTCACCAATTACATCGAAAACATCCACAGAGGATGTGCTTTTAGGCCTCCATCCACTTTCTGACTGGTTTACACATTTTGGAAATGTCACATGCAGTGGGCACGGTTAGTCATATGGGACAGAGTACACTGTTATTGCAAATAGCTGGAGTAAGTAAAAGTCGAGGCCAGTTTCAGGCGAAAGAGACATTTGGCTTGACTGCACTGCCAATGTAATGAGCAGCTTCATTTTTTTATACTAAAAATACAATTTATTAAATGTGACCAAACCCTGAGATTATGCCAGTTAGCAGGGCAGGCAAAACAACACTTTAATGCTAAATTTGAATATGCAGAATTTACTAAATATGCATGTGGTAAATTTTATAAAATTATATTAAAGTAACAACTGGAATCCATGGGACTAATTCCTTTCATGATTTTCAAACCCTTCAGCCAGGTCCCCTCTTAATGTCTGTCTGCTTAAACTGAAAAGGTTCAGCTCCATCAATCTCTCCTCATAGCTCAGACCCCTCAGTTTTGGCGTCCATCTAGCCGCTCTTTTCGTTTTCTTGCACTGCTGTGTCTTTTTTTTTTTTTTTTTTTTTTTATAAAATATGATTGCATATTGTTTTCATATGCAATATTGCCATGTGACACCACTGTCTTTTTTGACATCTCACGGAGGTTTTGAATAATGGAGAATTAACTTGTGTCAGTGGTCGTTCATAATGACAGCTACTTCAGCACTGATTTTGTCTTTATGCCAGGTTTACTTTTAGCCCGTGCCACTGTTAACTGTTTTGTCTCCTTTGTTATGACTCAGTGGCACTCGTGTGCCACACCAGTTAAGAGATGAGATTACAGATAAACTAAGACTTTGCTTGTGTTTCCATTTTTTCCATTCAGTTCTCTGGTTTCTACGGAAGCCGAGAGAGGATGTGCAATATTGTTATTTTTTTAAATTGTCTTCTTGAGATAACGGAATAATTTTATCAAGATCTCGATAAAACAAAAGATTGTTTTCTTGCAATTATGTAATAATTGTATCTAACGTTTAATGTTTGGCTTATTGAAACCACGTCCAGTTTGAAATGGCAGAAGAGCAGGACTGTATTGAAGAGCACGTCACATTTTTGTTCAGTCAAGGGCTGACACAAGCTGAAATATGTTTTTGCTTTAGTTTAGAAAATAATAACGTTAGTGTCTGTCATTTAAGAAGATGGTTAACAAGGCTTCAGCTGTGTAGGTGTTGCAATCTAAGTGAGCTTGATGCCAGGAGCAAAGGTTAAGTTTTGTTCACTCAAGATCACGATAAAATTATCCCGTTATCTCGAGAAAACAAAGTTAGTTTTCTCGAGATCTCGATATAATTAGTCTGTTATCTTGAGGAGATAATTTAAAAAGTAACGATATTGCATGCCCTCTCTCGGCTTCTGTAGGCTACAGATTGTCATCTCCATTATTTTGCAACTTTGATTCTTTTTAGTGTTTTATTGGCTAGTCGATAGTCATTTTGACTTTTCAGTTACAATCTTTACTTTAATTAATGAATGTTTTCCTCAGATTTGCACTTCTGTTTCTTCTGTCCCTTTTCTTTATCCAGCATGAAATGTAAAACAACCCAACCACAACCTCATGCAGATATAATACCTTTCAAATCTATCTTTATACATACAGTGCCCTCCATGATGTCTGGGACAAAGACCCCTTTTTCCTCAAGCCACCCAGCCCCCATCCCAAACCTTTGCTCCACAGTTTAAAATTACAAATCAAACAATTCAGACTTGTGACTAAAAGTGCACACTGTAGACTTTTATGTACAGGGAACTGCAGATATTTTAGCTCACTGCACTTTTTTTGCCTGGTCCCCCCAGGACCAGTTTTGTTACAGTTGGCTTGACAGGTTTGTGTAATTCCAATTGGCAGATCATCAATCCAGGTTAAGTGTTTATGGTAGAGTGGCTAACTTCTTCTTGGAGTTTGCCACATGGCATGTAAAGAACTCTGAGAACATGAGAGAGAACATTTCTCTGGTCTGCTGGACAAAACTCCAAGCACTCTGTCTGGTGAAGACCAAGCACTGCTCGTCACCCGGCTAATACCAACTGTACAATGAAGCATGGTGGTGGCAGCATTACACTATGGAGACAAGAAGACTGGCGAGAATTGAGGGAAGGATGATTGCAGGCAGATCAGAAAGGTCCTTGAAGAAAATCTGCTCCAGGGTGCAGACCACCTTAGACTAGGGTAACAGATCAATGACTCCGAAGCATACAGCCAATACAACTCTGAAGTGGCTTCAGAAGAAATGTCTGAGTATCCTTGAGCGGCCCGGCCAAAACCTACACTTAATCCCTATAGAACCTGTGTGGTGAGACCTGTAGATGGCAGTTTACAGATGCTTGCCATCCAGTACAGTATAACAGAGCTTGATTGGCTGTGCCATGAAGAATGAAACAAATTGCCTAAATCCAGGTTGTCAAGCTTGTAGAGCCGTATCAAAAAGACTCAAAGCTGGAATTGCTACCAAAAGGGGCTTATAAATTGTATTGAATCAAGAATCAGAATATTTATATGAACTTATATGAATAAGCGATTGTAGTTTTGGAAATGTTTTGTAATAGGTTTGCAAACCTTTCTGAAAATGCTTTTTACTTTGTCATTATGGGTTATTTACAGTAGATTGATGAGCCAAAATGGGAAGTTTTTAAATTTAAAATGAAATCTACAACACAATAAATTGTTAAGAAACTGAAGGTGTCTGAAGACTTTCTGAATCCACTTGTATATATTTATATTTATGTATCAGACTGTCTGACAGGGTTTCTTTAAAATTCTTTTCGGATGATCCAGTCTTGCCATTCTTAGTGCCTTTGAGACCCATGACATTAGACAGAGCTCTTCTTGAAGGTTTAAGGTTTCTTTATTTATTTGCCTTCTCAGTTGCATCTAATAACAGACAGAATGAAATAAAACAGACAAATAGAAACAAGAAAGGTTAAGGTGAGGCAGTTAGATAATAAAATATATCTTCTTTGGAGAATTGCCACCGATCATCAGAGTGGAGGGAATGTCTCCTTCGAGAATCACAGACAGCTGTCAGAGAGGAACAGTGTTGATTGCTTAAAGCAGTGTTTCCCAACCTCAGTCCTGGGGGGGCACACTGTGACTGCAGGTTTTTGTTCCAACCAGATTCCTAATCAGTGATCACACCTGATAGCACTGATCTCATTTAATTAGCTGGTATTATTTTTCTTTTATTCTACATTCAGAAAAGCACAGCAGCATGATTTGTACATTTATAAGACATTTAGAAACATTTATGCTTTTGCGATAGATTTAAATGCTTAACTATCTTTTGTTGATTTCATTCTATTTTGCCCTTTCTCTGTGCAGTTTTTCCCCTTCGTTGTATCTTATTAATGACAATTAAAAACGAGCAGAGCAGACAGCCAGGCAAACAACACTGAATCATCAAAGGCTGCAAGAACTTTAGCATTAGACCCACTAATTAGTAAATAATGGATTAATTTAACAATTAGAACACCTAGAAAAGTAGAATGAAAATCAAGATGAAAATATTGTTAAAAAGAAAAAATACATTAT
>JANRMT010062806.1:126365680-126398286 GCA_026402145.1 Polypterus bichir lapradei | reverse complement strand
TTTTAATTTCTATATTGTTCCCAAAACACAGAACTTGGGAAATAACACATCAATTAATTAGCCCAATTAAATACAGAAGCTGGTTGGAACAAAAACCTGCAGCCACATTTTGCCCTCAGGACCGAGGTTGGGAAACAGTGGCTTAAACGACCCACAGTGACACACAGTTCACAAACCATTCCCATTAAATACAATGGTGACTTATGTCCTTATGCCACACATAGTTTAAGGAACTCTGATCAATGATAGTAGTGCGTTTCATGTTTGTCTATTTACTATATTGTGCCTTTACTCTCCATCTATCTGTCTGTCTGTCTGTTACGCACTGTCATTTTTTATCTGTCATACAGTGCCTTTATTGGTCTGTGTCATGTTGTGCCTTTTTTTCTGTCCTTTTTATCAGTCTGTCGATCCATCTTTATTATAGTGTCTTTATTTCTATTTTCATTTAGTGCCTGTTTATCTTGGAGGTATAGATTGCAGAGTCCGGTGAAATTTTGACTTGCCTGTTCTAATCATCATGCAACCCATCACCACTCCTCACTGTCACCATTAGTGAGCAGAGCTGCTTTCATTTTAAATTTTCTGTCTTCCCTCCCTGGCGCTTTGTCACAAATGCACTCAACATCAATTTTAGGGTAAATTACAAAGAGGAGGTGAAGGGCCGATTGCAATACAGAAGGCTGCGTTGGGCCTGATTGTTGATAGGTGGGGTCCTTATTATCCCGTGTACAGAGTCCAGTGAAGTTCTTACTTTCCATTTGCTAATCGACGTGCCACACATGGCCACTCTCTGGCACCATAATGAGTGAGTGAAACTGCTTTACCTTAAAACTTCTGTCTTCCTTACTTTAAGATGTCAGAACTAGATTGCGTATTAAAGGGGTGCAAGCAGGGAATGCCTAACATAAATTTGGGGACCACTTTAGTACTCTGCTATTGTAAATATAGTACAGTTAAGAGACTTGTAACGTGTATATATTGAAAGGATAGCACACTGGGAGTTAATGTATTGAAAATTTTTACGTTTTTTTTAACTGACTCCTCAATCCAAGGCGACTTGCAACAATCGAGATGTAGTTGGTTCCATTTCTTTTGACTTGCTCAGGGTCACACAGTATCAGTGGTGGGATTTGAACCCACATCCTCTGGGTTTGAATTCCAGAGCCTCTACCGCCACACCGCTCTGCTTTTCAGCTGTGTTCCCGTTGGCGTTATAATCGCATGGCGACACCCTGAACCGTAATTGTGTTGAATTGGGAGGTGCCGCTTGTTAGTCCATACATGTGACTCCTTCCCAGCTATCTCCACATGCTTCTCTTCCTAAACAAAAAACACAGTTTGGGACAGATTTCAATTTAGTTTCCTGTTACTTGCATAATTCATAGGTTAAAAGATTATTCTTTCGGTTAAATGGTTCTTAATCAAACAATAGAGTGTTGACGACGAATAACAAAATGCAATCAAAGTTTGCCTCCACAGTTGTCATGTGGCCTTTGCACCCGTGCACTTTGCTGCGCTGCAGACAGGCTTAGTATTTTTAGACTGTAGGAGTGTCAGCGTTGTCACTTTCGAGGCCACTAACTCAATTCTGATTTGTTTTCCTAGGAGCTGCTGTTGTGCAGTCTTTTGAGTGTGCTGGGGCCCGCTGTGTGGCAGACTTGACCATTCTTTTACTCTGTAACCATGGCAACCGAAGACAAGAAACCTGAGACTGAAGCAACTAAAACACAGTCGACGCCTTCTGCGTCTGCCAGTCAGAGCAAGGTAAGCACCTGAGTGCGGGGGAGGGGTGGGCACCAGCCGCTTTTGGCATTTAATGCGTTTTTCCTCACTAGGGTGTAATTGCATTTTTTTTATTTTTTTTTTCTCTGTAATCTACCTCAAAGAGTAATTTTCTAAGACGTCTTTTAGATATTAAGCTATTTATCATGGTCCTCTGTGCTTGCCTGACAGTTCTGGAATTGGTAGCCCAGTGTGTGTTGATATCCACAGTGCCCCCGCCAGTGTGTACTTCAGATTAGCTGCCCTGCACAAACTGTGATGGAGCTGCACTTCACATTCAAGCAGAAGCGAATTGTAAAGATGGTAGAGTTGAAAGGTGCCACATGTTATTGATGAAATGGAGTGCCCCGCTAGGGGTGCCCTGGGATAGATTGGCACACTGGCTAGGGTTATCACCAGTGCTGTGAAAAAGAGTTTACCCCCTTTTCTAATAATCCTCATTTGTGTGTGTGTTTTACACAATTAATGGCCTTAGACCAGCCCCTGGAGATTTCACAGGGGGCTTTAGGTTTTCATTCAAACAGTTTTCTTAATTAGTATTCAGTTTTTGCTGCTCTTTTCTCTGGTGATGCTCTGCCAAGCCTCTAATGCAGCCGTCTTTCGCTTTTGCTCTTTTCGGGGGTCTTGACCCCTTACTTTTTCTCTTCAGCATATGCTCAGTTGGACTGAAATCAGGCGATTGGCTTAGCCATTCTAGAATTTTCCATTTTTATTTATTTATTTATTTTTTTTTAACTTTAGTAAACTCCTGTGTGGCCTCAGCAGTGTGTTTGAATCATTGTCTGGTGTAGGATGAAGCGCCATTCAGTGAGTTTGGAGGCATTTACAGGAACTTGAGCAGATCAGATGTTTCCATACACCTCAGAACTCATTGTGCCACTGCCATCAGCAGTTCCATTATCAATGAAGAGAAGTGTGGCAGCCGAACATGCCCAATCCATAACACCCCCACCTCCATGTTTATCAGATGAGGTGGACTGTTCCTTCTTGTCTCCACATTTTGCTCTTGCTACTACACAAATGCAGGTTCATCTTCGTCTCGTCCTGCCCTCAAGACCTTTTTCCTTTTTTAAACCCCTTTTTCCAAACTGCAATTTCTCTTTCCTGTTTTTGTGGCTGACTTGTGCTTTTCATGTTGTTGTTTGACCTCTGTATTTCTGTTTATAAAGTCTTCTGCTGATAGTTGTCTCTGACACGTCCCCATCTGCCTCCTGAAGACTGTTTCTGATCTGTCGGACAGGCACTTGGGGCTTTTGCTTTACCGTAGTGAGTATTCAGCCCTCAGAAGTGGAGGTCTTCCTTAGCCTGTCAGTTCCTTTGCAATTCCTGAGCTCACCAGTGTGTACGTTCTTCTTCTTCTTCTTCGTGATATTCCAGACATTTGATTGAGGTCAGTCTAAGGTTTTCCCGATGTCTCAGGTTTGATTCTTGTTTTTCAGCCTCATAATGGCTTCTTTGACTTATCCTCATGTCTATCAATGGCAACTACAGACTCCAAAGAGTAGAAGCAAGCCAAGGTATCTTATGAAGCCATGAAACACACCTGAGGAATCACAAATACCTGTTATGCCAATTGTCCCAAAGATTATGGTGCCCTGAAATAGGGGGACCGTGTAGAAAAAGTGTAGTCATTTTTACGTTGTGTCACAATAATGCGTGTAAACACCCTGAAATGAAAGTCTGCAATGTGTACTTTAACCACATCTGAATCGTTTGATTTGTAATTTTAAACTGCGGAGAGGAGGGGGCAATCAAGAAAAACATGTCTTTGTGCCAAACATTACAAAGGGCAAAGCAAGACTCGGATCCTTAAAATCAGAGAATAAGCAACGTCAGACCACAGTGGCTGTAGGTTTTTGCTCCAAAGCAATTGTTTCCTGAGAAGTCCATTACTGCAGATGAAGCAATTATTGCTCAAGTGCCATTTTTCTGCTTCATTTTAGTTGTCTCGCTCATTAAGATTTTGAATCCTTAATTGGTTATTTTAGTCCTAAGCAGCTGCATTCACTATTTTTATTGCTCTTTATTAGCAATAAGATGTAAATGACAAAAGAACCAGCAGTTCCCCGTCTAGCTTTTCTGTCTTTCCACCTGTGTGTACCCATCTTGCACTATTTGGTTTATTTAGTTATATACTAGGGGGCTTTGCCCTCTGCTCACTTTGCTTGAACTTTGCTTAGCATTATTACTCGGGGAATGGTTGGTCACTCCAAATCTATCATTTTCTTTGTTCTGAGTCATTTAGTTGTAGACGTGCTTTTGTGGTTTGGCTTATTATAGATGATACTTTATTAATCCCAAGGGGAAATTCATATACTCCAGCAGCAGCACACTGATAAAAACAATATCAAATTAAAGAGTGATAACAATGCAGGTGTAACAGACAATAACTTTGTATAATGTTAACGTTTACCCTACCGGGTGGAATTGAAGAGTCGCATAGTGTGGGGTCTCCTCAGTCTGTCAGTGGAGCAGGACGGTGACAGCAGTCTGTCGCTGAAGCTGCTCCTCTGTCTGGAGATTATCCTGTTCAGTGGATGCAGTGGATTCTCCATGATTGACAGTAGCCTGCTCAGCGCCCGTCGCTCTGCCACGGATGTCAAACTGTCCAGCTCCGTGCCTTCAATAGAGCCTGCCTTCCTCACCAGTTTGTCCAGGCGTGAGGCATCCCTCTTCTTTATGCTGCCTCCCCAGCACACCATCGCGTAGAGGAGGGCACTCGTCACAACTGTCTTGATAGAATATGTATTATACCAATGCATCAATTGGTGCCACGGCCAACCTGCCAAGTTGTTTGCCTGCCTATGGTAAAGTCATCCCTGGTGGAGGATCACAGGAATCATGGGAAAGAGGGGCCCTTTCATCGGATTGGCTGGCCGAGCAACGTTTCAGCCGTGGAATGGCCAAATGGGGAGGCAGCTTGACGGATGAGGTCTCCAGCACTCTAAAAATATCAAAATCTTATTATATGATATCATCTACTGTTAAATTCTGCTCTGTACTTCTAAAATTTTTATTATTATGCTTTATTAAGGATTTGTTCTGTTCTGTGTATTGTATTGTATTGACCCCCTTCTTTTGACACCCACTGCACGCCCAACCTACCTGGAAAGGGGTCTCTCTTTGAACTGCCTTTCCTGAGGTTTCTTCCATTTTTCCCTACAAGGTTTTTTTGGGAGTTTTTCCTTGTCTTCTTAGAGAGTCAAGGCTGGGGGGTTGTCAAGAGGCAGGGCCTGTTAAAGCCCATTGTGGCACTTCCTGTGTGATTTTGGGCTGTACAAAAATAAACTGTATTGTATTGTAAACTGTATCATCCAATGACGCTTCAACTTCGGGTCACAGACAGATGACTGGACGTTCTCCTTAAGAATATTTTTCTCAACTGCAGAATCCATGGCAATTGTTCCAGGTTAGGAGGTAGTAATGCACTGACACACTATCACACTAGCACCACCATTGTTTTATTGCAGGTCTGATGTTCTTACTGTGAAAAACCAAACATAGTCAGGCCATGTGTCATCCTCGGGGTTCTCCTTGGACCCATCTGAGCATAGACCATTACCTTATTTCCCCAACGAAAGACTGTGGCTAATACATTCATTTTACAAACTGCGTATTGGGTGCGGCTTGCTTAAATGGGGCAGCCTATCTAAAA
Source organism: Polypterus bichir lapradei (assembly GCA_026402145.1). NCBI lineage: Eukaryota > Metazoa > Chordata > Cladistia > Polypteriformes > Polypteridae > Polypterus > Polypterus bichir. The sequence goes on along the minus strand of JANRMT010062806.1, from coordinate 126,392,846 downwards.
ACATTTGATAAAAGTATAATTCAGTGCACAAAAAGACGACATACTCAAATGATTTGTTGAATTTAAATGTACTGTTTACTTCAAAAAATCATAGATAGTGACGATGTTCATAGATACAATTAAAATAAGTAAGTCCACAGCTTGAAAAGCATATGAATTATGAATTGTCCAGTAGACAAAAAAATTATGTCAATTAAGAATGATGCCATCATTGGTTCAGTGATCGCTTGGTGCTGCTGTGTCTAGCCTCTTCTTCACATTCGTCTCTTTCAGGTTCGTTGCTGCAATGTAAAAATTGAACTTTTTCAGGGCTTTGCTACATTACATCCTAGTATATAATACAACCTAGGAAAAAAGCAAAATTTAACAGAAATAAATGGAACAAAAGTTTATTGTTGGCTGGGAAAAGACTTTTCGTTTGAACAACTGGAGGGTGGAACTACTACAGTACAGCAATGTCAATCATCTGTCTACACGTAAATTCTTCAGAATAAAATTAGCAACACCAAAAGGCAAAACAATTATTAGGCTTACCTTTCTTCAAATTCTTAAAAATCAGATCCGTAATCATTGTTGCCGCCGCCGAACAACTCAATTGCGACCTGTGCTGCTTTGCTGTCGCCGATGTCGGACACGCTTTTGTCACTGGTATCGCTCTTAGATATTGCAGACGTTGCTTGTGCTGCTGGTAGGCTTGTACGTGGCGGAAGGATTCTGGCTTTGCGAAAACCGTTCTGTATGCTTTCTGGTTTCACGTTGTTCCATGCCAAAATAACCCATTCGCACGCTTGACTGTACGTCGCACGTCGCTGCCGGCCAGATGGAGTGAATGTATGCTCACCATCCGTCATCCATTTTTCCCCACTCGATCCTCACAAGGCACTTAAATGCATGATTGACAGCAGTATCAAGTGGCTGCAGTTTGCATGTAAGTCCACTAGGTATTACTGTGACGTGACCACCAACCTTCACTGCCTTCTGAACACAATCCATCAGATGAGCAGACATGGAGTCAAAAATTAGCAAAGACTTTTTCTTGTTAAAACAATCCAGCTCCAAGCCGCCTTCTGTAGCATTTGTCCACCCATTCCACCATAATGTCTTTATTCATCCAGCCCTTCTTGTTAACTGAGACCTCGATACCCTTGGGTAGTTTTTCCTGTGGCATTGTCATTCTCCTAAAAACCACAAATGGCTTCAGCTTTTTGCCGCTTGCCGTGCAAGCTAGAACAACCGTAAAACTTGTCCGCTCGTGACCTGTGGTAGTTACTGATATGGCCTTTTTACCAACTTTATTGACCGTGTGTGTTGATTGAATGTCTATCTGCCTCGGGACCTCGTCCATGTTGATGACGTCATCCGGTGTTAGTTTCAGTGTCTCGATTTCCTTGCTGACGAACTCTCAAAAACTGTTAAAGTTTCTTCTCCCAGTCGTCTGGCAATCTCTGCCCCATAGTCGTTCTGGCTCGGATAGATAGATCATTTCGTTTCATGAAGCGAGAAACCCAATTATGACCACCTTTGAAATCATCAATTGCCATTTCAGTCGCCATTCCTCGTGCCTTCATTTTGATGGCTAATGTCGAAACTATCCAATTGTTCTCGCGCTTCGCGAGAATCCATTGTTTAAGTTGCCTGTCCAAGTTTGCCCATTTTGCTTCCCTTGTACGCCTTGCACGCCTGTGTGGTGGAAGCTTCCTCATATCCGCCAGTTTCTCACTTGTTTTTCATCTGCTTCAAAGTGGCGTCCAGCTGCACGATTGCTGTTTTCTTTTGCGAAAGCAACAACCTGGAGCTTAAATTCTGCAGCATAGGATTTATGTTGCTGCATGATATCAGTAAGTGCAAAATTTTATCAATTTAATTGTTCACGTTCAATGTTAATGTCACTATAAAGTTGCAAATGCCTACGGGGCGTGCCAGATTAGTTACTTTTACTTCAGATTGGTAAATTCAGTAATAACATGGGGCGGCTTATCTTGGAGTTTTTAAAATATAAATGAGCATTTTCTGCGGCTTACAGAATGGGGCGGCCAATGATGTGGAGTGGCTTTTTGTTGGGGATTTTCAGTGTTCCAAACGGCTTAGGAATCAGCCAGGTACTTCTTTGCACTGACATTACTTGTGGATTGTACAGTTTCCTGTCTTGCCATTCTTCCAATGAATCCTGTTTTTCCTTAGTTTGTTTCTTATCATAGAGTCACGAACACTGAACTTCGCTGCAGGTGGAGAGGCCTGCCGTCCATTGGATGTTCTTGTGGAATCCTCTGTGACTTCTTGAATGAGGCTGCACTTCGCCTTTGAGGTCATTTTGGCAGGCCATCCATTTGGTGGTATTGGATCTCGCTGTGCAAGGCCGAAGTCCATGAACCTTAGAAATGACTTTGGCACCCTTTCTCAGTTGTTTTCTCCCCTCATTTCTTCTTGAACTTCCTTTGATTGTAGCTTGGTTCTTCTAGACACCTGTAGTGATGGCTTCACTCGCAATATAGGAGGATTTTTTATGATGAGATTAGTAGCTGGGATTGTCAACTTTGACTTCCCCTCCGAGTAGAAGTCACTTAATGTGACATCTGTATAACAGTATAGTCCAGTTATGATCAAGAATGTGCTGCTAAATTAAAGGGTCTGCTATTGTGTTTTGTTAAATTCTAGCTTACAAAGGGTGAAATTTGAAAGCTGTGAACCACCCATTGCATCGGTTATGTGGTTTTCAACAGTAAGTGTTGATAATAAATGTCATTCTGTATTGTGTGCCCTTCTTCTAATATATAACTTATTTTAATCTTTTCAGTCTGCTCCTGTGAAGCCCACCTACACATTGAAGTTCACACTAGCAGGTCACACTAAGGCTGTCTCGTCTGTCAAGTTCAGTCCGAGTGGAGAGTGGCTGGCTAGTTCATGTAAGTCCTGCGTCAGAATCTTTACACAGCATTCCCTCAGTTTCTGGTTCGCTGGGAGTTTCTGTTCAAAAGTGACTTGCAATGGCTACTATGAATATTTCTACCCTTGCATGCTATTGCTTTTGCTGTCTTTTCTTCCAGAACAGCTCTTAATAATTTTTTTCTCAAATCTAGTAAAGAAAATTTTAACTGTTGCATTTTTGGAATGTTTTCATTAATTTTCACATATAAAGTATATTCATTGATAAGGAGCCTTTTAGGTGGTGGACATTACTTTTGCGCAGGTAACTGATGATGTATGACTGGCAAGAGACTGAAGGTATACTGTAAGTTGGAAGAGTAAGATCATTCTTTTTTTGACTTAAGAACTTGTTATAATCCTTACCAGGTCTTTTGTTGATACTACAAAGAATTTTTTATTTCTTTTGTTTTTTTTTTTGGAAAAACTTGAAATCCCCAAAACCAACCAGGCAGTCTGAGCTGTGCTGTGCGTGACTTGACCAGCACATGCTCTTCTTGAAGTTTAAGTTCTTCCATCAGTTCGGTACTAGACCAGTGACGTCACTGGTCTGCTTTTTTCTGGCAATTTATACGAAAACGGCCTTAGCGTTTCACGTCGCAAGCTTTTTCAAATCTCCCACATTAAAGAGGCTTCATTTTCTTCTTCTTTTTCTGGGTACATTTTGCTATTAAGAGATAGAAAAACGTGACTGTTCCTCTTCAGACTTTTGGAAATTAGTCATAGCTCAATTTGCCATCTTAAATCTTTAAAATTATTCTCTCTGGGTGCTGCCTTTGAGCATAATTTTACCAGTCACGCTCCAGATGTTTCAGTCAATTTACTTTTTTTTATCTGTTCTCACATTAACATGAGTTTTTTTCCTTTCTTTTATAGCGGCTGATAAATTAATCAAAATTTGGGGAGCTTATGATGGCAAGTTCGAGAAAACAATTTCTGGGCACAAGCTTGTAAGTAAATCCTTTTATCCACCTCTGTTAACTCATTGATTAAAGGATAAGTTTGATCATTTTGAAGGTGATAAGCTGAACTAAACTAAAATATGATGAAGTTATTTTTATCACAATTGTTGCTTGCATTTTTTGTTAAGTGAAGCTTTTTTAATGAATACTTAAAAGGAAAAACATGTACTGCTAGGCAATGTAGTTGCTAGGAGTTTGGTATTGTAGCCATAGGTCTAACAATGGTCAAATACAAGCAACAGTATAGTATACAGTGTATGAAAACACCGCCACACCAGAGCATACAAAGATGGCAGGTGATCATCTAACACAGAATATAACAGCTTACCAAATTGTGTTCAGGCCTCATACTTAAAGCCTTTAATAGTTCACATAGAGTGGGCGTAAGCTGTCGAAGATCTGGAGGTTACAGAAGTGATTCAGATGTTTAGACGTATGAGGGCAGTTGTAGTAGGGATGAAAATAATTTGTATGCTGATTGGTTCTTATTTTGAGTCACCAGTAAAAATTTCCAGATGGTAATAACAGAAAGAATCGAGTTACCTGGGTCGAGTGTGGTTTTTGTTTCTGTTGTATGCATATTCTCTGGACTGAGGTGTATTTGGATTATGTAGGGAATACAGTCTGAGGCCTGCAGCCTTTTCTGCTCTCTGAACAACAAGAATCCCGTTTCCTTTTTCTGAGTATTCAGATCCATATTTTAAGGGCACACCAACTGGCCAGCCAGTCCTCCAATGGATATGGCACTGTGTACCCATCTGTGATCAGGTCAGTTAGGGTATTGTCATCATATTTTTACTGACAGCTTACTGGAGGCACAATTAATGGTGTTGAGCGTTGATTGTCATCAAACAGATTTGACCGATGGCTAAAGTCTTTGGGTTAGACCCAGTAGTACAAAACAACTCCAATATGTGTCCGTCTTGCACTTTAGTGGCATGTTGCCTAATATTCAGCCCTTTGTTCATCATTTTGGTGCCCACATAACCAGCGTCTTGGGACAGGACACATCTCTTTACCTCAAGGATAATAGTACCAAGAATCTGCGATAAAATGCGTTACTTCCAGTTTGCTTTTATTGTCACAGACTTGCCTCCGATACTAGGGGGGAGGCACATTTTTCCTAAATTTAAACCTTTGCTGATTCAAGGTGGTTGTGCTCCCTAAGTTTTAAGGCTTCTCTTTTCACATTTGAACCTCTGCTGCTTCGCCTCCAGTTTAATATGTAAGAACAAGCAGCATATTTTTTTAGAATTTTAAAAATAATGCTTCACTTTAGAAAACAATTTCATGTGGCAGATCAATATAGACCATGATTGTGAAGAAATCAGTTTGACTTGAAAAATACCAAAATTATCCTCTGAGTGTGTTTCTCCTTGGTGTCCACTGAGGACGACGAGTATGTGATTTACTATTAAGTTGGTAGAGTACTGCTTAATCAACTTGAACGATGCCTTTAAGGTCTATGAAGACCTCAGCTATGGTCCCTGTCTGGCATTACCTGCTTGCTTGTGAAAAGGTTTAATTCCCTTAGCCTGGCAGAGTGTTCTGCAATACAGGATGCACACAGTTCTTCTCTTTTATATATTTATTTTCCATTGGTCTGTCTCATTTTGCTTATGAATTAATATAACACACAATAAAAAGATATTGAAAAACTGGAATTTTTCTTTGCAAGTCTAATGCATGATCTATATGTTTTTTTTTTTTTCCCCCAGGGTATTTCAGATGTTGCTTGGTCCTCTGATTCGAATTTACTTGTGTCTGCCTCTGATGACAAAACTCTAAAAATCTGGGATGTTAGCTCGGTAAGACAATTTGATCCTGCCTGATATGCATTGCTTCATTTTGTAGCCTCTAGTGGAGCTTCAAGAAGCTGAAGGGGTTGATTTAATCCAGACAATGAACCATTAGCAGTAAGACATGGATACCAAAAGAATAAACATGTTTTCACACTAGCATAACTCATTGGAGTGCGACTTACCTCCTTTTAAGATAGTTAATACATCAAGACTGCTGTTTTGTTTCACACTACTAGTGAGCTGACACTCTTTTAACTGTCTATAAACACATGTGCAGACTCCAGAGGATGTATTACTGGCAAAATATGCTAATGATGAGAGATGATGTTGCATTCCATGTTTAGAGTGTGCATTCAAAGAGTAATCGGTATCCTACTCAGCATGTCAAACATTTAAAAAGAGTTTAAGTAGACAGCGTAATATCCCAAAATCCTATGACCATTTCCTACTTATTGAGAGCAATTACTGGCAATTTTCTGAAGGAAATGTGTGAAACAATAAGAGAATGTATGCTACATATGACGGGGTGAAAAAAACTGAAGCATCAAACATCAGTTGTGTGACTGGCATTTTATCTTTTGATTGGTCTGACTAGAATTGCTGCCCCTCTGAGACGAATCTTAATTCATTTTAATTATGAGTTACTATCGGGTTGTTGATTCCAGAGGTAGAAAGAACATACACCAAAGATTTCTCACCGATTACGATTATATCTTTATGAGTGGTGTGGCAGTAAAGGTTCTGATCCACCTCTTGAACCCTCAGGTACCACTCCAAACACCAGGTAAAAAGTCCACAATTATTATTTATTATAATAATAATGTGCACCAAGCACCACCACTCCACTCTTCTCTATAAACAAACAATACAGTTTAGTACTCAATCCTCCAACACCCAGACACTTAGCCACCCTTCCTCCCAGCTCAGCTCAGTGTCTGGGCTTTCCCAGCGTCCCTTTATACCCCCTGACCTGGAGGTGTTCTTGCCCAGCAGCCCACAAGTCCTTATTCCTTCTGGGTCAGGGAAAATAGTCCACATCTTCACCCCGGAAGCACGTAGTCTCTTCCTGTCCCGCGATTATGACGTACTTCCGGGTTATAGGGCATATACGAGTCCACGGGCCCTCTGACAGCGACTCCCAGTGGCCCCCAAGGTATCCAGCAGGGTTGTGCATAAAAACTACATAGTCAATAAGGCCCTGCTGGAATTCGGGGCCCGTCCATGCTGTCGGGAGAGCTCCTCCTGGCGGCCTGGGGGTGAGGACCGGAATATGAAGCTGGCCATCCACCACAGTGGGCATTGCTCTATTTAGTAACGGGCGCCAGGGTAGGTTCTAGTAGAATAGAGTATTTCATTGTGTACAGTGCATCCGGAAAGTATTCACAGCGGCGGATCACTTTTTCCACATTTTGTTATGTTACAGCCTTATTCCAAAATGGATTCAATTCATTTTTTTCCTCAGAATTCTGCACACAACACCCCATGATGACATGAAAAAAGTTTACTTGAGGTTTTTGCAAATTTATTAAAAATAAAAAACTGTATATCCCAGCAGGATGGAAACGACAGAGACTGATTCCCATTTGGGGCCCCCGGCTCAGTCCTTAGCCATCAGCTTGCCTGAAATGTTTGTTTTACATGTTTTCTTCACAGCTTTACCTACGGGTCATTGATTAAAACATTAAAAGCACACAAAAAATAAGATAGAAACAAGAAATAAGACAGACTGCAGACAGAAGCCATCTTTGCTACAGCGCCATTTGATGACACTGCTTGTCATGTTCCTAAATGCAATACATAAAATAAAAAAGACGTTTTCATCTGCGAAGTTCCTAAAATTTAGCTCACTCAGAAGCAAATGGTTTTATTCAAGACCATTAAACAATATCAGAGCGCTGAATACATTTTGTAAAATCTCTGTAAGTCAGTATGTGGCATTGATGAATGAGAACGGGAAATGTTACTAAATCTACAGCTGTGCTATTTGAACGTTTTTCCATGGTGACCCCCGTGGTCTTATAAATTCCAGCTTGACACCCCAGGATTTCAGGCCTTTGTATTAAATTTTAGGAAGGTGAGTTAAAAAAAAAAAACTGTTTACATCTTTCAAATTCTTTATTGGAGGATTTTCATATAGTTTTGTGATTAACGTATGGCTAGTGAGATTTAGAAATTTCTTTGCTGTAAGGTCAAATGGTAGATGAATTAACTTGCATTTCTTCATTAAGCATTTGTATGATTTTGTGCAGTTTAATGTTTTTATACAGTATCCTGTTTCTGCTTTTGTTTTTGATGTTGTAATGGTTTTAAAAAGCCTTTTCAATGTCTACAATACCCGTTTAGCTACAGTGGATTCAGAAAGTGCTCAGGCCCCTTCACTTTCTGTGAACTACATGGTAGGTTTAATTTTAAATTAATATATTTGCCATTTTTGCCAGTCATTCTACACTCAATAACACGTTTTCAGAAAGGATTACAAATATATTGAAATTTAAACTCTGAAATCTCTCGTCGTTGTAAGTATTCAGACCCAGGTTGTGCTCGGGTACATACTATCTGCTGGAATTCTCCTTGAGATGCCTCTTGAACGTCATTGCAGGCCACCTGTGACAAACTGAACTGATTGGACGTCGTTTAGAAAGGCACAGGCGTACCTGTATATAGAACATCCACAGTTCACACTGCATGTCAGGACAAAAAACAACCGTGAAGTCCAAGGAACTCTTTAGACCTCCACAATCAAATTGTGAGGTGTCATTGATCAGGGCAAGGGGATCAAACCATTTATACAGTGATCCCTCCTCGATCGTGAGGGTTGTGTTCCAGAACCCCCCGCGAAAGGTGAAAATCTGTGAAGTAAAAACCATATGTTCATATGGTTATTTTTATATATTTTAAGCCCTTATAAACTCTCCCACACTCTTATAAACATTTTCCGCACAGTTATACAGCATAAACCCTTTGTATTCTCTTAGATATTAGGTCAGATTAATTGAAATTATGTATGTAAACACACTGTTTATATACAGTAAAACCTAAATATTATTTTAAAGATATCGAGCATCTCCGATATCACGTTACAGCCATTACGATAGACCGGCCACCAGCAATAAATGCGTATAATGCAAGAAAATGTGTGTACAGTGACACAAAACGTATGTACATGTAATAAGTACTGTATGTAGAAAATTAATTATGGTTACTCACCAACAATGACACGACAACTTGTCCGATAACGATGAGTTTAATTTTATTGCACAACAAAGGAGAGCGTTGCAGCTCTTCTAAAGGAGCCTCTTCAGGCGACTGTGTAGCACCACCATTGTTCTTCTTCAGTCCAAATCCCTAAAGCAGATTCCATCCGGACTACCGCCTTATTACGTCCGCTTACAACTCGTTTTGCGCCCTGGTTAAAGGACACTGCGACCGTAGATCTTATATTCTTTTCCTCCTTTTTAAAAAAAAAAAAAAAGAATCGTGGACTCATTGATGCCGTAATGACGTCCTACAGCGGTGTAGCTGTTCCCTTTCTTCAACATATCCAAAAATGTTACCTTTTCGGCAATCGTTAGCATCTTTCATTGTCGCTTGGGCACGACCCCTGAAGCAGTAGCAGGAGCGGATTGTTTTGGAGCCATAACGAAGGGCTTGACTATGCACAAAGAAACACAAAAGAGCACAAAAGTTAACTCTTTACACAGTGAAACACGTTGATGCTGAACGAGCGAGACAAGACTTCCTGGTTAACGCAGCTGAATCGAATTCGCTGCTCCTTTGCTGAGCCAATCAGCACACAGGAACTTAAATCCGTGCTCTGATTGGGTAGCTTCTCAGCCATCCGCCAATAGCGTCCCTTGTATGAAATCAACAGGGCAAACCAACTGAGGAAGCATATACCAGAAGTTAAAAGACCCATTGTTCGCAGAAATCCGCGAAGCAGCAAAAAATCCGCGTTATATATTTAGATATGCTTACATATAAAATCCGCGGTAGAGTGAAGCCAAGTCGAAGCGCGATATAGCGAGGGATTACTGTAATGCGTTGAGTGCGGGCCCGGTTCTAGAAGCAGAGCAGCCATCGTGCCATTTAATTTCAGCTGCCCACTCACCCTATAATACCTTCACTCGTTTTCTAAACCAGTGTATTTAAAATTTTTGCAATTTTCTTAATGTCAAAAAAAATTATAGAAAATTTCTTTGTAGGTAGAAGAAAACTTGACTTGCACATTTAACGAATTGGCGAAAAGTTTAATTAAATTCATCAGTAAAATTCCGATTAACACTACAAAGACTTTTGATTTATGTGCTGCGTACTTGAGCTGCCACAATTCACATGTTGTGACTTGCCCGTTTTTCTTTGAAGCAAGTTACTGATATTCGACGGGAAAAGGCGAGCCCCGCGCCAAGTCTGTGTTTTGTTGAGGGTGGCCGTGGCCGTCCTCAATGTTCGGCCACCTTCGTGCATGCACCCTTTCCACGACTGGCAGGACCGGACCTAGTTGAGTGTTCAAGGAGGACTCCAGCCTGGATGAAGTTTGGAGTTGGTGATCTGGCCAAACTGAGGAACTGGGCAAGAAGGATGTTGCTAAGGGAGGTGACCAAGATCCCAGTGGTCACTGTAACAGAGCTTCACATGTCCTCTGCTGAGATGGGAGAACAATTTCGATGGTCAACCATCTCTTCAGCATTCCATCAATCAGGCATATATGGTAGGGTGGTTAGACATAAGCCACTCTTGAGTTAAAAGGATATGACAGTTTAAGGGACTCTGGGGAACATGTAGGAAAAGATTCTCTAGTTTAACAAGGCATAAATTGAAGCCTGTGGGCAGAACTCCAAGTGTCATGTTTGGCGAAGACCAAGCACTGCTTATCACCTGCCTCATACCATCCTTACAGTAAAGCATGGTGGTGGCAGCATAATGCTGTGGGGGTGCAGGGACAGGGAGACTGACTGTCAAATGCAGAAAGGTGCGCCAGAGTACACATCTTTACAGACTGGGAGAACAGTTTACCCTTCAGCATGACAATAACTTGAAGCACACAGCCAAGACAATACTCAAATGGCTTTGGAATGTTTCTGAGTGTCTAAATGTTTCAAAGACCAGAGTTAAACCTCATAGAAAATGTGTGGAGAGACCTAAAGATGACAGTTTACAGATGCATGCCATCCAATCTATTGAGCATGAGAAGATCTGCCAGGCAGAATGGGATAAACTACCCACCTACAAAATACATGAAGCAGGAGTCTGAATACTTTTATGAATTAGAGGTTTCAGCTTTTGATTTTTTAATAAATTTGTAAACCTTTCTGTACTAGAGTGTTGTACCGTGTTAGCCATTATGGATGTAATGAGACATTAAGCAAAATGTCAACTTTTATTGGCTAAGCAGAAACATTACAATATGCAAGCTTTCGAGGCAACCCAGGCCCCTTCTTCAGGCAAGATGTATTTCTAATCCTTTCTGAAAACATGCTTTCACTTTGTCATTAGGGCTAATTGAGTGTAGATTGATGGACAAAAGTAGCAAATGTATGCATTTAAAGTGAAATCTACAACACAAGAAAGCGTGCAGAAATTGACTGGGGCTCAGTACATTCTGAATCCACTATGTGTTTAGTGCCATTGAGGTGGTCTTGTCCTCATCCCTAAAGCTATAAATCTATCTCTGACTTGTTTTGAATGCTTGTTTCTCCATTTTGGTTTGCTTTTCGAAAAATCTCTGCCATACTGTTGGATATCTGTGGGGGGGGATTTACATTAATCAATTCAGTGAGAACAGGTGATTCACCAGGTGGAGACCAGAAACAAATTGGATAGGTTGGTCAGGTGATCCACAGCACCTAAGCAAAGGTAGCTTTACATTTGACAATCACACTCTGTACCCTGAGGGGCGGCCACCCCACTCCCCCTGCTCAGATAATGCTAAATTCACAGTTGCAACCGTGGTTGCGTCATGAACACGCTGACATGAAAAATTGGATTGTGAGACCACAAAGGTTTGGGAAACACTGCTATACACGGTTTGAAGATCAGTTGGAAAAATTTTCCAGACAGAATACTTTTGTTTGGTACTGTACAAGTGTACCAGTTGATTAGCATCCCTCTTCTCACCAGTGTTCTTATGACCAAGCGAATAAGATCGCAAGTGGTAGAAATGAGATTTCTTTGCAGGGCCATTGGGCTGACACTCATGATTTAGTAGACCCTCCAAGTCGAGCCGCTGCTCCTCCAGATCGAGAAGAGTCACTTGAGGTGGTTTGAAGATGTTGTAAGGATGCCACTCCAGGCTGCTTTTCCATGGAGCTGCTCTGGTCATGCAGCAGACTCCGGACTTGCTGTAGGGAGCAGCAACCCAAGTCTTTCATAGATGGTCTCCCATCCAAATACTGTCCAGGCCTGAACAGGCTTCCCACAACCCTAATCTTAAACATGGTGGAACCGGGCAATCGAAGGCCGTTTTATGATCGATGTTCTAGCCGTTATGTAATGTTGGGGATTATACCTCTCGACTATCTTTGGGAACACCTGGGAATTTCTTAAGAGGAGCTGGAATCCGTAGCTGGAGACAGGGAAGTCTGGGCTAACCTGCTTGGCCTACTGTCACTGTGACCCTAAACAGGAAAAGTGGTGACAGAAGATGAGACGAAAATAAGTGCAAAGCTTACTAAATACACAGAGCCCAGTCCCGCATTGACTATTGAGGGAATTCCACTACTGCCTACAATTTTATCAGTTTCCCGTATTTTCACACAAACCCCTTTTTATCTCAAATTTCAGTGACAATATTTAGAGAAGTAAATCTTGTATTGAGAAGCCATCTTTAAATGCATGTCTCCACTCAGTGCATTTTGAATTGTGTACTGTACTTCATCAGTGTTCTCTGTGAACATTTTTTTTGCACGGTCATGTAATCTCAGTCTTTCAACTAGAGGCTCCTTAGCTTTTGGCATATGCAGAATTTATGGTATTAAATAATTTGATAAATACATTTCTGTTTTAAAAGAAAGTGATTCTTTCAGTGTGTATGTGGCTAATTAGTTATGGGCTGTGTCATTTTGTGATATGTACTCATAAAGGTGAAGAATATTAAAAAAAAAATAAAATTAAAAATAGTCCTCATGTGAAAAGAAAACATAATAAAAGTCATAAATATTCTGTAGGCATCTCAGATAGATTCTGTGGTGAAGGCAAGATTTGTACATCTCTTACTGCAGTTTTATACCCACTGTTACCTGCTTCTGTTGTCATGGTGACTGTCAGCCATGGCCCTTCTGTCTTGGCCTTGTTGTTTCCATGGAAACACACCACTGATTAACTACTTGGGTAGCACAGCAGAATGGATTTTTTATTTAAGGGCATGCGGGTTAACAAAGGGTTTAAGACTTGTTCACCCAAGAGATGCCTGTTGTATATTAGTTTTGTTTTTGGGGGCGTGTCTGTGATTGGCTTAAAAAGAACAGCCGCAGTTCTGTTGGCCATTGTTTTGGTAAGATAATATAATTAGTTAGAGTTTATGAAGTACTGAAGAAGCTTCTTGTTTGGATTTTTCACACTTCATTATAAATTACAATTTTTGAGACACAAATGAAGGTAATTTTAAATAGAAAGGTAAATGTGAGTTAGTGCTTATTAGGAGTGGGCAGGGGATGACTTACAATACTATCACAGTATAACTAAAAACTTCTGTCATTTTCTGCAGATAGTGACATAATGTACGGACAGACCCCGTGGTACAAACGAGATCTGTTTCTTAGTCTGTCTTTAAATGGAATTTATAGGTAATACAGAACATGTACATACAGTTCTTATTTAGGTACTCAAATATTTGCCTTTGTATAGTGCACGGGTGTCGAACTCCAGGCCTGGAGGGCCGCAGTGGCTGCAGGTTTTCATTCTAACCATCTTCTTCATTAGTGACCAGTTTTTGCTGCTAATTACCTTCTTTTGCTTTAGTTTTAATTAACGTGACTCAGGCCCCTTAGTTGTCTCTTTTTTTAATTAGCAGCCAAACAATAATGAGACACAAAACAAGCCGCCAAATGACCAGCTCAACTGTGCCCGTCACACAATATCTGAAAATAAAGAAAGGTGAAAGTTTCGGTAAGGTTGATCTCTCAGGTCACCAAAACATTTTTACAAACAGAAAATGAACAGTTTTGGAAATGTCTGCTGTGGCAGAATGAGAGCAACAGGCCACGGAATTAAATAACGGGCTTAATTAACAGCAAGAATCATCTTCTCATTAATAGACTGGTTGGAGTGAAATGGGTTGGAGTTTGAGATCCCAGTTTAGCTGGTCATCCGCCGGCTCGTTTCACATCTCATTTCTGTTTGGCTGCCATTTCATGAAGAAACAAATCAATTCAGAGGACTGAATCCTTAAAAACAGGGCTATTAAAATAAAGGGAAAAGGAGTTAATTAGCAGTGAAAACTGGTCACTAATGAAAAGGATGGTTAGAATGAAAACCTGCAGCCAATGCGGCACCCTCCAGGCCTGGAGTTTGACACCCCTGGTATAAGGTATATGCTTTACCTTTCTATGCATACACTGTCACATGATCCATCTTAAAACTGTTCTTTTCTTGAGCCTACAAATTGCTAAAGCAGTGTTTTAGTGAAGGTCGTAAAGTGCTGTAGTGCGTGTGTTTGTTATAGTGCATCACGGTGAGCGTATGCTATGGTGTGTGTGATGTAAATTTCATCATCAGCCCTGGCTCTCTAAGCCTCGCATCAACAACCAAAAAGAAGACCGTGCACCTGCTAGACAAGAAAACATCCACTTGTTGGAGGAAGTGTCTCTACCCGCACCTACAATACACAATCCAACATTAAAAGCACACACAGAGAGAGCAAATGTGCACAAATTCATAATAACAAATCAACCAAACCCTGTGCAAAGATTTGTGCAGCAGAAATGCAATACAGCAAACTGAGAAGGCGATTCATACTTTTCAGCCGCGGGCCATAAGAAAACAATAGGGTAATAATTTTCAAGAATTGGCCCAAAACTGTTGCAGTAATAAATCTTTTGTTACTGTTTTACAGGGTCTCATTTGTTTTCTGATTCTCGGAGGGCACTTTGAGGTTATTTTTGACGAGTGCTGCTCTAGGCGGCTTGATTTTTATGTATTCGGCCTGTACTGCCTTCCTTACACCAGTGCTTCCCAGCTTTTATGGTATCACTACCCAGTTTTGCCTTTTTTTAAAAATTCATTGTCAACCCACAAGCAGCAATTGTAAACCAGCCAACCTTGGTGAAACGATCTGGGGTTTTGTTTGTGTGTTCAAAAATACTCCTGCACTTTATGCATTGAACGTTCACTTAGAAATGCATTGGTCGCCAGTTGTCACATACACAAAGCCCACTCCTACAACATAAGAAAAAATGCAAACTGGTTGGTAAGTCAATGGGGATGTCGGAGAGCATGGAACGTTCTGCTACTGCCATTGCTTTGCTATGATTGTGTAAGTGAAGTTTTTAACTGAGAATCTCTGGAAAAGTTGTGTAGTATGACTAGGGCTTAATCTGTCTCCATGCTTGTTAGTGCTCTGGTCCTCAAACAGATTACATTACAGGTAATCGTCTCTCTTGAACCAATACAAGTACAGCTTTTCTGTTTCTTGCTTGCAGCGCTGTTGCACAGCAGACACAGCACAAGACTCAGCTTCTTTCTGTACCCTCTTGTTTTCAGCAACTCACTAATGAGGTTGAACCTCACAGCACTCTTGAGTAATAAGTTGTTCTTAAAATTTCTCTCTTTTCTTTACAGGGCAAATGTTTGAAGACACTGAAAGGTCACAGTAACTATGTATTCTGTTGCAACTTTAATCCTCAGTCCAATCTCATTGTATCTGGTTCTGTAAGTATTTACTTCATGGTTGTATGGAGGTATTTACAGTCATATGGAAAACTTTGGGAACCCCTCTTAATTCTTTGGATTTTTGTTTATCATTGGCTAAGCTTTTCAGAGTAGCAACTTCCTTTTAATATTTGACATGCCTTATGGAAACAGTAGTGTTTCAGCAGTGACATTAAGTTTATTGGATTAACAGAAAATATGCAATATGCATCATAACAAAATTAGACAGGTGCATAAATTTGGGCACCCCAATAGAGATATGACATCAATACTTAGTTGAGCCTCCTTTTGCAAATATAACAGCCTCTAGAGGCCTCCTGTAGCCATTGACGAGTGTCTGGATTCTGGATGGAGGTATTTCTGACCATTCATCCATACAAAATCTCTCAAGTTCAGTTAAATTTGATGGCTGCCGAGCATGGACAGCCTGCTTCAAATCATCCCACAGATTTTCGATTATATTGAAGTCAGGGGAGTGTGATGGCCATTCCAGAACATTGTACTTCTCCCTGTGCTTGAATGCCTTTGTAGATTTTGAACTATGTTTTGGTCATTGTCTTGTTGGAATGTCCAACCCCTGCTTAAGTAACTTCAACTTTGTGACTGATGCTTGAACATTATCCTGAAGAATTTGTTGATACTGGGTTGAATTCATCTGACCCTCGACTTTAACAAGGGCCCCAGTCCCTGAACTAGCCACACAGCCCGCCCCACAGCATGATGGAACCTCCACCACATTTGACAGGAGGTAGCAGGTGTTTGTCTTGGAATGAGGTGGTGTTCTTCTGCCGTGCAAAGCACTTTTTGTTCTGACCCAATAACTCCATTTTTATCTCATCAGTCCAAAGCACTTTGTTCCAAAATGAATCTGGTTTGTCTAAATGAGCATTGGCATACAACAAGCGACTGACTGTTTGTGGCGTGAGTGCAGAAAGGGCTTCTTTCTCATCACCCTGCCGTACAGATGTTCTTTGTGCAAATTGCGCTGCATTGTAGAACAATATACAGATACACCATCTGCAGCAAGATGTTCATGCAGGTCTTTGGAGGTGATCTGTGGGTTGTCTGTAACCGTTCTCACAATCCTGCGCATTTGCTGCTCCTGTATTTTTCTTGGCCTGCCAGACCTGCTGGGTTTAACAGCAACTGTGCCTGTGGCCTTCCATTTCCTGATTCCATTCCTTACAGTTGAAACTGACAGTTTAATCCTCTGAGATGGATTTCTGTACCTTCCCCTAAACCATGAGACTGAACAATCTTTGTTTTCAGATCTTTGGAGAGTTGCTTTGAGGATCCCATGCTGTCTGTCACTCTTCAGAGGAGAGTCAAAGGGAAGGAAGCACAACTTGCAACTGCAATCCAACCAATTTGGTGTTGCAAGTAATCAGCATTGAGCAGTGACAGGCATTCAAATCAGCAAAATCACAAGTGGACCCACATTTTTGCACAGCCAGTTTTTCACATTTGATTTAATTTCATACAACTAAATTCTGCTTTACCAAAAACCTTTGTTCGGAAAACACCCTAGTACTCAGATGTTCCTAGGAAATGAAAGACATACCACTGTTATCTTTTTTGTTGAAAGAAGAGTAAATTATTATGCAGGCTGAGAGCGTTTCCCAAACTTTTTCATATGACTGTATGTGTAAAATAAATACTTAAAAATTCAGTACTGTGCAAAATGCCTTAGGCAGCAATGCTTTCAAAAATAATAAAGTGAAAGATTTACTGCAAAGGGCAGTAAACAGTTAAAAAAAACAGTTTTTGGTGTGTCATGTGCAGAGTAGAGATGCTGGGTATATTGGGAAAAGGATTTTAAAGATAGAGCTGCCAGGAAAGAGGAAAAGAGTAAGTCCTAAGATGAGGTTCATAGATGTGGTGATAGAGGACATGCAGGTGGTGGGTGTGACAGAGCAAGATAGAGAGGACAGTAAGATATGGAGCAAAATGATCCACTGCGGTGATCCCTAATGGGAGCAGCCGATAGAAGAAAAAAACCCCTTGCCTTTTAAACTGCATCAAATCGTTTCAGTGCTTTGTGTTTTTTGCAGTTTTATAAGGAAATAGGCTGGTAATTTGTTGCAAGCATCATGAAGAACTCCACTCAGTTCTTATGCAGGCCTGATGGCTTCCTGTCTCCTATGCTTCTGTTCCTCCGGGTTATCTCAGACAGGTCTGTGGAGACCATACTCTCTTTTGCAGAAATTCTTGTTCTTTTTTTCGGAAGAGGGTTCTTTATGAACTTGGTGGCCATGGGTTTGGGGTTATTGAAGTTGGGGCCAATCAGCCGATATCCTTGATGGTATTGCATGATGGATGGGAATCTGCTTGTGCTTCTCAGCATTAGGGATTTCATTTATCCTGACCAAACCATCAACCCTAAACCTGCAGAAAAACCCATGGCATACTTCACTGTTGCTCTCCAGCTCTTCTGTAGACCAACTGCATACTGTTTAAGTCAGAAAGTTTAAATTTGGACTTGCCAGTTCAGGGCAGTAGCTATCACAGTTTAGCACACCAGTCCTTGTGCTTTTTTTGGAAATGTTGGTGAGTCTCTTGGCTCTGCTTGCACTTTGGAGGAATAGCCTTTTTGGCAACAACTGTCCCATGAAGACCATTTATAATGAGACTTGTCTGGACTGTGGAGAGAGGTGTATTTGGGACATTCGGTGGTTTCTGTAAGTTTAGAGCTGCTAGTAGTCTGGACTACTTCTGACTTTGAAGTCTTGTTCGGTTGATGCATCTCTGAAGTGCTGGTAACAGCACATCTGGAAACTCCTTTCTACTTGGGGAAGTCCGTGCTGATGGAAGATTGACCACTTGGTGTCTGCTTGCGATACAGTAAGGACTGATGATTTGAAGTTTCAGCTCTCTCATCTGACACTACCTTCAAGTTTGAGTCCTTCTTTCTGTTTTAGTTCATTAATTTTAGCTCTGTCCACACATGATGTCATTAATAATTATCACGTTTTGTTTAATCCTGCACTGGGTTTATTGACCTACAAGGGAGTCAACTTTTTATCTAAAGTAGGGGGCTTTGCCCCCGCTCACCTCTCTCACCAACCTTCTGGCCTATGCTACGCACTAGTCTTTTTGCGTTTCTGCTGCTCGCGTATGGGGATGCAAATATACAATTTAAACAGATTTTTATTTTCATGGGAATTGCTACAAATGCACCAGCGTAACGTATAACTGCCTGTAATTGAATTTCGTTTCTTTCTTTCTATTAAATAAAATAACTTTTTTTGAATGTTTGGTTCTGAGATTTGTTAATTGTCTTCGCAAAAGCTGTCCTAACCGGAAACTGTTAACATTTTAATACGAAAGGCATTTCAAGATCTCCTTTGTTATCTAATGTTATCCGCAGAAGATGTACTTCATTACCTTTCTTGGATACATCCTCCTTTCTACAGTAATTTATGCATCGTAAGACTGGACGTTGTTAACGGTTTTAGATATTCATTGTGATATTGTAAGTTGATGTTTTCCTCTTCCGCACCATCACCACCAGCTGTTTCAGCAGAGTCTAGTGATGCACATTTAACCAATTTGCCGTGTAACTGTTCGACATTTTTGGACACATTTAACCAATTTGATGTGTAACTGATCAACATTTTTAGCGTTAATTCTTTTGACTTCCTCGTTTCTCTGTGCTAGGATTGCCCGTATACTCATTTTTTTATGTTGATAACCCTTTGTGATGAAATTCTTCAATAAGATTTGGACATAATACTTTTTAAATTAGGAACTTAAAGTGAGGAAAATTGTTAAAATGTATAAAAGGTGAGAGCGCAGGAACTGAACCTGACAAAAGCATTCACATGAATGGAGAGTTGAGAGGACCGTGGGCATGTTTGAATATGCTTAAAAAAATCACACGGCAAAAGTCTTGTCTCGCAGGACTTAAAAAATCTCTCTTCCAAAAAGTCTCCTTGCATTGAAGGATTTTTTTTATATAACAGAGAGAATTCTGTTACTTTTTATAAGAGATTAAAAACTTTCTTAGTAAAATTTAATGGAAAGTAAATTGTAAATTGATCTAATGCAGAAGAGAAAGGGTAAATATTTAAGACAAAATTTATATACTGTATTTATATGAAAGAATAGGTTTCTTAAGGTTTTGCACAGTATTTTATACGAAATTATGACGAAGTATAAAAGCAAGAGAGATTTTCATTTACAATATTGTTTCAAGAAATGCTTTTCTTTTTTTTTTCTTCGTTTTTTTAATTCAAAAATCAGGCCTTTAGTTGTACTTCACACTTTGTTCTTATCTTGTGAAGCTTTATTGCTTTAGAACAATTTCCATCTTTAAGTAAATTTCTAGTTAGGCAAAGATTGCTTTGCTGCGATTATTTGTTTTATTTATGCAATTTGTTTTGTTAATTGAATCTTGGCAGTTTGATGAAAGCGTCAGGATATGGGATGTGAAAACGGGAAAATGCCTTAAGACGCTTCCGGCTCACTCTGACCCCGTCTCTGCTGTAAGTGAAATTTGATTTCTTTCTTGTTTTTGTTTCATTTATAGTAACTATAACGTGCAGTTTTCTATGCTGTGGTGTGCTGGGCTGGTAACATCACTTCAACAGAGGCCCACTAAATCAACAAGCTAATTATAAAGGCAAGCTCAATTGTAGGATGCACTCTGGACGCCCTGGTGGTCATAACAAAGGAGAGAATTAAAACAAAACTGAGTGCCATTATGAACAAAGCTGCACATCCTCTCTGTGAGCCAACAAATTATTCAGCAGAAGTGTGTCAAGAAACGTGACCGAGGCTCCTTCCTAAAGAGCCTCACTAGGACTCTGACAGCCAAGTCATAAGTTTTCTTTGTTTCTAATTTTCTTCTTAGTTCAGACCAAAGTCTGTCTGTTTATTTATATACCTACATATTTATGTATTTATTTACTTAAAGAGCTTCTGTAAAAACCCAAATTTCCTTCCGGGGTGCAAATAGCTTGTCTCTCTCTTCACCTGGTTGTCCTCAGTAAAGCAGGAGTCAATACAGACTATTTCCTCGCACTGATTGCTGCTCTCGTGTTAAAATTTCAGTTTTTTTTCCCCTCTTTCTTCTTTCATAAAGGAGCTTCCTAGATGAGCTTCTCCCTGTTCCACGGTTGGCCATTTTCCATTGGACCATTTCCAGTCTCTCAAACCTGTAACTGCTGTTTTTAAATTACCTTCAAGTCCATAAACTCACGCTTAACACAAATAATGAAATAGAATAGACAAAGGACATCAGCACAATCACATCTGGCCCTGCCAGACTAGTTACCCACTGGGGGTCGGGATTCTTCAAGTTGACCACGATACGCCTATATGCTAGCAGTGGGGTATAGGCATTTACCATTGACTTGTCATTTTACACTTTAACCCCTTTGAGAGACCATCAAACACAGTTGTTGATGGGTTAGGAGTGATTGTGACACCAAAGCTTTTTGTCCAAATTGACGTTAATTTGGTTCACTCCCAAAATGAGGCCTAGTGAGTCTGGAGCTAGATTGCAACGTTCGCAGATTGGATCTTGCCCTGGATACAATACATTTTGGTCCATTTTAAATGAGATAAATGTGATTGATTGAATTGATTTTAAATTGATTTATTGAATGCTTTGCACACATAGAGCTAGATTGACTTCTATGCCTTCCACTCCTTTTCTGAGATATTCATTTGAAGATCCTTTTCCCACCATATCGTAGGATCTTTGAAGGGAAGATTCTTTGAACTCCCTAGATTTTAATTAGTTAGCTGCTGATCTGGAGGGAGTGGTGTTGGGTAGGGGGTTCCCCCTAGAGAAATTGTACCGGTAAATAATAGTCACAAAAATAACAGCTAAGTAATGCAAAAAAATTATATGCTGCTTGGGCTGAATTTTGAATGAAATGATTTAAAAGAATATCATTCAAAAATGCGTATTTTATGCACTCTACTAATACATTCAATTTTGTTCTATCATTACTGTTATAAAAATATTTAGTACACAAGAATATGATCTCTCTCTGTTTAAAGAAATAACCAGAAATTACAATTGCTCAAACTTTCAAAGCAGTTAACAGAATCCTTGAATGCACCCCAGCATTTTTAACTTGTTCTAATAATTAGGCTATCAGTACCCTATTGTTTGCATTGTGTTATAAAGTTAAATTATCAAAAGGGATGAGAGCTGCAGGAATATTTGTGCTTTTGGGCAATAAAGTTATCGCCTAATGTCAGGGTCAGAATTGCGTCTCAAAACAACTCACAACATAATTAAGGGCTGCAGTTGCTACAGTCGCACAATTCCTCTTTCACTGGCATTGTCGTCTTAAGTGAATCATTTCTAGCAGCCAATCAATGTAAAGAATATTAGAATGAGAACAGGAGTGCTGTGTGGCAGTTAAACACCCACCACAGACAACATGGTTGCAGTGTGCCCCCTCTGGCAGTGTTTTAACTCTTTTAGGGCTAAATTTTTTTTTGTTTCTTTTCTCCTAGGGCTGAATATTTTTCCAAAAACTAACATTTTTAAAAAAAAGAACACAAAGCATTTGTTTAACATATCAAATCAACAAAAAATATTTACTTTTGAACAATGTTACTGTCTAGCATGTTGTATACTATGATTTCACATATCACATACATGTTACACAGCAAAGTCCTGCACAGTCTGATCTCGCTCAAAGCAGCCAATTGCATGCATTGCCATGTTGCATTTTTTTTTACAATATACTGTATGTTGCTTTGGTGCCTTCTTTTCAATTGTCTTTTGCTGCACTTTCTCACATATTTTTTTAGTGTGTTCTGTAGAGAGACAAGTCACCCATTTGACGTCGTGCCATGCCACTGTCACCAAGTTTTCTGCCCGTATAAAAACCGGATTGTCACCTCTTTTCGTCTTCAGCCTGTCTGGCTTCAACTTTGAAGGCCTGTGCCTCCTGTTCACCCTCACTGTGCCACAAGCTCCAATTCCCCTGCTCTGTAGCTCCATGAACAATTCTGGGCATGTATTAAAATTGTCCATGTACACAACATGACCCAAATGTTCATAGCCCCGAAGCAGCTCCAGCACAACCTGACTTGTTAAGGGACAGTTCTCTCTTTGAAAGAAATACTTTCCTGTATATGTGATGACTTTCAGGCACAAACCAGTGTTTGCTTTTGCCAGTACAAAATCCTTTATGCCATACTTTGTGGGCTTGTCTGGCATATATTGGCAGAAAAAAAGGCATCCCGTTTATTTTATCATAGATTCATGCACAGACAAATCACGGCCAGGCTGATAAAATTGTTTATATGTTGGTTCCACAATGTCAAGCAGGGGCTGAACTTTATACATGGGGTTATAGCCTGGCTCACCCCTTGGGATTTGCTTCTGTTTATTACAGAAGTGAATAAAACTGTGCAGCATCACGTACCTGTCACGCGGCATAATCTGTCCAAAGTCACCAGGGGACAAAGC
This sequence comes from Polypterus bichir lapradei, assembly GCA_026402145.1. NCBI lineage: Eukaryota > Metazoa > Chordata > Cladistia > Polypteriformes > Polypteridae > Polypterus > Polypterus bichir. The sequence continues at coordinate 126,369,858 of JANRMT010062806.1, read as the reverse complement.
ACATTTGGACCAATGCTCCCTGAAGTTATATCACCAGTCTAGTCCCATCTCTATTTGTAATGCCGCCACAACGTCCTTCATCTTGTGTTTTGTTGTGGGTTTCCACTTTGAAAAACGAGAATGCGATGCAAGTGCAGCCCACGATTGAAAAAATTGCTCTGCCTACCTGTTTGCCTCGTCTGACAGTAGCTGAAAAGCAGCATCAGGAGAGAGCAGCCTGAAGTAGTCCAGTGGCTGGTAATCTGTCGTGTCCAACAGCAAGCCATGCCGTCTTGTGAAGTCCGGTAGCCAGTTTGGCTCCCACGGATCAATGTCTGGATATTCCTTCCACACAAACCTTGCCGTTGGTGCATCGGCTGCGCGAATGCGCTCAGGTGGCAGCCACTCAGCTGGGGCGACATCGGCTGGTGTCCAATCAGCTGATGCCGGCTTCTCACTCACTTGCTCGATCTCCTGATCACTGTCAATAAAATCCATCCATCCATCCATTTTCCAACCCGTTGAATCCATACACAGGGTCACAGGGGTCTTCTGGAGCCAATCCCAGCCAACACACGGCGCAAGGCAGGAACCAGTCCCGGGCAGGGCGCCAACCCACCGCAGGACACACACACCCACACACAATAGGGACAATTTAGAATCGCCAATCCACATAACCTGCATGTCTTTGGACTGTGGGAAGAAACTGATTCTGAAAAATGTGCAAAACATCGTCTGCCGAGTATTTTCTTTTCTGCACTCGCTTTGCTCCCTCGTGAGATGTTGATGCCATCTTGCCTTTGTTTACATTTGTTTACATTTTGCAACTCACGCACACGCAAGGATTATATGCCGAGTCAATGAGTCTAACATTCCTCCAAGCAGAGAGGGAATGCCTGTGATGTGACAGTGAGTTTTGTCGCCATAAACAGCTGATTGTCGCTCTCTATCCCGGGATGTCGACTTTTGTTGACATTCGCCTTCAACCCCTCCTGTCAACAAAAGTCGACATCTGCCCTAAAAGAGTTAATAAATTAATTTGGTTCAACACTGGATGCAGCAAAGCCTTTACTGAACATCCCTCACCCCTCCATCCAAGGTCAATATCTGTGGATTGCTGGGCACTAATTTCAATGTGAGGGGAAACTGCAGCATTCTGAGGAGCAGAGACTTGCGCATGTCCTCTTTAAACAATTTGGAAATTCAACACGTTGCAACATTCATGCACATTCAGGGACTGACTCTACCCTTTACTAACATCGATACATTTGAAAAACACATCTTTGCCATTCGTTTTGGCCTTCCATCCACAATGAAACACACACAGAACACCCTTCAGAGTGTGTACATTTGAAAGTTTCGGTCTTACCCTGTGGATGGAGAAAGCTCAGCTTTTCAAAATTGCGGATCTATGATTGATTGCCATGTTGTCAGGAACTGCCTTCGGTTTTGTGCCTTGACATCTCATCTTTACCGCGAGGATGGTCATTCCCTACCTTCTTTGCTTCAGCCGGTGGGTACTGTTCCTTGAAACACTCAAATATTTTGCTGGATTTATTTTGGCAGCACTCCCATTCTGTGTTTTCCAAGACGCTGGAAACCTTCTACTTCCTTGTAACCTTTAAAGAAGTTGTGTTTGATTATTTATCCAGACAAAGATGTCCATTTTGTTTTTGTTTTTTTTTAATTCATTCTTTCGACATTTTGGTCCACTCTTGTGTTTGCTCCGTAAGCAAATGGCTGACAGATCATGCATGCCCAGTAGGCAAGACTTGCACATTTCTGAAAATGCTAGTGTGAATGGAAAAGTTTTAAAATGAAAACACAGTTTCAGAGTGTGAACAAAGCCTTAATTTTAATTTTTATTTAGTTCATCTAATTGGCCGCTATCACATTTCTGTTTAGTACATATTTTATACAGTGCCCTCCATAATGTTTGGGACAAAGACACATTTTTCCTTAATTTAACCTTCTGCTCCACATGTTTAAAATTACAAATCAAACAACTCAGATGTGATTAAAGTGCACATTTTGGTCACACCATATAGAAATGACTACTTTTTCTGCCTGGTCGCCTCATAATGTTTTCAGCAATCGGCATCATTTATGATTCCTGAGGTGTGTTTCATTGCTTCATAAGATACCTTGGCTTGCTTCTACCTTTTGGAGTCTGTAGTTGCCATCGATCAACATGAGAAGAGCAGCTTTCCCAATGAAAGTCAAAGAAGCCATTATGAGGCTGAAAAACAAGAATGAAACCATTGGAGACCTCAGTAAATCCTTAGGATGAACTCAGTCAATCATCTGGAATATCATGAAGAAAAAGGAACACACTGGTGAGCTCAGTAAACACAAAGGGACTGGTAGGCCAAGGAAGACCTCGACTGCTGATGACAGAAGAATCCTCACTATAGTAAAGAAAAAGCCCCAGCCGCCTGTCTGACAGATCAGAAACAGTCTTCAGGAAGCAGATGTGTGTGTGTGACAGAGATGACTATCCACAGAAATACAGAGACCACACTGCAAGATGCAAACCACTAGTCAGCCGTAAAAATAGGAAGGCCAAATTAAAGTTTCAGAAAAAGGACTTCAAAGAGCTTGCAGGATTTTGGAAAAAGGTCTTGTGGACAGACGAGACAAGGATGAACCTGATGCATCAGAGTGCGGTGACAAGAAGGAGCTGGCCAAGATCCAAAGCAGACCACCTGTTAAACATGGTGCTTGGGCATGTGTGGCTGCCACAGGTGCTGGCACACTTCTCTTCATTAATGATGGAACTGCTGATGGCAGTGGCACAGTGAATTCTGAGGTGTGCAGAAGCATCTGATCTACTCAAGTTCCAGAAAATGCCTCCAAACTCTCTGGACAGAGCTTCATCTTACAAAAAGATAATGAGCCCAACATACTGCCGAAGCAACACCGGAGATTGTCAAAGCTAAAAAATGGAAATTCTTGAAAGGCCAAGCCAGTCACCCGATTGTCACATCACACCAGCTACTGCAGGTGTCCTGCTTGTAGTTGGGACTGACCGGGACCATAGTTGAAAAAGAAAAAAACAATACAAAGATGCCAAGATGTTAAAACTAAAGAAGTTGCAGTTTATTGCATACAATCCTCTTCACTCGCTCATAGGGTGCAACCATATATACAGTGAAAAAAAATAAAAATAGGCTCACCTGCAACCCAACGTCTGAACAAAACAAATAAGACTCCCTCAAAAAATACAAATCAGGGGTCAACACTGGCTTACTGGGGTTGTCATTTTTGATGTATACCCAGAACCTGCCAGCCACTGAGCCCCACAATCTCTCTCTACTGTGCTCTCAGTTTTTCAACACTCTTGTCTACGACTTCTCTGCAATAATAATTTCCGGCGCTGCATCTGAGTGGCAGCCTTTCCAGCAGCTCCGTGTATGACTTTATCTTTTTACCTTTTTATCTATTTTTTTTCTCTATTTCTCTATTTCACTGATCACTTCTACCACTTTCTTTTATGTGGAATTGCTCCCTGGACACTTTTTACTATTTTTACTACTTGACATGGATTTTTACACTCCGAGACTCGCCTATTCAAGTAGTCGGCTTAAAGCACTGAGAAGAAATGCTCATGCCGGTGTGGTTCCTTATTTACCTGACGAAGTAAGAAGACGATATCGGGGCAGCCGAGCCGGCGCAAAGATAAAAGATAAGATAAAAGCGAGACAACTTGAGAGAAAATGGCGCTATAAACCGTCGGTGCCTTCTGTGATCCTGGCAAATGTGAACTCACTAACAAATAAGATCGACGAACTGGCTGTTCTGGTGAAAAATTTCAGAACCTACAGAGAATGCAGCTTGCTGTGTTTTAGTGAAATGTGGCTAACAACTACCATCCCAGATGCTAACGTGGAGCTACCCGGGTTTAGCACAGTTAGAGCAGACAGAGACGCAAGTACCTGCGGGAAGAAGAAAGGAGGAGGACTCGCTCTCTATGTCAATACAAAGTGGTGCAACTCAGGACATGTAAACGTTAAAATATCCAATTGCTGCAGGGACATCGAACTGTTGGCCGTAAGTCTGCGTCCCTATTACTTGCCCAGAGAGTTTGGACACGTGATTGTTTGTGAATTTCCCCTTGGGTTTAATAAAGTTATCTCTCCATCTCTCCATCTCTCCATCTCTCCATCTCTCTATCTCTCTATCTCTCTATCTCTCTATCT
>JANRMT010062806.1:126297406-126360781 GCA_026402145.1 Polypterus bichir lapradei | reverse complement strand
TAACAAAAGACGCTGGCGGAGAGGTGAGAACGGTTTTAAGAAGCGATATAAGGTGGGACGGATCTAAGAGTTTTTTCGTAGACTCTGGTAATTCTAGTGTTAAGCCGCCATCTTAATCTCTGTAGTGCAGTTTGGTAGCGTCAATTCGGCGGGTTGTTAAAATCACGTGATTGCAATTCAGCGCAGCTAAATTGCCGGCGTGTGTTAACGTGTTCTTGAGAACAAAGCGCCATCTAGTGGTGGAACCAGGTAAATGAATAAATAGGGCATGAATGGGCGTGTTTACTGTGAAATCTTGACACGCCTTCTGTTAGTAGAGGGAGGGGGGGATCACGGCGTGCATAGGGCAGCCGTACGCCATTCGCACGCCATTCGCACGCCATTCACACGGCCGCGGCTATTTGACGTGGCTCCATCTGTATATAGGTGAGAATGCCACATTCTATAGAAGGTAAGCAAACACTATATGAATTTAACTTTAAACATTAACTTTCTAAGACTGACTCTTACAGTGACCATAAGGAAATAAGACCATGCCTGTTTTGGACCACCCAACCTGAAGAGAGGTTCATCTTTCAGTCTTGTGTTGCTTGTACCACAATAGCATGTAAAAAGGAAAAACCTGCAGAGACAGAATCGGAATTTGCTATACCTGAACACGTTCTCTTACAGACATCAGTACTTTATGGTGGCATGTTAATTGGCTGTCAGAATGTGATTAGCTTGCAGATACTTTGGGAATTTGAAACTTTGATTCCTAGTCATAAGGCGATGAGATGCACCAAATGCAGTTATAAAGTTTGACGTGCCCACCGAATCAGAAGTTATGTAGTGTGTCGCAAGCTTTACATTCATTTCTAGACAAATTCATTTCCCCCCCCCCTCACTTTCACAGTTAGCTTACCACAGACTGCAGGAGAAGTTACCTGGTATGAATGAGGTTTGTTCAAACTGCTGCCATGGCTTGTACAGATGGCGTTAAGCATAAGCGGCACAAGACTCCCCCAGTGTGTTACTGGCTTGTTATTTGGGGTCTGTTTACCATAATGTGCAGCCATTGGGTATGCCAGTTTTAAGTTGCCAATCAATCTAACAATCATGTCTTCAGAAAAACAAAGAAAATGACAGTACCTGGTGAGACAGAGAAGGACTTGCGATCCGCACACTTTCAGCAACTAGGCTGGGCTTTCAGACTCAATCTACAGACGCCAGGCAGCACTACTAACCACTCTGTCGTCCTTATTCTGAATTAATGCAAAACGTGTTAGGAGACGCCTACTATTAGGTTTTTTTTAAATAGTTTTGTCATTTTTCTTTTAGGTTCATTTCAATAGAGATGGCTCTCTGATTGTTTCTAGCAGTTATGACGGACTTTGGTGAGTACGATTTTGTCTGTTAAATAGTGTATGTCTGCGTCACACTTAATATGTATGGGCTTTAAGTGTGCAGAGATCCCTGAAGTTTGGTGGTTTGATGAGGTTACAGATTTGTGGAATGATTGTGATGTTACATTTTCTAAAACAAGGTTGGATGAGGTTAGGCTTACACCAAAGGTTCTACCTTCTTCCCAACCACACCAGAACATGCCTAATGAGTACATTACAACAGGCTCATCAATCCTCTTCACTTAATTTCTTAACAGTAACGTTGAGTATAGTTTTGAAGATAACCAGAATCCTATTGCTTACCTCCAAAATGTATTTTAAATTAGTAGCTGTGATCTTCTGTACTTATTGTCTTTATAATGTTAACACCTCAATTGTGCCACCTCTTCATCTACATTTTATTGTTTAAGCTTTGTCTTCTTAGAAGTGCAGCACCTTCAGAACATATTTAGACCCCTTCACCTTTCACACATTTTGTAATGTTGCTGCCTTATGCTTAAATCATCTAAATTCATTTTGTCCTCTTCAAGAAACACTCAATATCTTAGAATGAACAAGCAAAAGGAAGATTTTTGAAATTTATTAAACAGAAATTGAAAAATCCCATTGATGCAAGAATTCAGACCCTTTACTCAGTAGTTTCTTGAGGCCTAGAGTCTTCTTGAGTCTGATGCAGCAAGCTTCACAAACTTGGACCCTGGGCATTTTCCGCCATTCTTCTCTGCAGATCTTCTCCAGCTCTGTCTGGTTCAGTTGGAGACCATCGGTGGACAACAATTTTTGATGTCTCTCCGGAGAAGATCAATTGGGATCTGACTGGGCCACTTAAGAATATTCAGAGAGTTGTCTCTAAGCCAAACCTGTGTTCTCTTTGTTGTGTGCTTAGAATAGTTGTTCTGTGGTAATGTGAACGTTTGGCTTTGCAGCAGGTTTTCATTAAGGATATCTTTCAACTTTGCTCTTTTCAGCCTTCCCTCAACTCTGACTGATCTCCCATTTCCTGCCACTGAAAAACAAACCCCATAGTATGATGCTGCCACTACCTTGCTTCACCATTAGAATGATGATGAGTGGGTGCCTGGTTTCAGTGTGATCAGTCCAGAGAATCTTGTTTCTCACAGGTTGGAGAGTCCTTTAGGTGGCTCCTTGCAAACCCCAGACACGTTTTTATGTGTCTTCTAGCTGTTCTGCCTTAAAGACCAGGTTAGTGGAGTGTTGCAGTGGTGATTGTCTTTGTGGATGTTTCTCCCATCTCCACACAGGTGCTCAGAATGACCATTGTGTTCTTGGTTACCTCTCTTACCAAGGCCCTTCTCCCACAATTTCTCTACTCTAGGAAGAGTTGTGCTTGTTCTAAACTATTTCCATTTCGGAATTATGGAGGCCATTTTACTCTTAGTTACCTTCAATATTGTAGCCATGCCCAGATCTGTGCCTTGACAATAATGTCTCTGTGCTGTGCAGGCAATTCCTTTCACCTCATGACTTGGTTTTTGGGACCTTCTATAGACAACTGTGTGCCTTTCTTAATCGTGTCCAGTAAATTGAATTAACTACAGGCGAATTCCAAACAAGGTGTAGGAACATCTCTGTGCTGAGTGGTAGAATTGGATGCACTTGAGCCATATTTCAAGTGTCATAGCAAAGTATGTGAACATTTGTGTCAATGTGATAGTTCAGTTTTTTAATTTTAATACATTTGGATAAATCCTGTTTTCACTTTGTCATTTTGGAGTATTGAGTGTTGTTTGATGAGGGAAAAATTAATTTATATAAGTTTAGCATAAGGCTGTAAAATAACAAAATACGAAAAAAGTGAAAGGGTCAGAATAAGATCTGAATCCACTGTATAATCAGTCACACATCCATACTCGAATCACCACTCCACCTGGCAGCAAGTATTTGGACTGATAAAAGAATACTGACTCAGTGTCCGATTGGTACCCCAGCTCAATGAGTAGTCTGTGTTGCCTATAACAGCTCTTCATTTTTCACGTTTTTATACAACATGTTTTCTGGAGATCACTATGGTGGACAATAAAATGATGGCCTTTGTCTCCAGGACTTTGTGTCTATTGCCGTCTTTGACTTTTTGATAACCGACTGTAGACTTCTCAGAGTTTATTTTCTCTGGGGATCCTGCTGTCTGAGGTTTTTGTTTTCCTCTCCTCTAGTTTTTAGCTGACCACAATTCAGCAGTTAAGCAGGTTGAAATTGCTTTGCCTGATTGTGTGTTTCAAGTAACGTGTGTCTTTGTGTACTCATTATGTAATTTGTAAAATGTGTATTTGTATCTGCCTGTGAAATTGTCACCGTGCTCTGAGCCTGCACTCTGAAGAATGCAACACAAAAAATGAACTGAGCTGACGAACAAGCAAACGAGAATTGCTGTTTCATAAACAATAGCGTATGAAGTGGTAAGTAATAGATTTGCAGGACGTTAATTTGTAATTTCTTTTTCATTTTAGCCGAATCTGGGACACAGCGTCAGGCCAGTGTTTGAAAACTCTTATTGGTAAGTCTAGAAGATATCCTAATTATATTTGCTTTTTATTTTGTTAATTTCTGTGAGTAAGAGACTCAAATATTTTGTTTCCTTTTATCCTAAGTCTTGCTACAGTGTGCAAATGGAATAAACCGTAGACCAATTAAGTAAGTCTTAACCAAAATACAATATAAAAGATGACAAAGACATTATTTTAACCAGGAGCCAATCATATTCAGTAGACTTTCTTTACCTCTAAAGTTGAAGTTTTCCAGTTTACCTTTTTTACTTCGTAATTATAGCTTTTCCACAAAGAATACTTTGTGTTTTTTTTTTTTTTTATTTCCTTTTTACGGTTTAACAGCCAATTTTTGAGTTTAGCCTGGTTTGCAGGTTAACTCACATATATTTCCTCAGTGTTCTGCTGTTCTCAGCAATCCCTTGGGGTGAACCTATTCTTTTCATATCATCAGTTACATTACCTTCAAACACTTCTTCCTTGGCTTCTCTCTGGACCACCATCCCCTCCACCTACCATCTTTGTTCATCTTATCACCTACTTATCACCAACTCATCCCCTGTCTTTCATTATACGTGCCCACACCAAGTTTTTCGCTTAACTCAGCATTTGTCTTTCTCTCAGTCTGTGATACAGCACAAAGCCCACCTGGTCATTCTCCTCTTTGTTCCTTTGTGCTTTGTTTCACATTCCACCTTCATCAGCCATATCTCACTATCATACTACACTTTCTCACACAGCTTTCATGAATCTTTCAATGCCAGAGAGTCTCCTTTAGAAGTCAGAATGTGGTACATCTCCTGGATTTTCATTCATTCGTTCTGCTTTCACCCGCCAGAGTCCACACCTTTCTCTGCCCTCAGCATGTCATTTAAAGCAGGGGTTCTCAAAGTCGGTCCTGGGGGCCCACTGTGGCATCAGGTTTTTGCTTTAACCAGATTCATAATCAGTGACAACTGATAACATTGATATTAATTAATTAGCTGGTATTTATTCTGCATTAAGAAAGCACAGCAGCATGATTTTTACATTTATAAGACATTTAGAAATATTTCTGCTTTTGCTATTGTTTTAAATGCTTAACTCACTTTTGTTGCTTTCATTCTATTTTGCCCTTTCTCTGTGCAGTTTCCCCCTTCATTGTATCTTATTAATGAGAATTAAAAACGAGCAGAGCAGACACCCAGGCAAACGACACTGAATCATGAAAGGCTGCAACTAGACACACTAATTAGAAAACAATGGATTAATTAAACAATTAGAACACCTGGAAAAATAGAATGAACATCAAGATGAAAATATTGTTAAAAAGACAAAAAATCCATAATTTCCTGCTTAGCACATTGTAATATTTTTTTGTACCAAACTTAGTTTTCTAATTTCTATATTGTTCCCAAAACACAGAATTTGGGAATTAACAGTTCACTTAATTAGCCCAGGGTTCCAATTAAAAACAGAAGCTGGTTGGAACAAAAACCTGCAGCCACAAGGGGTCCCCAGAACCGACGTTGAGGACCCCTGATTTAAAGCACCAGCACTTCTCAAAAACTCCATTATAAAATCTTCACATTCGTTATAAATTTGTTATAAAAATTCCACATTCTCCATTTCCGTTATACAAATTTACACTAAGGCCACATTCGTACTGCTACATTTTTGTTTAAAAACGCAGACCTTTTTTTCTGATTTCACCTTTTGTCTACACTACCCCGGTGTTTTTAATCACCAAATACAGAGACTTTTGAAAATGCTTTCCAGTGCTGGAACTATTTCTGAAAATGTCAGCTCAGTACTGCAGTGTGGAGATGAATGAAAATGCACTTTGAAAACACACACTCTGATTGGTTCATGCTTATTACCTGTCCCTTCCCTGATTGGATTCTGCTCATTACAGTGTCTCATTCCCTGACTGGTCACCTTTCCGTGGAACTTGTTGAGTTGCTTACCTGTGTGCTTCTTAATTGCATTTTGTTCAGTTTGAATGCTGCATTTATGTGCAAAAGGCAAATAATTTACCATTTGGTATGATTTTGTGAGATATGTCATGGCTGGCAGCATAAGTCTCCCTTCAAGGCTGTAGATGTGTGCATGCCCATTGCAGGCAAATGGCTATGTCATATGCATTTTTGGTTGTTTTAGTGTGATTAGAGATATTTTTGTAAACAATGTGAAAGCACTACGGTGAATGGAGGTCATTTCTGTGACGTTTTCAAATTAAAATGGTCTTAGTGTGGATGTAACCTTAGTTTGTCTGCATTCTGTACCACTCTCGCACACTACATGTTGGTTATACATGTAAGAATTTCACTATAGTCTGTACAGGTAACAATACTACAACAAATAAAGTTTACACTCACCTCCATCAGATTATCCTTAACACCTCAACTTCTTTCATGCTTCTGCTTCTGACTGGACAGAGTTTTTCCCAGCATCTTTACAACATGTTCCTCATTGCCATGTGCCCATCACTTCCACGCCTACTGCCAACCATCACCTTGGTCTTTCCTGACTCTCCTTATTTGTTTTATTAGTAAGCATTTAATGTCTGATCTTGATTACTGGCATAAGTTAGCAGTGCTCTTACGATCAACTATAAATGTGCTAATATGTAGTAGCAAAAAAAAAAAAAATAAGAGGCAGAAAACAAGTGCTAGGAACGTTTTATTCATCCCTAAAGTAATAAATTTAGTATTTCTTTAAAAATACACAGATATCGGTACATGTTGTGAAAATAATATTCCAGTTTTATTGATTGAAACATCTTTTTCGTTTGTAATCTGTACACCAACGGCTGAATAAAGTCAAATGAGTGATCCTTTGTTTTCCAGCAGCAGTCGGCCTTCATTTTCTGTTTCCTTTTTTGTTTATCTGTTCTTTAGATGATGACAATCCACCCGTATCCTTTGTGAAGTTTTCTCCTAATGGCAAATACATCCTGGCTGCGACTTTAGACAAGTATGTATGAATTTACAGCTCAGTGAAAAGAAATGCTGGGTCTTTAGATATGTAGTTTAATGTGACAAATGTTTATCTGACGTGTTTAATGTATGCACATGTGATAGTGATGATTTTTTCTCATTTTATTCCTTTAAAGTTTTGTTTAGTGCTCACTGAAAACTTGCATGCTTAACCTCATTCTAAAATTTTTATTTTTTCCCCAATTTTTAAAACATGAACTCCATGATAGCACCCTGAAGCTCTGGGACTACAGCAAAGGAAAGGTAATGATCTAATAGAGATATAATAAACATATATAATAAATATATACGTGTATATACATATATTATATTGACAATAACCTCATAAAAAATTTCCTTGTTCATTAGTCATTTTAAGGTGAAATTCAACTACAATACTTTTGTTTACACTTGTTTTCTATGTGTGCTTAAATTGTGTAAAGTTTGTTTTAAAAAATGTTCTCTCTGATACTTATCTTTTATTAATAATCCTAATTTACTGAAGGATTGAATTTATTGTCTTTTACAACAACAACAACATTTATTTATATAGCACATTTTCATACAAAAAAAATGTAGTTCAAAGTGCTTTACAAAATGTAGAATAGAAAAATAGAAGACACAATAAAGTAAAAATAAGTCAACATTAATTAACATAGAATAAGTAAGGTTCGATGGCCAGGGTGGAGAGGAAAAAAAAAAAAAAAAATTTAATTTATTAATAATTTAAATACAGTTGTGCTTGAAAGTTTGTGAACCCTTTAGAATTTTCTATATTTCTGCATAAATATGACCTAAAACAACATCAGATTTTCACTCAAGTCCTAAAAGTAGATAAAGAGAAACCAGTTAAACAAATGAGGCAAAAATATTATACTTGGTCATTTATTTATTGAGGAAAATGATCGAATATTACATATTTGTGAGTGGCAAAAGTATGTGAACCTTTGCTTTCAGTATCTGGTGTGACCCCCAATAACTGCAACTAAACGTTTCCGGTAACTTTTGATCATTACTGCACACCGGCTTGGAGGAATTTTATCCCATTCCTCCGTACAGAACAGCTTCAACTCTGGGATGTTGGTGGGTTTCCTCACATGAACTGCTCGCTTCAGGTCCTTCCACAACATTTCGATTGGATTAAGGTCAGGACTTTGACTTGGCCATTCCAAAACATTCACTTTATTCTTCTCTAACCATTCTTTGGTAGAACGACTTGTGTGCTTAGGGTCGTTGTCTTGCTGCACGACCCACCTTCTCTTGAGATTCAGTTCATGGACAGATGTCCTGACATTTTCCTTTAGAATTCTCTGATATAATTCAGAATTCATTGTTCCATCAATGAAGGCAAGCCGTCCTGGCCCAGATGCAGCAAAAGAGGCCCAAACCATGATACTACCACCACCTTGTTTCACAGATGGGATAAGGTTCTTATGCTGGAATGCAGTGTTTTCCTTTCTCCAAACATAATGCTCTTCATTTAAACCAAAAAGTTCTATTTTGGTCTCATCTGTCCACAAAACATTCTTCCAATAGCCTTCTGGTTTGTCCATGAGATCTTTAGCAAACTGCAGACGAGCAGCAATGTTTTTTTTGGAGAGCAGTGGCTTTCTCCTTGCACCCCTGCCATGCACACCATTGTTGTTCAGTGTTCTCCTGATGGTGGACTCATGAACATGAACATTAGCCAATGTGAGAGAGGCCTTCAGTTGCTTAGAAGTTACCCTGGGGTCCTTTGTGACCTCGCCGACTATTACACGCCTTGCTCTTGGAGTGATCTTTGTTGGTCGACCACTCCTGGGGAGGGTAACAATGGTGTTGAATTTCCTCCATTTGTACACAATCTGTCTGACTGTGGATTGGTGGAGTCCAAACTCTTTAGAGATGGTTTTGTGGCCTTTTCTAGCCTGATGAGCATCAACAACTCTTTTTGTGAGGTCCTCAGAAATCTCCTTTGTTCGTGTCATGATACACTTCCACAAACATGTGTTGTGAAGAGCAGACTTTGATAGATCCCTGTTCTTTAAATAACACAGGGTGCCCACTCACACCTGATTGGCATCCCATTGATTGAAAACACCGGACTTCACCTTCAAACTAACTGCTAATCCTAGAGGATCACATACTTTTGCCAGTCACAAATATGTAATATTCAATCATTTTCCTTAATAAATAAATGACCAAGTATAATATTTTTGTCTCATTTGCTTAACTGGTTTCTCTTTATCTACTTTTAGGACTTGAGTGAAAATCTGATGTTGTTTTAGGTCATATTTATGCAGAAATATAGAAAATTCTAAAGGGTTCACAAACTTTCAAGCACAACTGTATGTTGAGTGTACATTGTAAAATAAAATATTTTCAATTTGAGACAGCAATGCATGACTGTCTTGGTTAAATGAAAGCTTCCCAAATTATAAGAACAATGTGATGTGCAATTTGGAAGTTCAGTCAATTGTAGTGATGCGGTGATTTATCGCCAACTTGTCCCTTCCTCTGTCACCTCACATACTTACCATTTCTCCATGATTTCCATTATACTTTTTCTGTTTTCCCTCAAGGACCACCTGGTAGCTGCTCACATATCGAGTTTTAATAATAATAACACATTTATTATAGTGCCTTTCCCATTACCTGCCATGCATCAGTTTAAAGCTGGTGATACACTAATTTCCCATAGCTCTGTGAACAAATTATGTGACATGCTGAGCTAACAGATTTTTGTAGTTTTTCGTTTTTAGAAAAATAATGACATGTTTCTGTTTTGTTTGACTCCGTGCCAAAGATTTATAGACTATCGGGGATACTTAAGCTGTTTATTTGCAAGTTCTGAAAAGAATAAATTATAAAGAGAGTCCGGGACTGAATGCTTTTTCAAGCTGTATTGAATGTTACATAAAGTGAGAAGTTGCTGTGTAAAACAAACCACCACTGCCTAAATAAGTTGAGCACGTGTTGCTCTAGCACCTAATTCTAAGTGCAGAAGCATCATCTGCTGTAATTAAATTGAACTCAGCAGGGTGGAATTTCACACCACACTACCTACGATGTCACTTCTGATGAGCTCGCACAAAGGGCATCACTTTGAACATTCCCATACCAAGGCATTTTCTAAAGATAGTAATACAATGCATTGTTTTTTTTCATTCCAACAGATGACATACAGTATGTAACAGTAACTGTATCCTAATATTTTACGTCTGTAGTACTAGGGTGTTGTACCGTGTTAGCCATTATGAATGCAGTGAATTACATCTTTCCTGAAGAAGGCGCCTGAGTTGCTTCGAAAGCTTGCATATTGTAATCTTTTTATTTAGCCAATAAAAGGGGTCATTTTGCTTGACTTCTCACTAATATTTTACGAAATTTTAAGTGGAAAAAAATTATAGGAAATAAAGTCTGAGGAAGCACTGACACTTTTGGGAGCTTATTGACTGTCAAACTGATGGTCTGACTGTGGGGGTCTCAAACGTGTGCCCGCTGCATAGCTGTTAGTGAAATTTGTAATTTATTTACAAGATTTATTCCTGCTGTCATATTGCTACATTAATGATGGCAGATCACCGGAATGCTTAGTGGACTTAAATGAGATTAGTATTTCCTATATTGTTTTCTACTTATTACGTTATTATGTCACTGTGTGTGTTGCCTCGATCTCATGGCTTTTTGGTAAATGATCCTCCCAGTAACGATAATGACATGAAAAGGATTGAAATATGCAGTGAATTTTATTTTTTACATCCATTACAAAATTCCAATAGATCACATATCACAAATGCCAATGCTGCCAGATGAGCAGAAGTTGGCATATATTGTTTAGATTTTCGTTAACTTATTTGAACTTTCTTCAGGTTTTGTGAAAATCATTTGCACAATAACTTTATCAGGTGAACTTATTTTTGTATAAAGTGCATTTTTTTTTCTCTTCTGTTAATTTTCTCTTTTATTTTACAGTGTCTGAAAACATATACAGGCCATACAAATGAAAAATATTGTATATTCGCAAATTTTTCTGTCACAGGAGGCAAGGTATGTTTAAGCTTCATAATGTCTCATTGTATTTGGTTGGGGAGGTTATTATTAATATGTAGCCTTTGTCAGAATACCTCAAATCTCCCAGCCTTACCACTCTTTATAAGGTACTGTACTATACAACTTCTCCCCTCCTTCCCTTCTACATTTATAACCTCAGGCAAGTAGGTGTAGTAAAAGACAAGCAGGGGTTAAGTTACACTTTAAACAATGTATTATTGATAATATTCATAAATAATAACAATATGCAAAGTACATTTGAGTATTGGCAATTATACAACCTGATAAATGGTGATGTGTAGTTTCAGGCGGTTACACAGACTTGTTAGTTACTTAAAATGTCTCTAGTTAAGGCATCATTTGTGGTCAGCTTTCTTCAGAACAGGCCGCTTGCCTGTCTCAATATGGCTGCCGAGCTGTGCTCTTCATTGTGTTGTCCTTTTCAGTTAATGTTGTGTGAGGTGGTCTTTCATCGGTATGGCGAGAGAGAGAGAGATTGAGGTAAAGCAAACAAATTTATAGGTTTCCTGTCCAACCCCTAGAGCCAATAGGACGTCTTGGTACTTAAAGGCTTTTTGATACAAGCCAGTTCCAAACAGCCATACTTTAGACCAATGGGGGCGATAGAACACCTTCCCTCCAAACCATATGTTAAGGTAAAGCTTGGCAGTTAGGCAGCCAGGCTTTCCAGTGGGAGTTGACTGAGAGACTTCAGCAGAGAAATATTAGCCAAACTTGTTTGAGGCACTTCATCCAACCCAACCCTGTCGTAAAATTACAAAGAGACTCGGTCCTAAAGGGGGAGTAAACATAAATGCTTCTCACTAATGTAACACTAATATTACATTGCTTTGCATAAGTTACAAATAAAGACATGCAAAATATTTATCAACTTGTATGCAAAATTTCACATCACAACAGGGAGGTTACTACTTTGGCAATGCCATGATGTTGAAATGTTGCTAAAGACTCTGAGCTTTTGAGTTGGTTGTTACTCTGTGCAGTTCACGTTCTAAGTTCTTCGAGTTCCACTATCCAAACAAAATGTTTTCAGGTTGACATGAAAGTTTTGATTTACTGTTGTGGCCTTTCCATGCTGGCAACCTGTTTTTGCCACTGGGATAATTTACGGTTTTCTGCAGCCTGGAATTGTTCAAGACTGGGTAGAATGTGGAGGGGTGAGTAGCTTACATCATCGAGAGACTCCTGGATATCTGCTAGCACTGCTCTGGCTTTATCTGACGTATAGTCATATGAAAAAGTTTGGGAACCCTTCTCAGCCTGGATAATAATTTTACTCTACTTTCAACAAAAAAAGATAACAGTGGTATGTCTTTCATTTGCCAGGAACATCTGAGTACTGGGGTGTTTTCGAACAAAGATTTTTAGTGACGCAGTATTTAGTTGTATGAAATGAAATCAAATGTGAAAAACTGGCTGTGCAAATATTTGGGTCCGCTTGTCATTTTGCTGATTTGAATGCATGTCGCTGCTCAATGCTGATTACTTGCAACACCAAATTGGTTGGATGAGCTCATTAGGCCTTAAATTTCATAGACAGGTGTGTCCAATCATGAGAAAAGGTATTTCAGGTGGTCAATTGCAAGTTGTGCTTCCTTCCCTTTGACTCTCCTCTGAAGAGTGACAGACAGCATGGGATCCTCAAAGCAACTCTCAAAAGATCTGAAAACAAAGATTGTTGAGTCTCCTGATTTAGGGGGAAGCTACAAAAAGCCATCTCAGAGGTTTAAGCTGACGGTTTCAACTGTAAGCAATTGAATCAGGAAATGGAAGGCCACAGGCACAGTTGCTGTTAAACCAACCCAGCAGGTCTGGCAATGCCAAGAAAAATACAGGAGCGGCATATGCAGAGGCAGGATTGTGAGAATGGTTACAGACAACCCACAGATCACCTCCAAATACCTGCAAGAACATCTCGCTGCAGATGGTGTATCTGTACATCGTTCTACAATTCAGAGCAATTTGCACAAAGAACATCTGTATGGCAGGGTGATGAGAAAGATGCCCTTTCTGCACTCACGCCACAAACAGAGTCGCTTGTTGTATGCAAATACTTATTTAGACAAGCCAGATTCATTTTGGAACAAAGTGCTTTGGATTGATGAGACAAAAATGGAGTTATTGGGTCATAACAAAAAGTGCTTTGCATGGCGGAAGAAGAACACCGCATTCCAAGAAAAACACCTGCTACCTCCTGTCAAATTTGGTGGAGGTTCCATCATGCTGTGGGGCTGTGTGGCTAGTACAGGGACTGGGACCCTTGTTAAAGTCGAGGGTCAGATGAATTCAACCCAATATCAACCAATTCTTCAGGATAATGTTCAAGTATCAGTCACAAAGTTGAAGTTACGCAGGGGTTGGATATTCCAACAAGACAATGACCCAAAACACAGTTCGAAATCTACAAAGGCATTCATGCAGAGGGAGAAGTACAATGTTCTGGAATGGCCGTCACAGTCACCCTGACTTGAATATCATCGAAAATCTATGGGATGATTTGAAGCAGGCTATCCATGTTCAACAGCCATCAAATTGATCTGAACTGGTGAGATTTTATATGCAACAATGGTCAGAAATACCTCCATCCAGAATCTAGACACTCATAAAAAGCTATAGTAAGTATTGATGTCATATCTCTGTGGGGGTGCCCTCATTTATGCACCTGTCTAATTTTGTTATGATGCATATTGCATACTTTCTGTTAATCCAATCAACTTAATGTCACTGCTGAAATCCTGCTGTTTCCATAAGGCATGTCATAGATTAAAGGAAGTTGCTACTTTGAAAGCTCAGCCAATGATAAACAAAAATCTAAAGAATTAAGAGGGGTTCCCAAACTTTTTCATATGACTGTATATCCAGGGTTTTGTCTAAGTGACTTAGAAATGTTTGCTAGAAGATGAACCAAGACACTGAGTGGAGGGCTTTTGTATGCAGGGCTTAAATGTTTCTGGCAACAAACTAGATCTCGGGCACAGGGCTGTTTTAGATTATAAAAAATATTCATCACCAGTTACGCTTTTCTACTAACTCAACAACAGCCATGTTAAAATACATTATAAGTTTTTCTTTTGGGGATATTTTAACCAAAGCGTAGTAGTGTTTTGCTGTTATCAATGGTATGCAAGCAGGGTAAAATATTAATAATCCAACAGCAAAGTCTCCACTTGACTTGGCTGGGGAAATAACAAGTGCAATAGGACAAGGTGTTAACAAGTGAAAGGCGCCAGCTTGACTAGAAGAAAATGGGGTGAAGGGTAACTCTGCCGCACTTTTTTCATAAATTGATAGACCCCAGTGTTTTTTTTTTGGTCTGCCCTGTCTGTTCCAAAAAGCTACAGTAAAACAAGAGCAGACTGAAGGTACGGTTACAGCATAATGGAAATCAGATCCACAGGCTTGCGCTAACATCGCTGTGTCTTCTACTTGGACCGTGTGTGAAACCACAAAATATGTATCAACACATTCATTGCAGGCTCTGGCCCGTCATTCACATGACCTCAGCCATTTGTGTGTTTAAAAACGTTAAAAACAACTGAAATGTATTTTCTCCTGAGCATGTGGCAACATCCTTGTGCTCACTGGCTCAAAACCAAAACAACACCTAAATGGCATAGGTACGTCAGCTGCAGGATTTTCATCCATCCATCCATTATCCAACCCGCTATATCCTAACACAGGGTCACGGGGCTCTGCTGGAGCCAATCCCAGCCAACACAGGGTGCAAGGCTGGAACAAACCCCTGGCAGGGTGCCAGCCCACCACAGGGCACTCACACCCACACACCAAGCACACACTAGTGACAATTTAGGATCGCCAATGCACCTAACCTGTATGTCTTTGGACTGTGGGAGGAAACCCACACAGACACGGGGAGAACATGCAAACTCCACCCAGGGAGGACCCGGGAAGCGAACCCAGGTCTCCTTATTGCGAGGCAGCAGCATTACCACTGCGCCACTGTGCCACCCTGCATGATTTTATTTATGATCCAAAAAGAATGGGAAGATATTAGACTGTGCACTTGATTTGGTTAAGGGCATAATTATTTATTGTGCAGTTATTTTCATTAGTTAACAAATTGAGATTAATCAAATTAATAATCCATGTTTCAGTATTTTTCTTCATTTATACTGTTGCCCTCACAATTGTTTATTTTCGTAGCTATGTGGTGAATTAGAAGCAGTTTACAGTTGTTTGTTGTAAGCAAGTTGATTTAATATTAAAAAACTCATTTTCTTTTTCATCTCAGTTTTTGCACTTGTTAAGTACAGTGGTGTGAAAAACTATTTGCCCCCTTCCTGATTTCTGATTCTTTTGCATGTTTGTCACACAAAATGTTTCTGATCATCAAACACATGTAACCATTAGTCAAATATAACACAAGTAAACCCAAAATGCAGTTTTTAAATGATGGTTTTTATTATTTAGGGAGAAAAAAAAATCCAAACCTACATGGCCCTGTGTGAAAAAGTAATTGCCCCCTGAACCTAATAACTGGTTGGGCCACCCTTAGCAGCAATAACTGCAATCAAGCGTTTGCGATAACTTGCAATGAGTCTTTTACAGCGCTCTGGAGGAATTTTGGCCCACTCATCTTTGCAGAATTGTTGTAATTCAGCTTTATTTGAGGGTTTTCTAGCATGAACCGCCTTTTTAAGGCCATGCCATAGCATCTCAATTGGATTCAGGTCAGGACTTTGACTAGGCCACTCCAAAGTCTTCATTTTGTTTTTCTTCACCCATTCAGAGGTGGATTTGCTGGTGTGTTTTGGGTCATTGTCCTGTTGCAGCACCCAAGATCGCTTCAGCTTGAGTTGACGAACAGATGGCCGGACATTCTCCTTTAGGATTTTTTGGTAGACAGTAGAATTCATGGTTCCATCTATCACAGCAAGCCTTCCAGGTCCTGAAGCAGCAAAACAACCCCAGACCATCACACTACCACCACCATATTTTACTGTTGGTATGATGTTCTTTTTCTGAAATGCTGTGTTCCTTTTACGCCAGATGTAACGGGACATTTGCCTTCCAAAAAGTTCAACTTTTGTCTCATCAGTCCACAAGGTATTTTCCCAAAAGTCTTGGCAATCATTGAGATGTTTCTTAGCAAAATTGAGACGAGCCCTAATGTTCTTTTTTCTTAACAGTGGTTTGCGTCTTGGAAATCTGCCATGCAGGCCGTTTTTGCCCAGTCTCTTTCTTATTGTGGAGTCGTGAACACTGACCTTAATTGAGGCAAGTGAGGCCTGCAGTTCTTTAGACGTTGTCCTGGGGTCTTTTGTGACCTCTCGGATGAGTCGTCTCTGCGCTCTTGGGGTAATTTTGGTCGGCCGGCCACTCCTGGGAAGGTTCACCACTGTTCCATGTTTTTGCCATTTGTGGATAATGGCTCTCACTGTGGTTCGCTGGAGTCCCAAAGCTTTAGAAATGGCTTTATAACCTTTACCGGACTGATAGATCTCAATTACTTCTGTTCTCATTTGTTCCTGAATTTCTTTGGATCTTGGCATGATGTCTAGCTTTTGAGGTGCTTTTGGTCTACTTCTCTGTGTCAGGCAGCTCCTATTTAAGTGATTTCTTGATTGAAACAGGTGTGGCAGTAATCAGGCCTGGGGGTGGCTACGGAAATTGAACTCAGGTGTGATACACCACAGTTAGGTTATTTTTTAACAAGGGGGCAATTACTTTTTCACACAGGGCCATGTAGGTTTGGATTTTTTTTCTCCCTAAATAATAAAAACCATCATTTAAAAACTGCATTTTGTGTTTACTTGTGTTATATTTGACTAATGGTTACATGTGTTTGATGATCAGAAACATTTTGTGTGACAAACATGCAAAAGAATCAGAATTCAGGAAGGGGGCAAATAGTTTTTCACACCACTGTATTTAGCAAAAGGAGGCACATGAAATTACACATATTGGACATGTTTATTGAAATGTGTTCAGTGCTTACATTAATTCAGTAATACAGATAGATTTTGATTTACAGCAATATTGCAGATAGGAATGGGCACATATAAAACTTCCAAATGTTTCTTTTCAAGTGAATTTCAATATTTATCTGGCAACTTTGTTTTTTTTTTTTTGTTTACTTTGTGGAGAATGAATGCGGTAAGTGAGAACCAAAGAAAATTTGGGGTGACAACTGGGCCACCACATTTAGAATAGAATGTAAATAAGTGCACGGTAGCGCAACTGGAAAATTTGCTTAATGTATGGCTCTTCTCGCCTCAGAGTCTTTGCTCTCTCAAGCAGGTCTGCGTCGGGAAGAAGTTCCGTCAACTGAACCGCTATCCTCCATGAGCCCTCAGCTTTATACTGTCCTGACCTTAAGGGGCGTGGCTTACTTACGTGGGAGTGTGGCTGAGTTGCCTTCTATGGGTAGTTTCTCAGAGCTAAGGAAGACAAAAGAGAAGATACACATAACATTGGTGCCCCCTCCAGTCCCAGTGGGCTATTGCATACCATGTTTGAGCCTGGCAAGTGATCCACAGGTATCCCTGCGTGACAACTTACAAAACAAAGCAAATTAGTTTTGACGTGGATGGTTAGTAACAGCTGTCACTAATGGAAACTGCACAGTAGGGACTTTGTTACCATTTTCAATCATTTCGTGTTTTTTGACATCTTAAGAGTGTGCCCCAGCCATGTCATCTTAGCGAGTACAGCAGCTGGGGAGAGGAGATGAAACTCTGAGTGATCCGTTGGCAAAGGCAGCACAGTGCTGCTGAGGGATCAGTTGTCATTAGTGCTAGTTTACTGTGTCATTGTCAAAAAACTGTAGGATGTTTGAACATAAGGTCATACTTATAGTTGATTTTTGTGATTTTGAAGTACAAGAATATTGCATCACTGGCATTTAATTAATAAATCTGATTTTTATTTTTCTCTCTCTAAAATAAGCGATAAAGCATTATCCCTTTTTTCTGATTTTTTTTCCACTAATGGACATTTTCAAGGCAACTTTTGACTTGCTTGCAAAATTGGGTCATGAGTGTCCACTAGAATGGAACTTGTTCATAACCCAAGGCCTGTCTGTATATATGTTTTTAATAAAAATAAATTGCCTTGTTATTTGGGTTATTGTTATTTGTAACAATCCCTAGTATATTATTAACAACTCCATGTCTAAACTTTCAGGTTTAGGATTTTTTTCTTGCTTGATCCCCTGTGTATGGCTTGTTTTTTAAATAAATGAACATTAGTACCTGTGGAATTTTTTAACTTAATTTTTCTTTTACCAATTCTTTTTCTAGTGGATTGTGTCTGGCTCTGAGGACAACATGGTGTATATTTGGAATTTGCAGACAAAGGAGATTGTACAGAAATTACAGGGACACACAGGTAAAAAGAAAAAAAAAACACTTTGAGTCAAAAGTTTTTAAGTACACATTGTGAAAGCCCAGGGCACGTATGGCTGCCCTAACCCTGACACAGACAGGTTTATCACATAGCACACTGGTTTATTTACAGTTTCCTGCTCAGTGCACAAATCACCTGCACAACACAGTCCCTTGTGCCGCCCATCCTTCTACTTTCAACTCATCCTCAGGCTTTGTCCTCTTCCTCCCGACTCTCGCCGATGAATGGTGGGGACTGGCCCCTTTATATATGGCACCTGGAAGGACTTCTGGTGCCCAACAAGCTTCTTCCGGCAGTGCAGCTAAATAATGCCCTGCAAATGTCCGTGCGCTCCCTGGCGTTGTCCCCAGACCCCAACAGGGTTGAGCTTCTATGCTCATGACATGTGGCTCCGCTGCAAGCCAAGGGGGCTGCCCCCTGCCCTGGGGGAAAAATGTTCTTAAAAATACACTCTCCCCTAGATCTTCCATACTCCAGGCATCCCGGCTGGGTAAGGGTTTTGGCCATCCACCACAGTATGTATTTAACGTCTACCATATGTACCTAGATCACTAAAACCCAATCTTGGAGTCAGGCAGCGTGTGGTGTTTGCAAGGGAGTATCCCATCAGCCACATGACCCTGATTGGGCTTTGCTCAAAGGTGATGTGTGGAGCTCTTCTCCCCCAAGACAAAAAGGTGTGGGTCAGATTTAATTACACTGACATAATGGGCACATGTAGGACAGAGTAGAGCTTGACAGTGGAAGTCACCTTTTGGGAAGGAGGCAATGTTGGGGTCTGTTGGTAAAACATCAAAGGTTAGGGTAGCTAGTAAGTTTTTCAGAAACCTTTTCAGAAGTAGGTCAATATCTCACCAATAAGACAATGGTTGGCCAAGAAATGTAGAACATACTTGGTGAGGTCATGAAGAATTACGTTTAGGCAACTGGCAAATCACTGAAACACTGGTAGAATAGGGAGACCTTGCCTGGGATGTTCTCTACAAGGACAGGGGAAGCAATTGTAATTGGCAATATTCATCAAAGATGGAAGGAGTACTTTTGGCAACTACTAACCTCAATGGATTTGTCTGTCATTGAGGATGGACTGCTGGAACGAAGCTGAAAACTGAATCTGATCCGGCTGTTGTTGCTATTTAGCAGATTTCGTTTATTTCTTATTGTGTTATATTAGAATCTCTGACCACTTTGTTAGGAGTAATGGAGAAGTTGTGAGAATTCCAACTGCACCTTGTTGTAAAGATGGTAGAAATGTAATAAATACTGTCTGTACAGGCCTCTGCTTTGATTGGTTTTTCCATGCCTTTCAGTTTTCTGCCCTTTGTGGGTTGTAGAAGGACCTGTAAAGCTACGCTCAATTATTATTATTAATATTTATTAATTTATTTTTTGACAGATGTTGTGATTTCTACAGCCTGCCACCCAACAGAAAACATCATTGCATCTGCGGCCCTCGAAAACGACAAAACTATCAAACTCTGGAAGAGTGACTGTTAAGCAGAGGAGATTTTTAGACAAGGACTTTTCTTCCCTTTCATCCCAAAACCTCCTCCCAAGGTGCAGCGCCAGCAAATGAAGACACTTGTTCAGGATGGCAGTGCATTTGAAGCAGTTAGAAATGAGGCCCGTCAATGTATCTGATGGAAGTGACACATATCCCAAAAACTGTTTTTTTTTTTTTTTTTTTTTTTTTTTTTGTTTTGTTTTTTTTTTCTTCTTGTTTGTGACCCGATTATAATTAGTCTCTTTGTATTTGTTGCTCTTTTTATTTTATTTTACACCGCCTTATTTTCTAGAACAAATCCATTTTTTGGTCCACATTAAAATCATTACCCTAGATTTCTAGCTCTAGGACTCAGTCTGCTAGTTGTTGCTTACCCTACATCTTGAATTTGGTACACCGGTTGCTTCATGTATTTTACGCAGAGTATCATCAGTACTGTTAACTGTGTTGTCTTACTTTAAATTATAATTTTTTATTTTTTTTTTATTTAAAAGGATTTTGCCTTTTTCATGTTCTAATGAAATTAGCTGAATGACTGTGGAAAAAGTAGTGCTTTTCATACATTTGTTCATTTGCTCTTATGTCCTCCCCATGTCTGTTGAGCTTTTAAACACGTGGCACCTTATGCTGTCACTGGTACATGCATCATTTACTGTTAATACTGGAACGTGGGGGTAGGCTGTTTGGTGAGAAGGCTTGCAGTTCAAATATTTCCTCCTGAAATTAACTCTTTGTACCCTTAAAATTTATTACAATTACTTTTATTATGCACCTTAGTTCATCTACGGAATGCCAGAATAAATCATGGTGTGAGTAAATTAAGCAAGATGTGCTTTAACAAACATGTTGACCTTTCTTAACCTTCCTCGGACATCAGTGAGGATTGGCAGCGTGTTGTCGGTGTGCATGTGTGAGGATGTATTAAAGGCACCTGGAAGATGGACTAGCAGCCAGCATTGTTTAAGGCAGAATTTAATAAAGCACTCCGTTTTTGTTTGTCTTCACCGTGATGGAAGTGATGGTGGTTATTTGTTTCCTGTTTTTCTGTTTTAATACGGTTTCAGTGCCACCTGTTCACCTCCAAAGATTTTTCCTGTGGGTTCCCCGTGTTGAGATTTGGTTCATAGTTCTTTTCTAGTTGGGAGGCAGTATCAGGAGTTTTGTTTTATGTGTGGTGATGATCTTCTAAGTTAAGTGATGTTTTAGAGTGTCTTGTGGTGCAGTTAGGGGACATTGAAATTTAAGTTGTGATATGATGTGTAAACGTAAAAGAATCTGAAAATGGAGTTGTTTATCAGCTTTCTAATGAAAGAAGAAGAATGAGAAATTAACATTTTTATTTTTTTATTAAAGAGTGTATAGGACTGTCATCTTCATATTAAAGTCAGTTGTGCCAGCATTTTGAATATAGAGAGCCCTGCTCATTAGAAGTAATGCACTAATACAGCAGACACATGCAGAGAACCTTCCTTCAGGGATAACTCCATTGGAAGTAGAATTAGAAGATCCAGAAAGTGAGCCATCCTGATAGATTTGTTGTAATGTTTTCTAAAGGGTTTCTGTGATATTGATATATTAAAAAAAATAAAAAATTTCCTATGTTAGAGTTTGCCGCTACAAAGTTTACATTTTTTTTTTTTTTTTTTTTTTTTTTTTTTAATTCAGGAAATCCTTTTTCCTGAAGCGTTGTTCATATTTCAGCTATTTCAAGTTTGAACTTTAGTACAGACATTGGCTCCTTCTGTGTAGAGGTAGCTTACGGTCCAGCATTTTAATGGTGAAGAGCCTGCAGTGGATGGCGGTTGTGTTTTAAATGAACCTTGGGGTTTTACCTACTTTGGCAGGAGTTGGGATTTGGTGGTCCTTTTTGGTTGTTAAATGTTGAACAATTGGAATGTTGGTGGGATCCACCTAGGATTATGGCTTCTGTAGGTATGGTTTTATATATATATTATACACACTCACAGGATATACAATACAGAACTGTATGTATTCACTAATTACATACACATATATAATAGGCACACAGTACAGTACTGCACTATATATATTGTGATCTGCAGATAAAGAGAATAGAACAGGATAAAAGTTTGGTGTTTAACACACCTCATCTAATTGCTAAAAATAAACTGAAAGTATAAATAAAGTGAATGTAAATTGCAGAGCCCTTCGATAAACAGCCTTTTTTTCTAAACAATGTTACGCTGGCACTGGCAATTTCAGGAATTGACATTGACTGTTGTCTTCCAGTTCCAGTGTATTTTATACACTGAGATAGCCAAAGGGACAGGGCATCTCTGCTGAGCGCTGAAGTGACGTCAGGGTTGTGTCACTGATTGTCTTGTCCATGAGAAAAAGAGATGGAGAGTGGCCAGTAGTGGTTTTCACCAACCCCCCAGACGCAACTTAACTACAATCTGGATGCAAATATTACCAATTATTTAAAGGAAATAACTAAACAGATGATCTCCCCTCTCCAGAACACACATACACTGGACAATCCTTTGTCTCTTTCCTTTCTTCACGCCTTCCAGGAGAGATTTGTCCACCTACTCCCAACTCTTGACTCCCCGCGTGAGGGGAGGTGGGTCCCTTTATGCCAGACCCAAGAGTTGTTCCGGTGTCACAGCATTGCATGGTGGAAAGCACCTCAAAGCTGGAATAACCTCTCCCGAGAGAAGACTGGTGGAAGCCATGGCACCCCACGTGGTTGTCCAAATCCCCAGGTTGCCCTGCGGGTATGTACGCGGGCAATCCAACAAAGGGACATTGCCACCAGGCACATTGGGGAAGTCCATAATTCTGAAAGGTGGTCTTCCCCTGTGCTTCCATTACATGGGTCTTCTGGGAATGTGTGCTAAAGGTTCCATGCATCCCATCTGGGACGCCTGTTCAACCCCACCTGCTATTTCTGATATTTGTCTCTCTGCCTGTCTGTAATGTATATGGGAAGGGAATTGTGGGTTATTTTGCATTCAGATTTTGGATCAGGTTTACCCCTCATGGGATGCTTTATATGTTGTTAAAGGTTAGGGAGTTTTGCTGGCCATTGTCAAAAGAGTGATATTCTACTTCTCAAAACAAAAAAAAAAATCAGCTAAAGTTTTTCAATTTTATTTAAATTTTATTGTGTTACAAGCACCTAATTAAAAACCACTCATGTTTTATGCACATTTCTAAAGCACTTCTTGCATTCCATTACGTTGTGCAACTTTTATTTCATTTTCACCTATTCAATCATATAATTTAGATTAATTTATTTCAGATATCTTTGGATTGTATTTTTCAGTTTCTTTCTACATACTTTCCCAGTTTGTTAGATTAGGCAATGAGAAACGTAAGGCCGTAGTTCTGAAGCCGTTCATACAGGTTGACAGGTCAGAAAAATGAACAGTATGCATTCAGTTGCTTCTGTTGCAGTATTGTCATTTAATTGTAAGTAATTTACTCCACTGCATGCTAATATTTTTTTGTTAATGTTTCTTACATTTCCGGTAATAAGTTTACTTTAATTAAAATAGCAACATGAGGTTGTTGTTTTAAGAGCATCGTAGCCTTCAGCACTGTAGCACTCGTGCAGGCGCTACTAGTGACCTTAGATGGTTCAAGAAATGAGAAGAGCAAATTTCAGCCTGGAAACAAGTCATCTCACACGAATTAACAATTATGTTGCTTCACCTGTAAATTAACTAAATATTCAAACTTTTTTTTGTGTTTTCAGACTTTGCAGTGGTGCACAGGCCTGCTGTCCATATCAGTAGTGGTAAAGCACAAATGGGCTTTGCAGTCGCACATAAAAACAACTCTCTTGCCTCCCTTGGTGGATTTTCAAACCACCAGGTGAGGCTTCTTATAATTTCTGCTTAGAGATCAATTTGGCGTTCCTTTCAGGTCTGTGCTTAAATGGGCTTATCATGTGGAGGGTAGGAATTTGCACGGTTTTTGTCTTTCCCTGGGACGTGTTCATCCTACCCAAATACTCGCATCACTTTTTCTGCATTTAGAAGAGTAAAAGGTTTGTGCGCATGTGATGTTTCAGGGCTACTTGTGTGCTTTTGTACCCTTTCTGGCAGTTTATTAGCTTTTTTTTTATATTTTTCCTTCAGCACTTGTTTTCAAGCCAATGACTTCAGTGTTGTCATTCCCACTCTTGATAAATACACACACTGTCGTGCCCCCCATACACCTGCCTTTGATGCTGCTTTGGGTTAAGGTTTGAGAATGTGAGGTTATTATGTATGTATTTTGTTTGTATGTATATACGTATGAAGTAGACAGAAGCCCTACGTGAATTTCCTGAGTTAATGCTCATTTGGGAGTAATGTTGGGGCTTTAATGCTCTTTTTGAGTTTTGTTTACCTGCACAACTCTGCCACCAAGTGAAACCTTTAGGGCCGGTGGCAGATGTAAGTTGCTTTCAGTGTTCTACATTTCAACGAGGTTTTCATCCTTTGGTTATTTTGAAGCTCTCCCTAACGTATTGTATTGTCATTTTATTCCCCCATCTGTTTCTGTTGACAGGTGTTATTTCATACAGTGGTTCCCAATGTCAGTCATGGAGGACCCCCAGTGTCTGTGGGTTGTTATTCCAAAACAATTTCACAGTGGGTGCCTCGTTCTCATTTTCAACTGGACTCGCCATTTATTTTTACTCTTATATTAAGAAATTCTGAAATATTTGCAATTTTTCCAGACCTTTATATACTTAACTCTTATCTGCAGAGTTTGCTTCCTTGATTGTATCCAAAGGCTGACAACTCTTGTCACTTCAGTGCCATATTCACTGGTCTGCTCTGTTTTAAGAGATTTGTTGTGAAGAGCAGACAGAAGAATGTGGCAGTGAAGTAGCTGCGTCCCTTTAGCAACGAGAGCCGTTTGCACCCATGTCTGCAAATTATCAGCGTTTGTATACAAATACAGGAGCAAATTCAAAAGAGACGCAAGCATTCAAAGTTGTGGCAAACAATACGAATATTTTCAAATTTCACATTTGTAGAGCAGAAAAGTAAACGGTGAGATTAGTTAAGAATGGGGTGCTGACTGGAAAATGTTTGGAATAAAAACCCAAAGCTGTGCAGGTCCCCCACGTTCTGTTCTCAGTGATTAACAATATCCTCCCAGTATTCGCTGCAGCTGAGGCGGGAGTCCTGCATTCATACAGGTGTCTTGGGGTCTGTGTTTACCGAACTCGCAGTGTTTTATGTAATTTAGCAGACAATTGCATGTATTCATTGTTTCTTGAATTTATTGTATTCACTGTCATGTTAAAAACATGCTTTATTTTTCTTTTTCTATAGAGTCTCATTTAAATCCAAAAATTAAGAGTATATCACCACGTAGATAGACCTCCAGTGCCAACTTGTGAGTGTGTTTTCTAAAGTCCTAATAGTAGGTTGTTGAGTTTAACAGGTACGTTCTGAGACTTGAAAGCTCTTCAGTTTCTGTCTACAGCAGTTGTCCTGCGGGACTCCCATGGCTTGTGTTCTGTTTTTATTCTGACCAATTTCACAGTTGGGGAATCGTTCTTACTTTTAACTCGCCTCATTGTTTTGTGTGCTGGCCTTATTTCATTCTTAAGTAAGTGTTTTTTCCAAAACTTTCAATGTCTAAGCTTCCATTATCCGTTTTCTTTTAAAGTTCCTCCCTTAATTGTATCCAAATGCTGACAAAGCTGAATGTTAAAGGGGAGCAAAGGCTTCAGTGCAGTATGCGTGCATCTTAAAAAGCAGACAAGTGAAAATGGCAGTAAAGTCACAGCTCCTTGTTTGCCGCCACTTTAAATGTTTAATGTTTGTCGTGTTTTTGTTTTTTTTAATTCTCCCTTTTCTGTAGGGGTTCCTCTCGTAATTGTGTCCAAATGCTGACAATGGTGAATGCAGAAGGGAAGCAATGACTTGAGTGCTTTTATTTGTGTTTCTTGAAGGACGTCCGGCTACTACCTGATTGAAGTGGTAAACCTGAATGTCAGCAAGACCAAGGAGGTGGCCGTGTGCTTGAGGAGGGTTTGACTGAGAAACCACCCCAAATCCTCCCATCACCAGGTCATCAGTGGTACTCCTGTAGAGAGAGAGGGTATGCATGCTGATGTACCATCTATCTATCTGTCTATCTACCTACGAGTTCATATTGCCAAGGACCTGGCATGCGTCACTCGCACAGATTCTGTTTTCAGTGAAGCCAGACAGAGAGGTTACCGGCTTAGGCAGCCGACGGAGTTTAGACTCCCCACCGCATTCACTGTGTAGCCATTGAGAGCGTCCTCACTGAATGTGTTACTGTCTGGTTTGGGAGATGCACTGTTCAGATGTGGAAATCTCTACTGAGGGTTGTGTGCCCAGCTGAGTGCACCATTGGGACTACATCAGGCGGTGCTTGGTCTGGGGCTCCTATTATCCCACAAATAAAACTGTTTAAACTGCTGATGTCAGGCAGACGATTCTGCAGCTTAAAAACACGGACAAAGATTAGGAGCTTCTATCCATATGCCATCAGACGGTTAATTAGTTATTGGATTTTTCTCTTATTACTATATTATTTTTTTTTTATGGGTTACTATTAAACTTTGCTTTTAGACACAGTCTGGGATCTGCTAGAAAAAAATATTTCACTGCATCCCATACTACTGTATGATTCTACATGTGATTTTGAAATGAATAGAATTGAAACAAGTAAAAATGGCTGCGAGGTCGCGGCTCCCCCTCGGCGTCCATTGTCGAGTGTCGTGCTCAATATTGATTATCAGTATTTGGATACAATTAAGAGAGCCCAATCTGTAGAAATTGGGTAATAAAATAGACAAAGTCCCAACAAACGTAAATATTTAAAGTGGAGGCAAAGAACACAAATACAGTTCTGTGTAGAAGTTTCACCAGATTAAGTGGTTTGTTGACATTTCAAGTATAAGTAGTAACTGCGCCTTTTTGTGTACTTGTACAGTTACAGCTTATTTGATGAACTTAAAAAAATTAGCAGTAAATGTGCCATTTGTAAAGGTTTGAGCCTCTCCTAAGTCAGTACAGAGCAACACCCCCTCACAGCTTGCTGATGTTTGTTTGTTTCCATCTTTGAATTCTTGTTCTGGTCGTTTTTGCTCCCCTTTCTTCCTTGCAGATTGCTGCCAGCTGTCAGATGCTCTTGGGCTGCCATCGTACATTTCTGGTCCAGCCACTGATTTTCAGTGCTGTTCAAATCTGAGGTTGATTACGGCCATTCCAAACTCTTCACCTTGCGTTTCTTGAGTAGATTTCCAAGAGTGTTTTTAGATCGTTGTCTTCATGCAGACGCCATCATCCTTTTCTCAGCTTCCTGACATCCTCCTTGCGGTTTTGTTGATATTTAGTATTCTCCATTTTTCTATGGTTCCTGTTCCACTGGCTGCCATCATAGATCTTCCACCATACTTCACAGTTGGCGAGGTGTTTGTTTGTTTCTTCAAATGTTGCTCCTTTTTTTTTTTTTTTTTTTTTTGTTTGTGGCCAATTTTAACTCCAATCAATCTACAGCTGTTAGTTCCAAAATGTCACTTTTTGTGATGAGATTGCATGTGTGTGTGCCGCCACTTGTTTCTTTTTTCATTGTGTCTGCAGGTCACTTTGCAGTCATGTGGGGGTTTTGCTTTGCCTTCCTGTTGTTCAGTCTCTTGAGTTTTCTTGGTCTTCCAAATCCTGTCTTGACCTCCATGTTTTCTCTTTACTGCGTTATCTTTGTGACAATTCAGACTGTGGAAGTTGCTGTGTTTCCCCCCTGCTTTATGGGCATCATTGGGTTTATTGTTCAGATCCTCAGTCAGTTTGTTAGAAAAGCCCATGGTTGTTGAGTGCTGCATGATGTCTGACAGGTCAAAACATTTATAACGTTCTGGAATTGTGATCAGCTGACAATTCCTAATGACAGTCCTTGACCAGACTAACACTGAATGAGTTCTGAGACCCTACAACTGAAAAGGAGCCCAAAAGTGTTGCTAATGTCACATCCATCCATCCATCCATTATCCAACCTGCTATATCCTAACTACAGGGTCACGGGGGTCTGCTGGTGCCAATCCCAGCCAACACAGGGCAGGGTGCCAGCCCACCGCAGTAATGTCACATTTATTCTTTATTATTTTTTCATGTTTTCAGTTGATCAAATGTAGAAATTGTTACTGTACACTAACTCCTTTGTAAAACTACTACAGTTTTAGTTTGTTTGCCATCAAAATTATATTTACTTCTGTGCTCTTTGCCACCACTTTAAACGTTTGTCATGCCATTGTCTTTTTTAATTCTCCCTTTTCTGAAGTGTTTGCTCTGTTAATTGTACCCAAATGCTGATAATTAACAACACACAGTGCAGACCACATTGGATGCCAAAGGGGAGCCGGGACTTCACTGCCATTTTCACTTGTCTGTCTTTTAAGAAGCATGAATAATGGCAATGGAGTCCTTTGTTCCACTGTAGCATTTGGCTACACTTAACTCTACAGAAAAGGGGGAATTGAAAAGGTAATCACATTTAAAGTTTTGACAAAAACACATGCATTTCAGATTTTCTTAGAATAAGAGAATGAAAAGAGACATCTGATTAAACAGTGAGATCAGTTAAAAGTAAGAATGGTTCCCTGATTGCCAATAAGTTGGAATAAAAACCTGCAACCTCAGTGAGCCCAGGATATGGCATGGGAAGTGCTGATCTATAGTATTAGTGGGCTCAGTGCTCTGCCTGTTTGATTATTTACTGAGAAATGGGGGCACGTTGAAGTAAAACATATGTTGAAACAAAATAAGTGGCCTCATGGGAGTCTGGGAGATCCCTGTGTCAGAGGGCTATGCTGTTTGACAGGAGCTGGGACTTGAGTCTTGTGTGGGGGTCTCGGTGCAGGTTGATTTTCCCGAGTCGAATGGCTTCTTGGCTTTGTGTGCTGTTTTGAACTCCGGACTTTTGTCTTGCACTTTCTATGGACTTTCATTTTGTCTGCTTTCAAGTTTTTCTTTCCTTGCAATCTTTCATCAAGTCCCAAGTGTTGCTTGTTCATTGTGTCCTTTATTGTGTAATATGTCTGTTGTTTTGTTTTCTTGCTTGCTCAGATTTCGTCCTCGGGTAATGTGTGATGCTTTTAGACCGATTGATAATAGAGAGGTCCCCAGCAGTTCTTATGGGTGAGATTTCGGCTCGGGTCAAACTGACATGGATACATTTGAATAGGTTTTGCCTTCCTTCCGCACTGAAATGCTGTTTGTGACCATTTAAAGATGTTCTCCTAAACCGTTTGTCTCAATCTCCGGTCCTGGAGGGCCACAGGGTCTGCAGGGTTTCATTCTAACCCTTTTCTTAATTGGTGACCAATTTTTGCTGTTAATTCTTTTTCCTTTCATTTTAATTGACTTGTTTTTTTAAGGTTTGTTCCTCTGAATCGCTTTATTTCTTTCCTTAAACAGAAATGAAACGTGAAGTGAGTGAGCCAGCAGAAGACCAACTAAGTCAGGGTCTCAAACTCCAACCAGTTTCATTCCAAGTAGTTGCTTAATTAGGCGCCAATTCTTGTTGTTTATTTAACCCGTTCTTTAATTCCATGGCTTGTTGCAATTGTCTTATTGTGCAATCGCAGACATGTCCGAAATTTTGGATTTTCTTTATTCTAAGAGCTCTGGTAAAATGTTTTGTTGACCTGAGCAGATGAGCATTCCCGAGACCTTCACCTTTCTTTTTTTTCAGATATTATGTGATGGTCACAGTTTGCTGGTCGTGTTTTCACTCATTTTATGTCTTCTTATTGTTTGGCTGCTAATTAAGGAAAAAGAAACGATTGAGGGTTCTGAGTCTTCAAGAGCAAGTCAATTACAATGAATTCAAAAGAAGTTAATTAGCAGCAAAAACAGGTCACTAATTAAGAAAAGGGTTAGAATGAAAACCTGCAGCCCTACAGGACTGGAGTTTGAGACCACTGTCATAAACGTATATATTTGGAAATGTCACATCTCCCTTGGCACGTGCCAGACCGTGACTGTGACTTTCGCTTTGTCATGATCTCATCTTTACTGTCAGGATAATTGTTTCCTAACTTCTCTGGGTCAGCTGAGCTTTACTGCCTCTTGAAGTTTGCTGTATTTACAAGGTGGGAACCAAAAAAATTCCCAGAAGCATTATAAATCTTTATTACACAACTTACGGCAATTCTCTTAGTCGCCTTTTGTCTAAATACTCGCCTGGAGATGCAGTTCTCTTGTCCCAGCGCTTGCCCCGCTCCTGGACACATTTCCTGTACTGTGTTACTTTGTCTAAGCCTTCTGCCTTGGATTTCTCCATTGGTAGCAAATCTTCCCTTTGGTCTCAAATTTGGAGTCGGAAACAAAAGAAAAGTTGCAGGAAGCGAGAGCTTGTGATTATTGGGGGGGGGGGGCGGGGCGGTGCAAAGGCACAATCAAATTGTTTTTGGTGAAACACTCTTTGACAGCACAGCGTGTGCTTGTGCACCATCATGGCACAAAATGCAATTTTGGGTGCGCGGCTTCTCCACACGCTTTCCTGTAGATGCAGTTCAGCATAATGTCGCTAATTAACAGTCTGTCTGTCCATTGGGGAACAAATTCTTCATGAACAAGTCTTGTCAGTGCCGAAAAACACGATTATCACTGTTGAAAATCTACCATGTTGGTCACGTGCAGGACTGTAGAGTAAATGGCAGAAACACAAACTCGATCAACTTGGCAGACATTCGATAACCACACCCTACTCCTGTGCTATCAGCTGATTCTGGACATTTTTGGGTCCCCCCCCCCCCCTTTGTATGTTGGCTGGACCCTCGGTCTTTACTTTCCATGGCTTTGGCCTCTTTACACTTGTGTATGACCTTTAAAAGCAGTTGTTCATTGTTTGTCCAGACAAAGTCAGGTGCCGTTTACTATCCTCGTAATTCCACCATTTTGTTTGCTCCTTAAACACGCTTCACGTTTGGCTGTTCGATTGGAACGATTTGCACGTTTTTGCCGTTTTAGTGCGGATGACCAACGTTTGTGGGTGGAAGCCTTTGAAACGAAAACGTCTATCCATGTTAGTGTGGACTAAGCCTTGAAAATGTGACTGGGGCGAGGACGTGTGTCGTTTTTGTTTGACAAATGGAACTCCTAGTTGAGGGTTCTGCGTGTTCTGGTCTCGTTAAACCTTGTGAATTTCGACAGGCACCTTCCTCATGATGCTGCTCTCGCACTTCACATGGAGGAGAGTTTTTGTTCTCCGAAGTGAGCTCTCATCGGGATGTGGAGAGTGCGGCCTTTTGCATTTCCGCACTCCTGGACCCAACATTTGCCAAAGAGTGGAACCTTGTAATTCTCACGAGAGCGACTTTTCTACATTTTTCTATACTAATTATTGTTATACCAATGAAGCGTATCAGTCAAGAAAGGCAATCCAATGAAGAGCAAACGCGTACCGTTTTTCACCAGTCCGTCCAAAGGGAAGGACGTTTAATTTGTGCCTTTTTCCTGAATGGCCTGTTCATTGATGATAAACTGAACTTGGAGCAGAGAGCAGACGGCTGTTGGTTAAGATGACGACAGAACTTGAACCCGGGGCCGCGAATGTCGTCTTTCCTTTAATGACCAAATATGAGATGCGACTGTTTTGCGTTGTCTTAATTGTCCTGTATAGTTTTATTACCCCTCTTTATAATTGCTTATGTTTCCCAAGTATGTGCTGTTTACTGATGCTATAAAACTAGTCGGCTGTATTATTACGATTATTGTTATTATCTTTTTTTTTTTTTTTTGGTTCTTGAAAAAGGACCAAACTTTAAAAATTTTTCTTTTTGATTATTCATTGCTAAAAAGAAATTTGGGGGTGGAGTATGGGTGGGGGTAAAAGACAGTGTTGGAGGAGAACGACGTCATCTTCCTGATGTTCAAAAGAATCGTGAAGCTTTATTCAATGTAATAAAGAAACCGCATGACAACCTTCTCTGTATTGACTTCCCACATAATGTGCAGACGTTCCCGCCGCTCCGCTCCTTTAAACACACACTGCAGATTGTTAATAAATTTTCTTTTTTATAGCAGTTTCTATGCCAATCTTTCTGATGTCTCATTCAGTCCTGTCTTGAGTCCAGTGGTGGTGGTCGTCTTCTTGCCTAACATTTTAAAGGGTCATTCAGTTTTGACGAAATTAGGCCGTCCAGCCCAGTAAGCTCACCATTCCTGTCCGCCCGGTTTCCCCCAAAATGATGTCAAATCGAGACTTGAGGGTCCCCAGAGTAGTGCCGCTGTCTGCCGTACTCGGTGGTCACATGTTCCCATGTGTGTGCGGTTTTCTGTGTGAAGAGAAACTCTTCAAACGTTGGGGATGAGATCGGCCTTTAGCGTCCCGTCTGTCTGTTCTCGTTGAAGAATTCATTTTAACTCTCTTGGGGCGGATGGCGACTTTTGTCCACACAAGGGGTTGAGGAGGGATAACAGGGCAGAGGGTGAAAGAAATCACCGTTAACTTATAGGGTAGACCCTTCTTTGTTAGACTCGTTGACTTGACGTTGAAACCTTGTGTGTGCGCAACGTCTAGGATGGCATCGATACTCTGTGTGTTATTTCTTTCTTTATTTTTTGCATATTATTGCTGAATCAGACTCTTGACTTGTCGAACTCCCATTTTGATACATTTGATCTAGAGATCGAAAATGAAAGTCAGGTGCCTGCATCAGCTGGTCGTAGTGCTGGACACACTCGTTCATCCCTGGGAGGACTACACAGACCTCGATCTGTGGGAGACAACTGGACTTCACCCAACGACGCGGCCTGCTGGTGGACCCTACTGATTAGCAACCACTCGACTACTTCAAGCTGTCAGAACTTCAGAAAATTGAGACAATTGCGTATGTGACACGTACACTGCAGGGGCTCGTGGAACATAAAACGGAGGGACATTTGTCGTAAATAAGTATTTTATGTTGATTTATGCATGAAGCCCATTGTTTTTTGGAAGAATATTCAGCCCTGGGACAAAAGGAAGAAAAACTAATGATCCCTAAAAGAGTTAAAGTAAAGGCAGGGATCCATCGTGCCAATTAACGTCACAACTCTCGATCGGGTCGTCTCTTAATCGTCTTTTATTCATCTGTCCATTCATCCATTATCCAACCCGCTGTATCCTAACTAGAGGGTCATGGGGGTCTGCTGGAGCCAACACAGGCTGCAAGGCAGGAAACAAACCCCGGGCAGGGCGCCAGCCCACCGCAGTCTTTTTTATTTATCCTTTCATCTAATGTCCCATTACACAACTCCTCGTTAGAGGGGGTGTCAAGCTTGAAGACTGCAGTTGCTGATCTTATTACCTCAAGCTGTTAATTTGCACGACTAGAAACTGCTGGAGATGCCAAATTATGCGACTCCACGATGTCTTTTAAGCACAGCTTCACGTTTGGAGCGTATCGTGAGCTTAGACCCCTTTTTTTTTTTTTTTTTTTTCCTTCCTGACATGTTGACCGGCGGTGCCAGCAGCCATCTGAAGGACTGACAGGTACGGGGAGTTCAGTGGCCATCTTGAGCCCCCTTTATTCCTTCTATCATGGTATGTAAAACACGAGATGTCAGACTGAAGAGCTTCTTGTCTGTTTATACTGTTAGGTCCCAGGGGCCCGTGTTTCTTGTTCCTTGTTGCTGCATCGTAAATGTTGCACTTTCAGGTGACGGCTCATTGGTTGTGGCAGCTGTCATGGACGCAGAGCTCACCCGCGTGATTTAAGGCGCAATCAAATCTGTTTGATTTTCATCATTTTATCGGTGTGCTGCTGCCAGAGTATGTGAATTGTCCCATGGGATTAATAAAATCTGTCTATCTATCTATTATATAGTGCCTTATCTATCTATCTAGGCGAGTCACAGACTGGGGATGTAATGGGAACAAGTCATGATTGACCCTGACTTGCTTGGTTTAAGTAAGTGACGTCTAGGACTACAAATCGCTAGAAAGCTCGTGTAGGGTGACATTTCCTCCTCTCTGTTCTCCACGGCCCAGTGTCACCCTTATTGCTGTCCTCTGGACTTCCTCTTGAGCTGCTATGTCTTTTTTTTTTTTTTTGCACACAGCACTCCAGATGAGGCCTTACTAATGTGTTCTATCTTTTTGCACCACAGACCGCTTTCATGTAAGACGATTTTCCATCGTACACGCATAATAAAGTGCACAATGAATATGACTCACTATTACGCGGGTGCCCATTGCGACGAGATGGTCCCCTCTCAGCTAGTGACTGGGGGGACAGTGAACCCCAAAGCGTGTTCCTTACGTCCAGTCTACTCCGTAATTTCATTTTGGTTGCTCTCACTGCAGAAGACCCCGCTTCACAAAGACAGAATGTTTAAAATCAAAGTAGGGTTTTCATTCCTTTGTGATGATCTGCAGAGACTTTTCTTTTATACTCGGGGTTAGGGTTAGCTTCTGGGCAGTGCCAGTGCTAGGTAATTTTGCACCCTAGGCCAAGCTTATTAGTGTGCCAACCGACTGTTCGGTACTGACCAGTGTGGCTGAGCCCATATGATTTGCACCCTAGGAGAATGTCTGATTCACCTTAATGGTGGCTCTGGCCCTGCTTGTGGGCTTTGGGTGTCAAATCTGTGACAGCCAAGTGTGACACACACACACACACACATATATACATACATATGAGGTGTGGCAGAAAAGTAATGAGACTGATTTTTTATTTACCAAAGTTTTTATTTTTTTTTAACATCAATGTTATCCCCTTCAAAGTAGTTCCCTTGGGCAGCTACACACCGATGGAGACGTTGTTCCCACTGTTGGTAGCAGCGCTGGAAGTCTTCAACCGGTATGGTCTTCAGCATGTCCGTTATACTCTTTTGGATGTTTTCTAAAGTCCCGAAATGACGTCCTTTGAGGACATTTTTCAGTTTAGGAAAAAGGAAAAAGTCACACGGACTGAGGTCAGGTGAATAAGGGGGCTGGGGAACCACAGGAATGCGTTTTTTCGATTGTCCTTCTGCTCAATTCTGAGGTTTTTCGGCACCATTTTGGCACAGACCTTTCGCATGTGCACATGTTCAGTCAAAATTTGATGAACGGTAAATCTGTTCAAATTTAATTGTTCACTCAACATTCTTAATGTTAAACGACGGTCTGATCTCACAAGAGTGTTCACACGTTCGATGTTTTCATTGGTTTTCGAAGTTGAAGGCCTCCCTGAACGGTGTTCATCTTCAACGTGTTTTCTGCCTTCTAAAAATGATTTGTGCCAAAGTGTTAACTTTTCAAACGTCACACTTGCCGATTCTCCAAGCTTAACACAAAATTTAATGGCACAACGTTGCTCCAAATTCCGCTGTTCCATTTTGCGTGACGCACAACCAAAAACACAACTTCGCTAATAGCAGTCACAAAAATCACGTAGTTAACGGAAGGAGTTGAAACTCGCACTGAGCTATGGGAGGGTACTGATACACGTGCTCTATCACGGACAACAGCGCAGCGCTGCCAGATCGCTTGCAGTGTTGCCAGTCTCATTACTTTTCTGCCACACCTCGTATAGTGCCTTTCACACTATCTATCTATCTTTCTATCTGTTATATAGTGCCTTTCATATCTATCTATCTATCTATCTATCTTTCTATCTATCTGTTATATAGTGCCTTTCATATCTATCTATCTATCTATCTTTCTATCTATCTGTTATATAGTGCCTTTCATATCTATCTATCTATCTATCTGTTATATAGTGCCTTTCACATCTATCTATCTATCTATTATATAGTGCCTTTCACATCTATCTATCTGTTATATAGTGCCTTTCACATCTATCTATCTATCTGTCTATCTATCTATCTGTTATATTGTGCCTTTCATATCTATCTATCTATCTTTCTATCTATCTATCTGTTATATAGTGCCTTTCATATCTATCTATCTGTTATATAGTGCCTTTCACATCTATCTATCTATCTACAAAATTTAATGGCACAATGTTGCTCCAAATTCCTCTGTTCCATTTTGCGTGACGCACAACCAAAAACACAACTTCGCTAATAGCAGTCACAAAAATCACGTAGTTAACGGAAGGAGTTGAAACTTGCACTGAGCTATGGGAGGTACTGATACACGGGCTCTATCACGGACAACAGCGCAGCGTTGCCAGATCGCTTGCAGTGTTGCCAGTCTCATTACTTTTCTGCCACACCTCATATATATAAATATATATAATATACAAGAACAACAACATTTATTTATATAGCACATTTTCATACAAAAAAAATGTAGCTCAAAGTGCTTTACAAAATGAAGAATAGAAAAATAGAAGACACAATAAAAAATAAAACATAAGTCAACATTAATTAACATAGAATAAGTAAGGTCCGATGGCCAGGGTGGACAGAAAAAACAAAAAAAAACTCCAGAGGCTGGAGAAAAAAAAAAAAATCTGCAGGGATTCCAGGCCACGAGACCACCCAGTCCCCTCTGGGCAATCTACCTAACATAAATGAAACAGTCCTCTTTGTATTTAGGGTTTTCATGGAAGGACTTGATGATGATGATGGTCACGTAGACTTCTGGCTTTCAGTCCATCAATGTTGGAGCTTCATGAAGCTTTGAGTAGCTGCAGGTGGCGCAGGTCGCCACCACAAAGAAACCGGAAAAAGAAATAGAAGAGAGAGTAGGGGTCAGTACGGATTTTAGAGCCACCATGAATAGTTATTATGATGAATTGAACATACAGAGTATCAGGATTAAATGAAGGTGAAGTTATGAGAGGGCCATGTTAAAGTCAGTGTTTTAAAGTGCTCCACTGTATTAGCCTGGCGAATTCCTATTGTTCAGCTATTCCAGATTTTAGGTGCCTAACAGCAGAAGGCCGCCCGCCCGCCTCACCACTTCTTTTAAGTTTTGCTTTTGGAATTCTAAGCAGACCCTCATTTGAGGATCTAAGGTTACGATTTGGAATATAAGATGTCAGACACTCTGATATAAAAGATGGAGCAGATTATTTAAGGCTTTATAAACCATAAGCAGAATTTTAAAGTCAATCCTGAATGACACAGGTAACCAGTGTAGTGACATATATATATACTGCTCAAAAAAATGAAAGGAAGACTTTTTAATGAGAGTGTCACATTCAGCTGCTTTGGTGCACGGGGTGAGGGGGGCAACAATGAGATGACCCCCAAAAACAGGAATGAATGGGTTAACAGGTGGAGGGAGGCCACTGACATTTTTCCCTCCTCATCTGTTTTGTCACTCGTTTTGCATTGTCACTACTGGTAGCATGAGGCCATACCTGGACCCTACAGAGCTGGCACAGGTAGGGTGGCACATCAATACCACGTGCCATTGCCAGAAGGTTTGCTGTGTCTCTCAAGGGCATGGAGGAGATTCCAGGAGACAGGCAGGCAGTTCCTCTAGGAGATCTGGACAGGGTGCCTCATAGAAGGTCCTTAAGCCATCAGCAGGACCCACCAGAGGAACAGGATGAGCACTGGCAGAGCCTACAAAATGACCTCCAGCAGGCAGGCAGGCAGGCCACTGGTGTGAATGTCTCTGACCAAACAATCAGAAACAGACTTCATGAGGGTGGCCTGAGGGCCCAGAGTCCTCTAGTGGGCACCGTGGAGCTCGATTGGCATTTGCCATAGAATATCAGAATTGGCGCCGTGTGCTTTTCACAGATGAGAGCAGGTTCACCCTGAGCACATGTGACAGACGTGAAAGGGTCTGGAGAAGCCATGGAGGACGTTATGCTGCCTGTCACATCGTTCAGCCTGACCAGTGTGGTGGGGGGTCAGTGACGGTCAGTCTGGGGAGGCATATCCATGGAGGGACACACAGACCTCTACAGGCTAGACAGTGGTGGGTACCACAGGACTGCCATTAGGTATCGGGATGAAATCCTTGGTTGTGTTGTCAGACCCTCATGTGGCGAGAGGATGAAGGAATTGATACCATTGACTGCCCCCCCAAGTCACTCGCCTGACCCCAGTCCAATAAAACACCTCTGGGTGGGACATTATGTTTCAGTCCATCCGACGCCTGGTCCAGATCTGGGAGGAGATCCCCCAGGACACCATCCGTCGTCTCATTAGGACGTAGTCAGGCATTCATACAAACTACTGAGCAGGATTTGGAGTTTGGGCCTGATGGACTCACCTGCCTGCCTGCTGCCTCATTGTTTCCCTTTGATTTTCGGGGTGTCCCCCTGTTGGTTGATCATTTCATTTCCATCCTTTGGTTCCTCACTCATCACCATATCAGTCCATAGCAGTAGAGATGGCCAGCAGGATTTGTTTCCCCCTTGAGATCTGATGAGTTTTCTAAGAGTTCCTTTCTTTTTTTTGATTAGTGTGTATATGCGCTTTATGTGGTGTTTAGAAAAAGTTTAAAGATGTCGAAGATGAAGGTCTCAGGGCGCCGCTGACTTACCAATCGATATTCATAGACGGCTTTAGCTGGCGATCGGATGAAAACGGCCCCTCTTGACGTCACCCTCGTCCTCTCCTGCTGTCACTCTGTCTTCTCGTTGTTTAGTCCACCAGCTTTATTTTAAAAGGCCGCGTGATGTCACAGACGTCTGATTGGCTGGCTGTCAAAACGAGTGATGGCTTCGCTCAGACTCTCTCATCCGTTTGAGTTCGTCCGTTTCCCCAAACAGGCTCGGCACTTTCTAGTCCCCTGGCATCTCCTCCTCCCTCGAGGCGTCTGCCAGCCGGTCAGTCGCAGGGGCAGCAGATGTCGCTGTGCTCTGATTACGAGTGCCGATTCGGCAGAGCGGGAGGCTGTGATGTTAGAACTGACCCTGCAAGTGTCCTCCTGTGTTTAAACTCGTCTTGCATGGACTTGAAATGGCAGATTTTGCACCCCAGGGTTGTGCACGAGTCTGAAATAAGAGATTGGGTGCCACCCGGGCCGCCTCCATTAATGGTGGTGTTGGCAAAGCAATTGAAATAAACGCAGGATGGCACAAACAAGAACAAAGAGCAGTTAGAGATGAGTGCCAAGGTCGCTCAAAGGAGCGGTCAAGGCTTACGTAGGACCCCCAGCTGGTGGGGTGAGATGCCACCTTCAGGGAGGGTCCGTCGTCCTCATTGGCAATGAAGTCCGTTACAGCGCCCCCCCTAACAAGCCTCAGACGGTGACCCTCGGACGCTGTGCACTTATTATGTAGCGCCGTTCACATCTTGCTATCTCTATTGGGAGAGTGGAGACGTGTGGCGTGGTGATTAGCACATGCAAGTGTGAGTTTGACTGGACTGTAGCAGGACAATGAGGACCCCGACATGAGGGGTGAGGTGTCCATCCGCTCATCTAAGGGACGCACGTGGCAGAAAGAGTGACCAGCGTACGTCGTTGTTACAGAAAGAAATCGGAAAATTTAGCAGAGACGTTTTTGATTCATTATGGGTGTCGTGAAGCCGTCCGCGTCAAAACCACACATGCAGGGTCCAACACGTCCGCACAGCACGTCCGCACAGCACGCCCTTCATATTTGGTCCCGTTCACCTCCATTGGACTGCCATCGTTAGAGCACTTGAAGAACTGGGAGGGAGACGACAGACCACTAAGGCCTCGTCCGTCCTGCTCCCCTCGACTGTCGACAGCTGAAGGTCCCCCGACGTCCTGCCGCTGCCCGCCACGGGTTCTTTGTGCGCAGTTTGTGTGAAATGGGCCCTCGATTTCCCAAACGTGTTCTTGTTGCAGAATTTCTTTCAAAGTTAAAGTTAACGACGGGGGACCACCTGTACAGACCGCTGGCGCAATTCTGCTTTGGACGTGTGAGTCGTCTGCTGGGCACGATTGGTAGAGTTTAGCCAAATCGGGTGGTCGCCTGGCACTGCCCTGTCTTGTAAACGCAGTCCATCAGGGACTTTGGGAAGGCCATGCCAAACGCTTCCTGGTAGCCTGAGTTGGCCAGCCCAATGCCAGCCTTGACGTGTCCTTTAGGGTGTTTGTCCTGTTGGAGCACCAAACTGTGATGGTCTGAGGTGCTGCTGAAGAATCCTGAATTGCTCCTCCTCCTCCTCTTCCTCCATTGCTCTGCCTACTTTGTGCCCATGGCATCAAAACACCGGCCCTGACCCCGGATCAGGGTGCTGCCACCCCGATGCTTATAAGCTGGCACATAAAAACAACTCCATCTTCGTCCTCATCTGACCATAAAACTCCAGAAGACGTCGTCGTCTTTGTGTTAAGAGGCACCCCAGTCAAACACGTTCTGGAACCTTCCACACCACTCCGCTCATCAACTCCACCAACGTGTGTTTCTAGCACACATTTTCATACAAGTGGCGCAGCTCAAAGTGCTTTACAAGATGAAGAAAGAAAAGTTTATATGAAACAAAAATAAGAAGAGGCGACGCTAAGAAACAAAGAATAAAGTCAAGTGAGCTGGCCAGGAGGACAGAAAAAAACTCCAGATGGGCCGGAGAAAAAAAAAAAGAACATCTGCAGGGGTCCACAAGACCACCCAGACCCCAGTGGGCAATTCTACCTAACATCAATGATCTCAATCAGTCCTCAGTTTGACGATGATGATGATGATCATGTGGACCTCCGGCCTTCAATCCATCAATGGAGGGGCTGCATGGCACCCTGATCAGGTGGTGGGGGGCACAGGATGCCAACACAGAAAAACCAGAAAAAGAACAGAAGAGAAAGTTGGGGTTAGAATGGAATGTGGCGCCACCCTGAATAATAAAGATAATTAAGTGGATGTGCAGAATATCAGAAGTACAATAACATGAAGCCACGAGAGAGCCAAGATAACACAACGGGTCTTCAGCAGCCCACCGTACCAGCCTGGCGACTTTCTAGCGGTAAACTCGTATTCCAGATTTGAGGTGCCTAACAGCAGAAGGCCACCAGCCCGCCCGCCTGCCCACTTCGTTGAAGTTGAGCTCTTGGAATTCTGAGCAGACCCTCATTTGAAGATCTGAGGGTACGACTTGGAGTGTAAGGTGACAGGCGAGGGATGGAGTGAGATGAGTGAAGGCTTTGTGGACCGTCAGCAGGATTTTAAAGTCACTTCTAAAT
Source organism: Polypterus bichir lapradei (assembly GCA_026402145.1). Lineage (NCBI taxonomy): Eukaryota > Metazoa > Chordata > Cladistia > Polypteriformes > Polypteridae > Polypterus > Polypterus bichir. The sequence goes on along the minus strand of JANRMT010062806.1, from coordinate 126,320,019 downwards.
GGCACCGGTAACCAGTGGAACGACGCTAGGACTGGCGTGATGGGCTCCGATTGTCAGTGATAGTTAAGATTCTAGCAGCTCCATTCTGAACTCGTCGTAACCGATTGAAGTCTTTCTTGGGTGGTCCTGAGAGGAGTGCGTTACGGTAATCTGAAAACTAAAGCGTCAACTCATTTCTCAGCATCTGACTTTTGTTATATTTCATAAGTGTCCTAGTGGTCTGATGAATATGAGATTTAAAATTCAGGTCACAGTCAACAGTTACCCCGAAATTCTTTACCTCTGTCTTGACTTTTAAGTTTATTTCTAATAACCTCATTATTTCCATTTTTTCCAATCACTAAGATTTCTGTTTTCTCCTTATTTAGTTTCAGTTAATGCACGGGCACGCTGGGCACAATGGGCAGCATAGGGGCTCCATGCTAATCTCTGTATGTTGTGTAGGTAGGGACCCCAGTGCACTGCTTTGCCCCTTTCAGTGACCAGTGGGCCTGTGGCTGGAGCATGTGATGTCCACCAGATGGTGGCACCCAAGGCGGTTGTCTAATGGGTGGTCCGGATCTGGGGGGGGAGAGATGACTTGTCCTGTATGTCATGCTGGGTCCTCTTTGGAGATTCAGCCAGTCCTTCGTGATCTGCCGTCACACCTGTGAAGCCCACCAGCTTGTTGTTTGTGTCCTCCTCACAGCTGATTAACGTGTCAGGTCTGTCATAGCCACCTGGAGGAGCTCTGCGATGGCACCTCACCAATGGTGGGGGGGGGAGAACTTTGAGAATTGTCTACAACTCAACATCCACGTCACCCAGAAACTGAAGAGCCTCTACGGGGATCACCATTAAGGAGTGGATGTGGAGGTGGACTTGGGGGTCCTCATCATTGACCGCCTGGACTACTCGAGTGACTCCTACTCAGAAAATGTGAGTACTGGCTGGTGAAGTGACTCACTCACTCACTCGGGGGTCCAACAGGGATTCATAAGTGGGAGGGATGGCTACTTTTGTGATTTTATATAGCGCCTTTCATAGTCGGGCTCATAAGAAGGCACATAACTTCTGGTCCCGCCCCTAAGACATCACTTCCTGTTCTGCCCCCCCGAAGACGTCACTTCCTCTGCCTCACTTTAAATGCCCCCATTTTCCTCCCATGCGTCGGTTCCGTTTTGAACTCCATGAAAGGCTGGTACAATTTACTTGTTTCCATATTCCTAAAATCTGACTGCCAGCTGGTAAAGTGACCCTGTAGTGGGGACCTGGCCACTAATCTTGTGATTGTATATAGCGCCTTTCATAATGAAGCTCCTCCCAGGGCACATGACACGTGTACAGAACTGTCATTTCTATATTTTGTAAAGTGTCAATGCTGGCCTGTAAATTGAAGTCAGACATGAGGCCCTGCCTTTGGGAGTTATATAGCGCCTTTCATAACCAGGCTTATGCCACAACATGTGACAAGTGTCCAGTTTGTATGTTCCTAACATGCCAGCCCTGATCGAGAAAGCCACTCACTCAAACTTACACGCCGAGTTCACAGGGGGCTTGAAACCTGAATAGTCGCAGCAGAGTCACAATGTAGCCTTCGCGTCCAATCAACATGCAGCACGTCATCACTGGCCGGCGCCCTGACGAACTTCCGAGTAGTGGGAGGAGAACCGAGAGGAGGGCGGGAACTTCTGAACAAAATGAGTCCAATAACGTGCCAGCAGGGGGCGCCAGCTCTCTGTGTGAATCTTCTTCTTTTTCTGTGGACGAGCCCGGAATGGCGTGTTGTTCAGTATTCAGTCGCGCAGTCACAAGTGCCCACAGTGAGGGTCGTCCTGGCACGTGCCCCTCATGGCCTGCGGATGACTTCACAATGACGGTTAGCTATTTTTATGGCCGATTGCTTCCTTTCCAGTGCCATTGCGTGCTCCCCATCTTGGCTTGACTTGACTTTTTCTCCCAGAGTTACAGCGGCAGTGACGACTCAAGGACTCAGTTTGTGACTTTGCTCTTCAGTTTAGCGACTTTCTTTAGCAAACGCCATATCTTTAAAGGCGCTGTCCAGTCGTTGCTGTGTGTTCATGTTCAGTGAAGTGACATGAGTTTGTCACTTTGCCATTTTATATTGTGCCCTTCCACCGTGAGTTTACAGGGGAGGTATAATCACTTGGGGGTCTCACAGCTCCGCAGCGTTCAGGATCGACCGAGCACTTTTATTTATTCATGCTGTTTCTAATACAGGGAGCATCACCTGGCCCAACATTCATTTTATATAGCGCCTTTCCTTTGTGACCACCTGCCCATATAAACGTACAGATACAAAATAATCTCTTCACTTTTAGGGTCTCGCGATGGAACAGGGGTCACCATCTGCCCCAGTGTTTATTTTATATAGCGCCTTTCTGTTGTGACCAAACTCCCATATAAATCTGCGGAGGCTATTTTGAATCTCTCGGTGAGGCAGGGACCACCACCTGCCTAAATGTCTGCTTTATATAGCGCCTTTCCTTTGTGACCACCCTTCCATGTAAAATTACAGATATAAAAGAATCTCTCCAATTTTGGGGTCTCGTGATGCTGTTTATAACATGGGGACTACAATCTAAGTGAATCTTTATTCTATATAGCGCCTTGCATGACGATCGTTTAAAAGCGCAGCGTCACAGAATCGCCTCCGTATTTGGACACCGGGATGGTAAGGAACTAGCGACCGTTTCAATTTAAGTGATTGACCACTAGGGGTCTCCACTAGCCCGTCCAATGTAATTTCAATCTCTGAACGGCACACAACGGAGACGCAACTGCGCGTCCCCGACGCCGGCAAGTCAAAGAAATGGGGAAAGAAAATGTGACCCCCCCCCCCCCCACCGCCCCCAGAATTCCCAACAGCCCCTCAACTTCATGAAATCTAAAGCGCGCACCCGAGCTCGTCTTGGCTTCTGGTCGCGCACTTCTCCGTCACCGCGACGTCCTCGTTTCACATCTGTCTGCTGACCAAACCGTTGCACTTCTTCTTTTTTTTTTTTTTGTTTGTTTAATTCTTTCCTCTTGGACCGGGACCAGCGGACGTGTCGCCATCTCTTTTTTTAGAGACTCCAACACGACCCCGCAGCCCCAATTAATAAAGAACAAATGTGCGCGCGCCCGCCCGCCTGCCTGTGCGCCTGCGCGCTCCCGTCCCGCTCTTCAAGATTTCTACTTGAGGTCTGCGCACATTTTAATGTAAAAAGTCCCCCTGTATCCGGCTACACAGGGGCCTCGGATACGAGCTGAGATCTCAGGAAAAATCGACAAGAACGGAGCTACGAAAGGCGCTATATCAAGGGCGGATTTACCGCCGTGTCTCTTGGCATTGAGTTGTTTGGGAGCTCACCGCTCCCGGACCCCGAAACCCACCCGTCAGTTGGCCAAACGGTGCACCGGCGGTCATTTGAATACACCGCGGCCGTCCTCAGTGACCACAGTGAGGTTTGGCTTCAGTGTCCCCGTGTCAAGGGAGGGCTCGCGGGTAAAGCCGACAGGACCGAAAGAAAAGGACAGCGCGAAGGGTTGGAACAGTCAAGAGGGTTCTGGTGGTCTCATGACTCGTGACTCACAGGGCAGGGCCCCAGCGACAATGTCCGTCTGTCTTATTCATCAGCCCATCCATTTTGTGAACCGCAGTTCGTCGGCCACCATGAGACTCCCGGCAGGTCCCGCGCAGGCCTCACAACACCGCGAATTTGATAAGCCGCGACATCGGGACAGCGGCGTTCTTCAGTTTTATATAGCGCCTTGCATTGTGTCTCATAATGACTTGTATAAATAATATAATATAGTATACCTAATAACCGAGTCTTTTTCTTTTTATATAGTGCCTTGCACGTGTATTACATTATACAAATAATTCTGAAGCATCTAATAGCAATGACATTCTCTTTTTAGATAGTGCCTCGCATTGTACCCCACAATGATTTGTTAAATGTAACACATCTAATGGCGCGTCTTTTTTTTTTTTCTTTCTTTCTTTCCATATAGTGCCTTGCATTGTGCTCCCATAATGATGTGTATCGTGTAATCCATCTAATGGCCACGTCTTTCTTTCTTAGCAATCCCAATTTGCCCAACCCGTGTGTCGTGCTCTTCCACATGGACTAGGCACAGAGGAGCTGCACTGCGCCACTATGCTACCCTTTTTTCCATTTCGTACACCAGACTTTTCCGCCGCTAAGCCAAGTGTAGGTGAGGCTCCAGTCGCTCCTGCCACTGAGGCGGTGCGGGCTCACGTCACCGCCTTTAAACGCATCAATGGCTCTTTGTTGTCTTGAAGCACCGTAAGGGGAGCCGCCCACCCGCCTAACTGAAAGCGACGCGCTTCCTTCTGGCTGAGAGTCCAGCGAGCCGTCACCCCAGGTGGTGCTCAGCGGGCTTCTCCCTGGAAAGGCGCTCAAGTGACGGCGGTCTGAGTGCGCATGTCCTGTGCCGGCGCTGGTCGGGGTGTCGGAGTGGTTTATGGGTCGTTAATTGCCATTGGTTGATGTCTCATCATGAGATCTCAACTGTCTGCCAATGGCGTGCTGCCTGTCGGAGTCTGCGCTGTGCCAATGCTTTCCTGGGCGAGTTCAGCCACAGTCCACGCCGCTTCATTTTTTTCTGTTTTCCATTCTGTCGCGGCACGTAAAGCAGGAGACTTCAGCCAGATGAGCGTCTCTTCTGAGGTCCAAAACACCAGCCTTCCTCCTCCTCCTCCTCCACTCTATGCATTGCACTCATTGGCTCTCCTGCACACAATTCGACTAAAGACAAAATTAAAAGGGCGAGCTGCAAATTAGGGGTCGGTGGTCTTGGATGTCTGCTGCTGCTGCTGTCCCCAACTCGCTAAGATTATATAATGAAGTGCAGCTGAATGTCATAAAAATGGGACATGACAGGAGCCGCTCTAATCAAAATCGAGGTCACCTTTCTGGGCCGTTTCCAGCGCCACCCTGCTTGTCCGCGTTGGCTTCGTGTTCTCATTCGCCTCGTGCACCGCACGTCTGTGTGCCCGCACTGCCATTTCCGCTTTGCACCTCTCTTTTTGGACCCCCTTTCCCCGACTCTGTAAGATGAGCCAAGCCAGGAGTCCCCTGGACGCTCGCCGATGGCCACACACCCAGGCCAATGGATTTCAGCAGCGCCCCCGGAGGGCTTCTGTGTAACTGCACCCCAGTTTCCTTGTTCTGCACCAGAATAAATTTAGTTAGACAGACAGACAGATATGAAGGGCACTATATAATAGATAGATAAAAAAGGCACTGTATAATAGATAGATAGATAGATAGATAAAGTGAAAGGCACTATATAATAGATAGAGTGAAAGGTGCTATATAATAGATAGATAGATAGATAGACAGGGTGAAAGGCACTATATAACTGACAGATAGACACTTTATTAATCCCAAGGGGAAATTCACATTGCAGACGAGATGAAAACAGATGACTTAACGGGTGGGCTAACCAGAGTCACGAAGTTCCAAAGGGGACAAAACTCATTAAGATGTGGGTCAGTTTGGGGGGGGGGGGGTCCAGTTGTACCCGTGTGTGTGTTTATTAAGTGACTGACTGGCTGATTAAACACGGGACATTTTGTTGAATTCTGGGATGCAATGCATAAATAATGGGACTGTCCCAGGAAAAAAAATAAATAAAAAGGGGGCATCTGGTCACCCCACCTAATGGCGAGAACTTTGCCTGGGACAGAACACCGTCACTTTGGCTACTTCAAGGGGAAAACTTTAAATTTCAGTGCGATTTCAAATTGGCCCTGTGTGAGCGAGGATGTGTGCTGTAGGGGCGACACTATGGGGGGGGGGGGGGGGGGGGGTCCAGGCCCCCCAAACACTGCTAGTATTTGATTTCTGTTGTCAGTTGACAATCATTTGAACTGCTCATCTTCATGAGGGACGTCTAAGGGGGCTTACATTGGTTATCAATGAATTGCGTTGCTGTCGACATCAAACACGATAGCCGCCCCCCGCCCCCCCCCCCCCCAGACCCCACATTGACTCTGATTGAGTCGAATTGTAGTAACTTCAAGAGGGGCCCGAAGATTGAGTCTTCAATGAACTTCCTGGGAGCCCCCCGAGCCTTCGATCTTAGACTGAGTGTCAATGAGTCAAGATATTTTAAAGTTCAGGGGGGGTGAGACTTTCCACCCATTGTGACTGAACTGAGCTGTGATCGTTTCTCAAGGGAAGCCCCCAAGACCTTAGGGATCTTAAACTCAATCAAAGCCAATGAATGGAGTTGTTGAGAACCCCCCCCCCCCCCCCCCGAAGACCCTACATTGATTATGATTGAATCTTCGCAGACCCCGTGGGACACCCCCAGGGCTGTCAGTAATAAATTGAGCCGCTGTATACATCAAGGGGTGACCCCCCCTTTGGACCACATATAGTTTTGCCCATCCAGTTATTTTTTTAGCCCCCGCCTTTTGTCATTTCTGGCTTCATTGCTGATGTGCTGCCCCCAATTCATTCCCATTTTCTGCCTTGCATGCAGTGCCACCAGGGTGGGCTCTGTGCCCCCACTGATGCGGAGTTGGATGAGGCGGGCTGAGTCTGTTCGCTTATTTATTTGCCGTATCGTTCAATTCGTTTATCTCACCTCTTATTTGATCTCCTCCACTTTAGGATCCCACCTGGGTTTCCTCACAACGTTTGGCTGAAGACGATCAGCCAGCCTGGGTGGGTCGCCAGTTCAGTGACAAGGGACAATCAGCTCACATGTCCACACCCTCCATTTCTGCAACATACACTCTGTCCCCGTCCCCATTGGGCTGCCTTCACTAAATCCGCCGTCACATCACGGACCCTCTAGTCGTAGGGTATGGCAGACTTAGCGACTGATCTCATCGCCGGACCACCTCAGTGCACCGCAGTCATCCTTGTGATTTGGGGGGAAAATGCACACCCCCGGGTAGAACACGGAGATGCGCCTGTCACTCACAACGGCATAACTCGGCAGTTTACAATATGAGCGAGAAAAACGGGCGGACCACAAAGACCCCTGGAAGCCAGGAGAGCGAATCAGAACGGAGTCCTCGGCCATCGTTTGGTGTCTGTGCTTCTGTAACATCCCACCCAAAGTCGGACTTGTCTCTGCGCTGGCTGGCTGGTGGGCGGACAGGTGGATGGACGGATGGAGGGGAGGCGTATTTTTGAAGTGATGCCGCCCTCGGCCCCTCAGCTCGTGTTTTTATTTTACGTCCGTCAGATAACAGGGCCGCTCGTCTTAAGGAGGCGATGATCGGCCGGAGCTGGGAAGACGAGGATTATAAAAATAGAAAGGCGCTCATCTGGGGGCTCTCCTCGTCCACAAGCGCTCACGCTTCCTGTCCTCTACTTATTCGTCCAGATTTCTTTGACCAATGGAGCCTCACAGTCCAGTGGGTCACATGCTGGGGGGTTTCGGGGGTCAAGTGAGTCATTCAAGGGTAGTGATAACTGGCGTTAAAGTCATCAGCATGTGCAGCGGGTTTAGAAAGTATTGAGACCCCCTCACATCTCCTGCACGTCTTATTGTGTTGCTGATGTCATCTGAAATGGAATAATGTGACATTGCGTCCCATCAGTCGAAAATGAATAATGACAAAGTGACAGCAGGTGACCACAAAAGGCTGGCAAATTAAGATGCAAAAAATGAAATCTCTCCTTCTTAGACGTTTTCCGACGCTTCATTCGGTACTCGGCAGAAGCAGCCATTCCAGCTTCGAGTCTTCTTGGCGAGTCTCTACAAGCTTTGCACACCCCGATTTGGGAAGTCTGTCCCCTTTTTCCTGGCAGATCCTCTCCGGCGTCTGTGAACCGCCACCTTCAGGTCTGACAGATGTTCTATGGGGTTCAAGTCTGGGCCACTCGTCCCAAAGCCACCCCAGTGCTGTCATGGCTGCACATTTTCAGGTCATTGGACTGTCACCCCAGTCTGAGGTGGCTTGCAGTCTGCAGCAGGGTTTTCTTCATGGGAGCTCCTTTGGATTTGGCTGCATTGGTCCTTCCCTTCATTCTCGCCAGTCTCCTTGTCCCCACAGTGTCCCCAACCGTGCTTCACCATGGAGATGGCAGGTGATGTCAGGTCCTCACCAGAAGTGGTGTTTTGGGTTCTGCCCAAAGAGTTAATTTAGGTTTCTGTCTCCTCACACCTGAGAATCTTCATCTTCAGGTCCTCAGGGTCCTTTTAAGGCATTTTACTCAAGAGGGGCTTCCACCTAAATGAAGCTGTGCTGAGATGGTTGTCCTTCCCACCTCTGCAGAATAAACCCTTAGAGTGGCCGTTTTGGCTTTGTGGTCACCATCCTGTCCAAGGCCCTTCTTACCAGGTCACCCAGTTTGGCCAGATAACCAAGTCTGCTGGTTCCCAACTTCTTCACAATTCTCAGTTCTTGTGGCCATTGACCTCTTGGGGACCCTGAATGGATTAGAAATGGTTTGATGATCTTCTCCTGATCCTCTTCTCCTCATCTTTATGGCGAGTTCCTTGGGCTGGTGGTTTTTGTCCCGACCCACCAGTGTGAGTTATGGGCCTTCCTAAAGGACGTCCAGTCAAGTTCTGGAAACATCTCAAGGAGCATCAGAGGTTACGCCACAGCAAAGAGTCCTGAAAGAGGGAGTTCAGGTTTGGGTTTTTAAGAAAATTTCAAACCTTTCTGGCCACATGATGTCACTTTTGTCATTATGGGCTGTTGAGTGTCGACTGATGGGCAAAAATGGCAAATTTAATACTTGATTAAAAATGACATCCCCAACACACGAGCAGCAGAGCTGCTTACCAGAGAGTCTTTTAAATGGCGCAGTGCAGGGACCCCCGGGTGTCTAAAGCCATGTGGTAAGCCCACTGTTAATGGCGTGTGACACTTGATCGTTCCATTGAGAGTTTCCCCCTTGGTGATCATTTGTAGAAAGTCAGTTGAGTGTCACCACCTCTCCCCCACTTGCTGGTGTCACCTCTCTGCATGACCCCCTTGTCCCCTGTTTGTTGGCTCACCGAGTTCTCATCTTGTTGTTTGGCTGCCATTGAAAGGGAAAAAATAAATCAACTCTGAGGAAGATGAAGGGAAGAGAAGTCAATTAGCGGCAGGAATTGGTCACCGATGAAGATGAAGATGTTTGTGACGTCGTGGGGGCTGCGGGCTGTGGTTAATCTCGATGGTGTCGAGCCCCTCTTCATGCAAAGCAGCATCCATACATTCCTGGTGGCAGCTGGGATTGAAGAAGAAGAATGGGGGGTCTCGCTTGTCAGCTTTGAGTGTATAGGGCCATGAGCTCGTGTTTGGGACCCTGAACATGTCTGCCCTGCAGGGCAACTGAGTGGACGCTGTGTCATTACAGCACTTGGGGGTCCTCACTGGCTGTTTGCTGTCACATCGAAGCTCTGCCAGTTCAGCTAAAGCATGAAAGGACTGAAGTGACGCGGGTCACACTGGTGGGAGGCTGTGGACAATTCTTAGTTCCTTTCCTGTTTAATTAATAAAATTAACTAAATAAAAAAGAACACATGGACTCCTTGAAATCAGCAAAGAGGTCTGCGTCTGGTTGGGGGTCCTTCCAGTGCCAACTGAACGTCGTGCATTTATTAATGGATGGCTGTGATATTCCTATGTGGGTGGAAGTGGCGGCACAATCATTCAGGCCCTGGCATCCTAACTCTGAAATAGGGGCCCCCTCCCTGGTGAATCCCACCCTAAACTGCAGGTGGTCAGCCATAGCCAGTTCGTGGCCGTTAAGCTCCTCATTGACATGAACTGAAGTTCTGACCCCCTCTGTGTGGACTCCGCATGTTCTCCCTGTGCCCATCTTGTTATTCTTCAGGTGCTCTGCCATCCCTCCATCTCCTAAATGGCTTCCCCAGGGAGCGGGTACTTATTTGGGCAGAGCTGAGCGCAGGATGAGGGCCAACCAGAGGTGGTGTGCCAGTCAGGTGAGGTTGACTGGTGAATCAAACTCGTCCCCTCGTGGTTCATCTGGTGTGTGCACACAAAACCTTGGTAAAGACAGCGGGTTCATCTGCAAAAGCACCCACTACTGCCATGCTGTCCCTCCGGCACCTCCTGGGTCGTTATAACATTATAGAGCGGCCATGGAGCCACCGGGCGAGAGGCTTCAGCGACTCCACACGGACGCTGTGAAGCCCACCGACGAGAAAAGAGTGCGGAGTTACCCGCGAGGCCGCGCCGCTCATCTCCTGCTTAGGCGGCAAATCGTCTTTTAAAGCCGCGCCGATCAAAGGAGGAGAATTCAAATCCCAGGCGCGCCCGCCGAGTCTCCGCGGAGTCCGATCAGTGGAATGAATTAGCGCTGGAAGCCCCCCGACGCGCGCGCTCTCTCGCTCTCTTTCTCTCTCTCTCACTCTCTCTCTCCTTCTCGCTCTCTCCCTCTCTCTTTCCATCTCTCTCATTCTTTTTCTCTCGCTCTCTCTCTCTCTCTCTCCTTCTCTCACGTTCTCTCGCTCTCTCCTTCTCTCTCTCTCTCTTGCTCCCTCTCTCTCTCTCATTCTCTCCCTATCTCTCTCTCCCCCTCTTTCTTCTTCTCTCTCTCGCTCCCTCTCTCTCTCTCTTTTTTCTCCCTCTCTCTCTCTCCTTCTCTCTCTCTCTCTCTCGTTCACTCTCTCTCTCTCCGTGTCTCTCTTTCTCTCTCTCTCCTTCTCGCTCTCTCCCCCCTCTCTCTCTCTTTCTCTCTCCTTCTATCTCTCTCACTCTCTCTCCCCATCTCTCCCTCTCTCTCTCCTCCCCTCTTTCTCCTTCTCTCTCCCCCTCTATCTCTCTCTCATTCTCTCCCTTTCTCGCTCTCTCGTTCACTCTCTCTCTCTCCTTCTCTCTCTCTCTCACTTTCTCTCGCTCTCTCTCTCCTTCTGTCTCTTTCTCTCTCTTTCTCCCCCCCACTCCCTCTCTCTCTTTTTTTTTTTTTAATATAAGCCGTTAGAGACGTTTGTTAAATTTCCGTGCCATTAATAGCATTTCTGCACCCTTGTGGGCAGCTGACGGAATCCCGTGCGATGAACGGCTAGAGAAGGAGCCTCGGGGTGGACTGGCTGATTGACGGCACACCTTCCAGACCACACGGCGTTCATTACGGCCCCCTTGGGTGGGACGTTATGTTGTTCGGTGTCAGTAAACGGTGCCAACTCTGAAAAGAAAGGCGGGGAACGCGCAGGGCTGACACTAAAGGGTCCCAGTAGCGGCTGTCAGAGCTTCCTTTCCGCTGCGCGATCTGCCGGCTTCACGTGTCGTCATTCAAGCACCAAAAAATAATTTGGACGTGAGCGCCAGTGGGCTTCGTACCCACGGAACCAAGTTAGCCGAACTCTCCGATAACATTTCAGTTGTGATTTACCGCTCTGGTGCTGATCTTTCTGATAATAAAAGAGGACATTACGATAGCAGTGGATGGGAAGAATTGCACGTTATTAGAGTACCAGTAACGGCGCACTGCTGTAACAATAACGTGCAATGAAAAATAGGACTTGACGAGAGCCTTCCTACTTGTCATCCTCTTTCTTCCTGTCTCCGTTTATCATTCGTTTGCTGAGGTTGATGCGCTTGCTGCTTCCTGAGCAGATCTTCTTGTCTCCACATGAGCGGCCGCTTCTTCTCTTCTTTCTTTTCGCGTTAATTAAAACTGATGAAGTCCGTGTTTGTGTTGCAATTACTTAGTGCGTTTTTCTTCATTTTTCACTTAAGCTGGCACTTGAGTCTTCAATCTGCCTCAAGAATGATTTAAGATTCGAAGAGGTAGGGGAAGTGACGGTGAAGGTGGTAGGGGTGAGAATGGCCGCCCTTCTGCCCGAGAGTTGATTCTACAATAAAATAAAATGAGGAATAACCTTGGAGGTCAATCATCACCCCAAAAGCGGATAGTAGACATCCCGTAGTGTATGTGTATCAAATTTCAGGTCAATAGTTCAAACGGTGTGCGAGCGACAGGTGATTTAAAATCCTGGACAGACAGACAGACAGCCATTATATAGCGTATTATATAGAAAGATTTGAGGGTCCCCAGCTCCGGTCCTGGAGGGCTGCAGTGGCTGCAGGTTTTCATTCTCACCCTTTTCTTAATTAGTGACCCGTTTTTGCTGCTAATTAACTTCTTTTACATTCATTTTCTTTGACTTGCTCTTGAAGACTCAGACCCCTTTAATTGTTTCCTTTTCTTCAATTAGCAGCCAAACAATAATGAGATATAAAATGAGCCAAAACAGGACCAGCAAAACTGTGGCAATCACATAATATCTGAAAATAAAGAAAGGTGAGGGTCTCAGGAATGTTGATCTGCTCAGGACCCCAAAACATTTGACCAGAAAAGAGAAAATCCTCAATTTCGGACATGTCTGCTATTGCATAACGAGAGCGGCAACAAGCCATGGAATTAAAGAACGGGTTTAATGAACGACACAACTTGGCGCCTCATTAAGCAACTGGTTGGATTTTGAGGCCGTGACTTAGGTGGTCTTCTGTCGGCTCACTCAATTCACGTTTCGTTTCTTTTTAATGAAAGACATGAAGCAGTTCAGAGGAACAAATCTTAAAAAACAAGTCAATTCAAATGAATTCAAAAGAAGTTAATTAGCAGCAAAAACAGGTCACTAATTAAGAAAAGGGTGAGAATGAAAACCTGCAGCCACTGCAGCCCTCCAGGACGGGAGTTGGGGACCCCCTGCTCTCGAGTGCCTCTTTCTCTTGTATGGTTTGGCTGAAAAACTAATCAGCACATCGTCGTCTCATAACAGGCTGAAGTTACGAGTTTGGTATTTTTTAGCTCCAGACTGTCCACAAGAAACTGTGACACACCCACCCATCACTGAGATATCGATGTTTTCGGTATCGGGGGGGGGCACTAAAACATTGAGATCTAGAGAATGAGATTTTTGACGAATCTAAAGATTTTTCTCCTACCGCATAGACGATAGGTTTTGGGGTGCAAAGCAAAAAACAGACCCCCAAAAGGACAGGGCAGACACCTTCCAGTGTAGGCCTCACCCAGGTGTGCCTGACTCTGCTTGTGGAGTCCAGCTGCAGCCCCCCAGAGCTCCACTCCACCAAGGAGTGTCATGACTTGATGTCTTTTATGAAAAGCCATACTGTGTACCCAGAGGGGACTGGGCGGTCTCATGGTCTGGAATCCCTACAGATTTTATTTTTTTCTCCAGCCGTCTGGAGTTTTTTTTTTGTTTTTTCTGTTCCCCCGGCCATTGGACCTTACTCTTATTCGATGTTAATTAATGCTGATTTATTTTGTTTTCTTATTGTGCCTTTTATTCTTCTATTCTTTATTATGTAAAGCACTTTGAGCTACTGTTTGTATGAAAATGTGCTATATAAATAAATGTTGTTGTTGTTGTTACCGTTGTCAGGGTCACGTCCCCTGTTTCTAGGGGGTGTGGTCTCTGGGGTCGTGACTGCGACACATAAAAGGTCAGCCTTTTGCTCTGAGCCTTACCTGATCCCCTCTTTACATTTCTGACTTTTCTTGTCTGGCCTGGTTTTCGACTTTGAATTTTGCCTCTCGTTTGGGTTTTGCTCGCTTCCGTTTATTTGTATTTTCATTTGTTTTGCTTTTGTTTGCTTCTTCCGGTTTATCGGTTTGTGCTGCAGAGTCTGGACCTGGAGGTTGTCACTTTGCATTACACGTCAGTGGTGTGACGTGGCATCGCCTGGTTGTGGGAGGGTTATGTGACTCAAATAACGGCGACTGTCAACAAGACCAGCTGACAGAAATGCACAGTCGAACTGGCTGTTCAGTGGCGGTAGTCCAGGGGTCTGCAGCCGTAGCCATCGCCACTCAACAGGCTTTAAAAAGTTCACAAACCACAAGAGAGTCTTCGATTTCTCAAAGTACGCCTGACCAGAGGGGGAGAACCGTGAAAACCCTGGCGTGTAAAGAGAAAAATCCCACAAGGACAGGCATTCACAAAAAAAAAAAAAAAAAAACAGTACAAGGGTGGGCTTCAAAAGAGCTGAAAGGAGTTGTCACAATCCAAGAGCAAAATCAAATAAACTGGGAACAAAGTCAAAAATAAAAAAATAAACCTATATATATATATATATATATATATAAACTCACAATAAAAGTCCAAAGAACTGACACAGCTAAACTGTTATACTCCCAGCCCGAGTATAAAGGCGGGGTGTGGGTTTGGGGCAGACCCTCAATGATGAGGTCAGGGGGGCCCCGCCTCCCGGGGATTCACCCACAAAATACAAAGAACCGAAATATACACACAGGAACAAAATGGTCCTGAAATAAAACCCCCTGTGAAAGGATTCAGACAACACAGGAAAAAGGTTTGGGGGCAGCTGGCCGGATACTTGAAACAGGCGGCCGAATGTGTTTCAGGTTTTGGGTCAGAATTGACAGACTGCAACCCAAAAACAGAACAAGACAGATAGGCAAACATGGCGGTTTAAATGTTGAGCAGGGGAAGTGATGTCATCAGGACAGGAAGTGGATGTGACATCCTCGGGGGTCAGAACCGGAAGTGACATCATAGGGGCTGGAACCGGAAGTGACGTCTTCGAGTCCAGGCGAAATTTCCTGTAGTTGGTCTAACGATGGAAAAGAGGGTGGCACCGTGCCACCCTCTGGTCTGACATGGAATTAACCCTTTGTGAGCCCTTCAGTTGCCTCCCATGCGCACATTGTGTGACACCACCTGAATCAAAGGTCAAGCCGTCTGTGTGTCGGTGTGTCGCCGTGTCCGTGTGGGTGCTATGTCATATGCCATTTGGTATGGGATTTGTGTGTGTGTTATATACTGCCAGGACACCAGCCAGGTCGTCTCATCAACTGCAGATGTGTGTTTTTATGGCCTCCTAACAGAGTCTGTGCAGGCAAATCAACAAAAGCAATGGAGTAAGGACTTTGGTCACCAAGACTGGGGTCTTTCAGGGAGCGCCACCCTGTGGTCTGCTCTACTCACAACAGACACCTCCTTGTGGGCAGCTGGGCTCCTTTTGTCAAGCAGACTGGAAGGGGCGGGGCTAAAGTCCACCAATCAGCAGATTCTTGGAGCTGCGGGGAGAGAAAGAGAAAGATAAGTTAGCGACGGCGCCCCCTCTCGCCCAAACCTTGGATGAGCCCGTGAGGAGATCCTCAGACACGCAGGTGTGACAATATGTTATATATGATTGGGCATTTCATGTTATTAATGTTGTTTTTTATGTTTATGAGTTCATAAAGAAATCCTCTCACCTGGCTGATGACAAGAGAGCCGTTCCTGTAAGGCGCTATATGGGGGTATTACTGTTGGTATGAAGGACCCCCAGTTACATTTCTTGACACACTTCTGCTGAATGATTCATTGTTTGAAAGTCCTCAGTGTTGGTGTGTCACAGAGAGGATGTGCAGCGTTGTCCATAATGGCACTCAGTTTTGTCTCCATTCTCTAACCGAGGGGGTCCAGAGTGGGTCCCTTAACTGAGCCTGCCCTTTTTACATCAGCTCGTTGATTCGGTGGTCCTCTCTTGAAGTGACGTCACCAGCCCAGCACACCACACTGGCCATCACAGAGTTGTAGAAGATGTGAAGGATGTCACCGTCCACATTACAGGAACGCCTGCTCTGCCCTTTCGTCTCCAGCTCTTCTTCTGTTCCCAGGCCAGCCCAACCACTCATTGATGTGGACCCCCAAGCAGTGCACCACCGCCACATCCCCTCCATGACGACTGACCGGACATTGAGGTGCAGTGAATGTCAATCAGCAATTTCTTGATTTTGCCCGCTGGACCCACTGCAATTCACCCGTCAGACAGACTGGCATCTTCATCTATCTGCTGCACAAGGCCTGCCACACTGTGAGGACCCTGTTTTTATAATCCTCCAGTGCCTACAATACCATCCCTGTAGGTGGGTGAGCCTCTAGGGTCCTGGATGGTGGACCCTCTGTCGGGCAGACTGCAGTTTGTGAGACTCAAGGACTGTACTGATGATGAGTGGGGTATATAGTGGATTTGGCATTTTTCGGGTTGGCTTGAGCCCCCACAGGACACTACAGAGCTGAATCTTTAAAAGGCCAGCAGGGACTCGGAGGTGTGGTTCCCCTGGTAGCCACTAGATGTCAGTATGCCCACATGCCCCAGCTGCAATGCCAGTGCTCAGTTTGTTTGTTTCCTTGGTGTTCCTCGAGGTCGAGGGTTGGCAGGTGATTGTTACTGGCAGGGAGTCTGAGGTGTGGTGGGAGAGAGAGAGAGAGAGAGCAGGTGGGCTTGAGGTTAGAAAGCAGAAGTGCAACCACAGACAGCATTTAAAAATTAAAAGGCCGGTAGTGAGGCTCAGGGGCACCAAGAAGTGTTTCGTTTCTGAGTTGATACTTGATGCTCTCCCTTTAATCATCCCTCCCGATTGTGTAGATTGAAAAAATATTTTGGCTACTCTCGTAACCCTTTGGGACTTAAATAGTTTGGAGAAACTCCAAGAGAGGGGCGCCCTCCACTGACAGACTCAGTGCAACAACAACATACTATGAAAGGCGCTATATAGTGCAAAGATCGCCTTTCATAAGGATTCATTAGTTACGGATTTGACTGACGATGACAATGTTTTATTTTTGTTCCTTTACATTGACTCAGATGTTCACATTTGTTTTTCTTTGATGGACCACATGAGAGCTTTGTGGCCTGTGCCAGGACCGCCGTCACCAGTGACAGCCATAAGCTTGTGGGGTGGACCACTTCCAGGAGTTACTTGGCAGATGATGACGATGATGACAAGCTCTGCTTATTTTTCTTTATTCATGAGTAGTTTGCCCACAGAAGACAAAAATGTGTTTAAGTGTTAATTCACTGATTGATCAAACCTGCCGTATCCAGTGCAGGGCGGTTTAAACTGGAGCGACTGTGGTGGCATGAGGTGCAAGGCCGGGGCCACAACTGGAGAAGAACTGACTGCTCATTGTTGACTTCTTTCTTTGTGTAACTGGCTTCCTTGTAGTAGCAGTTCTTAATAATTCATTTTAAAGATGGGGACGTCACAGTGGTGTGCTGGTTAGCGCCAATCTGTCACAGCTTAACCGTCCTGAATTTGAACCCAGATCGGTCTCGTCTGGTGCAGGCTTTTCCTCCGGCTACTCCAGTTTTCTTCCCACATCCCAAAGACTTGAATTTCTGGTCAGTTGGCAACTTAGAATCAGAGCAGTTTGAGCACCTCGTTCAGCGCCGATTCCAGCCTTGGTCATAATGCTGCTCTGCTTGGCTCCACCCGCAAGATGGGACAAAGTTGGTTTGCTTAACGTACGATAAATGAGTGAAACATAGGAGGAGCCTATTTGTGTTACAGCAAAGTGCAAAAAAAAAGTGGGAGCCAATCAGCACACAGAAGCAGGACATGTGATCCATTCTGGCTCACTCAGTACTGACCAGTCAAGTCCTGATCTGCCAGCTGATTTTGGCAGAAGGCCCGAGACGCCCCACTAAGGTAAGAATGGCACGTGTGCGGTGAATCTTTGACAGTCCCATCATGAAGTACACCTGATGGGCTGTGTACGTAATATAGTGCCTTTCATATCTCTCTACCTATGTATATTATATAGTGCCTTTCATATCTCTCTACCTATGTATATTATATAGTGCCTTTCATATCTCTCTATGTATATTATATAGTGCCTTTCATATCTCTCTAAGTATATTATATAGTGTCTTTCATATCTAGCTATCTACCTATGTATATTATATAGTGCCTTGCATATCTCTCTACCTATGTATATTATATAGTGCCTTTCATATCTCTCTATGTATATTATATAGTGCCTTTCATATCTCTCTATGTATATTATATAGTGTCTTTCATATCTAGCTAGCTATCAAGGCCTTTCATACTATTTATGGACCTATTATATAGTGTTTTTTCGATCTACCTGTTTATGATATAGCACCTTTCATATCTACCTGTCATACCTATCTATGTACATTATATAGTGTCTTTCAGTTCTGTCTGTCATATAGTGCCTTTTATATCTATTATAGCGATGTATGTTAGATAGATATGAAAGGCACTATATGGTAGATATGAGAAGTGCAATATAGTATGTATGATACATAGATATAAAAGGCCTTAAGGTGGTTGGTGCCTGTTGTGGAGGCAATCCCCAAACCCATTGGTGGACACCGGCGGGCAGGGATGCCGTCAAGCTGAAGAAGGAGTCCTACCAGACCCTTTTGTCCTGTGGGACTCTAGAGGCAGCTGATAGGTACCGGCAGATCAAGCGGAATGCGGCTTTGGTGGTTGCTGAGGCAAAAATTCGGGCGTGGGAGGAGTTTGGGGAGGCCATGGAGAACGACTTTCAGACGGCTTTGAGGAGATTCTGGTCCACCGTCCGGCGTCTCAGGAGGGGGAAGCAGTGCAGTGTCAACACCGTATATATGGTGGGGATGGTGCGCTGCTGACCTCGACTCGGGACATTGTGGGTCGGTGGGGGGAGTACTTTGAAGACCTCCTCAATCCCACCAACATGCCTTCCAATGAGGAAGTAGAGCCTGGGGACTCGGAGGTGGGCTCCCCACTTGGTCCGCATTGCCGGCAGTAAGTCGAGCCCATTTCCAGTGAGAGTTGGACTCCACCAGGGCTGCCCTTTGTCACCGATTCTGTTCCTAACTTTTATGGACAGAATTTCTAGGTGCAGCCAGGGCGTTGAGGGGGTCCAGTTTGGTGGACTCAGGATTGGGTCACTGCTTTTTGCAGATGATGCTGTCCTGTTTGCTTCATCAGGCTGTGATCTTAAGCTCTCTCTGGATCGGTTCACAGCTGAGTGTGAAGCGGCTGGGATGGGAATCAGCACCTCCAAATCCGAGACCATGGTCCTCAGCCGGAAAAGGGTGGAGTGCCCCCTCAGGGTTGGAAGTGAGATCCTGCCCCAAGTGGAGGAGTTCAAGTATCTTGGGGTCTTGTTCACGAGTGAGGGAAGAATGGAGCGTGAGATCGACAGGCGGATCGGTGCGGCGTCCACAGTGATGCGGGCTCTGCATCGGTCTGTCGTGGTGAAAAAAGAGCTGAGCCGTAAGGCAAAGCTCTCGATTTACCGGTCGATCTACGTTCCTACCCTCACCTGTGGTTATGAGCTATGGGTAGTAACCGAAAGAATGACATACGAATACAAGCGGCCGAAATAAGTTTCCTCCGCAGGGTGTCTGGGCTTTCCCTTAAAGATAGGGTGAGAAGCTCAGAGTAGAGCCGCTGCTCCTCCGCATCGAGAGGAGTCAGATGAGGTGGCTCGGGCATCTGATCAGGATGCCTCCCTGGTGAAGTGTTCCAGGCACGTCCAACCGGGAGGAGGCCCCAGAGAAGACCCAGGATACGCTGAAGGGACAATGTCTCCTGGCTGGCCTGGGAACGCCTCGGGATTCCCCCGGAAGAGCTGGAAGAAGTGGCCGGGGAGAGGGAAGTCTGGGCATCTCTGCTCAAGCTGCTGCCCCCGTGACCCGATCTCGGATAAGCGGAAGAGGATGAATGGATATGAAAGACTCTATATAATAGAGATAGATATGACAGGCACAATATATCTAGGAATTTCATACCTATTTATGTACATTATATAGTGCCTTTCACCTCTATCTGTTATATAGTGCAGCGTTTCTCAACCTTTAAGTATTTGCGACCCGATTTTTCATAACAGTTTTAATAGTGCCCCCCAACATATTTTTGAAATGTAGATACATATTTTATTATACCTACTTAACTTTTATTGACATTTATCTAACTCTATATTTATTGTTAATTTGTTTTGGTTTCAACAGATGTTTTTTTCATATTTTTGATTCTTGTTTTCTTTTTGTCACATCTTCGCGCCCCCCCCCTTTTTGTTACTTCGCGCCCCCCTAGGGGGGCCCGCCCCACAGGTAGAGAACCACTGATATAGTGCCTTAATATCTGTCTATGTATCATTCCTATAATACAGCGCTTTTCATATTTATCACATAGTGCCTTTTATATTAATTATAACTATTGTGTTACACTATATAGTGCATTCCACATCTAACTACCTGGTTGTTTCATACTTAAAGTACATTATGTAGTGCCTTTCAGATCTGTCTCTCACATAAAATGCCTTTCATATCATATCATACTTATTAATGTAATGTTAATATTAATCTGATGTCATATTTTTCATATCTCTCTCTCATATGGTGCATTTTATTTCTACATTATACCCCTTTATGTATATTATATAGTGCTTTCATATCTGTCAAGCTCTCTGTTTCTTTTAGACCCGTTTATGCACATTATATAGTGCCTTTCAGATCTGTCTATGTATCATACCTATCTATGTATATTATTTAAAGTTTTTCACATCTGTCATATATTGTATAGTGCCTTTCATATCTATCTATGTACATTATACAGCACCTTGCATATCTACGTGTCATACCTGTCTATGAGTATTATATAGTGTCTTTCATGTCTATCTATCAGATTCTCTCCTACTCATCTAAAGTTTTGAGAATGACCCCAGTGTTGGTTTTCACCAAGTTTGCTGCTTCAGTGTTTTTAGATCTTTGTGTCAGATGTTTCTCTGGTGTACTGAAGTAGAATGACAAGCAGTTCAGACGTTTCAAAGGCTTTTATTGACAAGGACATGAAGTTCATGCAAAGAGTCCATATTTGCAGTGTTGGCCCTTCTTTCTTTTTCAAGAACTCTGCAATTTACCCTGGCAGGCTGTCTGGCACTCAACTTCTGAGCCCAATCCCGACTGATGGCAGCCACCCATTCTTGCAGAATCAGAATTAGTGGGTTTTTGTTTGTCCACCCGCCTCTTGAGGATTGACCACAAGTTCTCAATAGGGAGTTTCCTGGCCATGGACCCATAATTTTGATTGTTCTCCAAGACACATAGTTCTCACTTTGGCCTTATAGCCTGGTGTTCCGTCATGTTGGTCACCAAACTGTTGTTGGATGGTTGGGAGAAGTTTCTCTCGGTTGGTGTTTTGGTCCCATTCTTTATTCAGGGCTGTGTTCTTAGGCCAAATTGTGAGTGAGCCCTGCACTGCCTTGGCTGACATGAATGGTCTCGGGATGCTTTACTGTTGGCATCACACAGCACTGATGGTAGCGCCGCTCAACTTTTCTTTTTTTCCAGATGCCCCAAAGAATCGGAAAGGGGATTCATCAGAGAAGATGACTTGACCTCAGAAGTCCTTAGCAGTCCAGTCCCAGAATATCAGTCTGTCCCTGATGTTTTTCTTGTCTTCTTTGCTGCCCTTCTTCGCACCCACCAGGCCATCCTCCAAAAGTCTTCACCTCACTCACACCTGCCTGCTGCCCTGCCATTCCTGAGCCAGTTCTGCACTGGTGATGCCCCCCTGATCTTGAGCCATGAATAAAGAATGGGACCAAAACATCTTCTAAGAGAAACTTCTGCCAACCATCCAACAACAGTTTGGTGACCAACATGATGGAGCACCAGGCCATAAGGCCAAAGTGAGAATCAAGTGTCTCGGAGAACAAAACATTGAAATTTGGGGTCCATGACCAGGAAACTCCCCAGACCTTTAATGCCATTGAGAACTTGTGGTCAAGAGGCAGGTGGACAAACAAAAACCCACCAATTCTGACAAAGTCCAAGCATTGACTGAGAATGGGCTGCCATCAGTCAGGATTGGGCCCAGAAGTTGATTGCCAGCCTGCCAGGCTGAATTGCAGACTGGGTCTTGAAAAAGAAAGAAGGGCCAACACTGCTTGACATGATTCTTTGCATAAACTTCATGTCATTGTCAATTAAAAGTCTTTGAAACTCATGAACTGCTTATAATTCTACTTCAGTAGACCAGAGAAACATCTGACTGAAAGATCTAAAAACACGGAAGCAGCAGACTTTTGGCCCCGACTGTACAATATAGTGCCTTTCATATCACTATCAAATGGGCACGCAGTCAGTGGTATCAAATGGCTGGTGATTCTCAGCTGCTGCTCAGTGGGGGTTTTGGACCAGCAGAAGACTGGATGAGGTGGTCAGAAGAAAAGGTCAGGACTGAGTGGCCAGGGCTTTGAGGTGGACGGCGGTTGCTGGATTGTCGAGTTTGGTCCAGTTGTGCTGTTTTCAATGGACGCTGATTAAAGAGACTGACTGGATTGCTTTCTGGTCCCTATGGCTGACTGGTTCTTCTTGACCGGAGGTGACCACTAGAAGCCCCCCGGGCAGCAGTTCCACTCACTAAGTCAGGCTTGCCCTCAGATTCTGCCCATCACTACCGATTTTATCAGACTGCTGTACCTCTGCTGCCATTTCCCTTCTGCCACCAACCGATAACAAGCTCTGGTTTTTTGGAGGCCGAGCTGGCAGGGTGGGCAGGGCGTGAGGACGCCACTCAGTGTCTTTATAAAAATCGTTAATTTCAAGCTGCTTTTGCTATTTTAGTGGGCTGCCAGCCAGAGCTTTGTAGCCTTTTTGTTTTTTTTTTTTATAAAACAGTCCTACATTAGCAAAGATTTGCCAAGAAAATATTCCTTCAAATTATATTGTCACGTAATTATGGGGTGCATTAGCCGAGCCTTGTAGTTTGAGGAAAATAAAGACCTTCTGTTCCAGAGAGTTATTTTTAAGCCTTCATGATTCAGGCCGATCAGGTCACATGGGAAGAAGGCCTCATTGTCAGCTGGCGTGTGTCCATTTGGTGTGATGCACACACACACACACA
>JANRMT010062806.1:126280514-126291653 GCA_026402145.1 Polypterus bichir lapradei | reverse complement strand
TGTTGTGCTTTAAATTAACTAAAGAGATCTTCATTTAGATCTTGATCTTTGTTTGTCCGCGAATTCCACGCATGCGTAGACCACCTTCCAGTTTAGTACGTTGTTGTTACTCACGGATGTCAACAATGTGGCGGAATAACGAAAGGGGTGGTGGACAGTGTTACGCTGGTTAGCTCCTGAGGCCTGGTTAGAGAATGAGATTGGCGAAGATAAAAGGTACGCGCCTACGTAACATATGAATGAAAGAAAGACAGTGGGTAAAATGAATGACAACGTAACAGCACGTTCCGGAAATTATTATTGTTACGTTGTAGCCGGCGAGTGCTGCACGTCTCACAGTTGTACCATGGCTTGCACACATGTCAGTGAAGTGATCCCTATTTATGCTTTAAAGGGCCTGGATACCTATGTGTCCCCCTTTTATAACCATTGCTCCGTGTATATTGCCTTACTCTTTGGATTGCCACAAAGCAACCTGCGAGATCAGAGAAAGGTTGAGAAGAGATCGTGAGAGGAAACAACAGCGTCGTGAAAATGAGACGGACTGTGAACGGACAGAAGCAGAAATGCTCCTACACCACCACGTAATTACGATTTGGACAGTGATTCCGAGTAGGCCGTTTCTATCGAATCAATATCCAAGGGTTTTCTTTTGTAATTTTGTTTCCCTTATAAAAAATCATAATGCTGTGCGACGAAGGGCCCAGTTCACGACTGGCAGCCGCGTTTAAACAGGGAGCCCTTCACAGACAACTTTAACACGCGCAGTGCAGTTGGGCGCACATGGCTAGTATATTATATAGTGCTTTACACATCTATCTATTATATAGTGCCTTTCATATCTATCTATCTATTAAATAGTGCCTTTCATATCTATCTATCTATTAAATAGTGCCTTTCATATCTATCTATCTATCTATCTATCTCAGTCTTTTCTTTTTCATCTTAATGAACTCATGCAATGAAGGAGTCCCAGGACACTGCCTCTAGCGCTCCTTGTCACACACTAGTGACGCTGTTTGCACTCAGGGATGTGCGAGGCCTCATCAAGCCAGTGGCTCCGTCTGAACGCTTGGGGATTTCCATTGAAGACTTTTGTCCTGCCGGAGTTTAATTTGACAGCTGAGTTCCACACCTGCACATTTCATTCTTAAGCAGAAAATGAAAACGTCAATTTAGGGAAAGAATTGAATCAGAAGGCAGGAGAAACGCCGCCTCTGGTGACACAGCCGAGCTCTGCAGTGTAGTCTCCAGAAGGACTAACGGTGGAGCCAGCCAGTCCACTCTGAGGTCACGCTCCTGTCATTTAGTAATTCTGTCATCAAGTTATGCCTTCGTGCTCTTTCTCCTTTTTAGCCTCAGAAAGACGCTGCATCCCGCGGCCACTTCCAGATGTGAAGTGACATCTGACGGGCCGCCTGCTCTGCTCCGTACTTCGTTGCTTTCAGATGTGACGTCTCTACAGCGGGTTCAGCTGCACTTTCTTTGGAGGGTTTGGAGAGTTTATAGGGCGATGGCAGCAGAAGATCACACTATCCATGAATAAAATGTTCACCAGGCCTTACCTTTAAGGCTTTTTAAAGCATTTTATATGCCTTAATCAAGAAGAATCTAATTTTAAATCCCCTCTCACCCCTCCCCACCCTGGCCCCACAATTTCTGGCCAAATTTCAGTACTTGAGCTCGATCTGCAATTTGTCTTTTGTGATTTTGCCAACTTCAGTGGAAAGCATTGCGCTACTGATGTTTAACAGAAAACAATGTATGGGAAACATGAAATGGGCTTGGGAGTTTGGTGCTGGGGGGCAGCCAAGTAGAGAGCAAGAGGGGTCACCGGTGCAAAGGGACAGCCAAGTGGGTGGGACTGCCTTCTCAGTGCATTCACATTACATTTTAATAGTCGTATGTGAAAGGTGTGACATCCAGCAATGGTGGGTGACATTAATGAACAGAGTTTTGGGTGACACGTTACTGCAGTCTAATATGACACTCCTCAGTACCAAAGTGGCAGTTAGTGGCGTTACTGGAATTGCATTAGTTAAATTATACAAACACTTCAAAACAATATTAAAATGTTACAAAGGTCGTGAACAGCAGACATTCTGTCCCACATACAGTAGCTATAGAAAAGAATCCCCCCCTTCGACATATTCCCATTTTTTTTTTGCTTTACAGCCTTAACACGCAAACTAATATTTCTTTCCAGCTTTACTTATTCAATGCCATCTCTACAATCCAAGTGAAAGACATCACAGCTACAGTTCAGAAGAATTAAAAAAAAAATAAAAAACAAGAAATCCTGAGACTAATAAAGGACCCCCCCCCTCCTAAACTCACTCAGGTGTCAGTGCCCACCATTCCCATTGCGGCTACTGGTTTCCTCCCACCTGTGCTCAGTTGTAATGAGTGTGATTAGTGAAGCTGTTCCTGGTCCATTCATTCCCTTGCTTGGTAGAGCAACTGACAGCAAACACCTGACTGTGGGTGGCAGGTCACTTTCAGAAGATCTCAGGGACAGAGTTGTGGACGGACAGAAGGCAGGAGATGGAGATCAAAACATCTCAAAGGCTTTATCAATCCCAAGGAGCTCAGTAAAGTCCATCATAAAGAAGTGTTTGGTACAACTAGGACCCTCCAAACTGGATAGAAGAACAAGGAGGAAACTGAGAAGAGAGGCCACCAAGAGGACAATGGCCACTTTGAAGGAGTTACAGGCAAGGAGTGGTCATTAATGGTGTGCATGTGACAACAATTTGACAAGCGCTCCACCATTGTGGCTTGTTCAGGAGGGTCGCACTTCTCAAGAAAGGCCACATTAAGGCTCGTTTGAGCTTTCCCAGAATGCACCTTGAAGATTCTGATGCCAAGTGGGAAAAGGTTTTATGGTCAGAGGAGACCAAAGTCAAACTATTTGACCTCAACACCAAATGGTCCACCAATGCAGCTCACCATCCACAACACACCATACCGACAGTAAAGCATGGAGGGGGCAGCATCCTGTTATGGGGAGCCTGGGGCTCTCGTTAGGGTAGAAGGACAAATGGATCGGGCAAAATACCATTAAATTCATGAGGAAAACCTGCTACCCTCTGCCAGAAAGTGGAAGATGGGCAGAATGTTCGCCTCTCAACAAGACGACGATCCGAAGCACTCAGCAAAATTGAGCACCCAGGGGCTGAAGGAGAACAAAGTGAATGTCGTGGTGTGGCCAGTCAGAGCCCAGACCTAAATCTGTGGAAAGATCTGAAGATGGCAGACCAGCAACACTCACCAGCCAAAGTGACCGAACTTGAACAGTTAAATTGTAAAGAAGAGTGAGGGGCAAATATTACACAATGTAGGTGTGCAAAGCTGAGAGAGAAGAATCAACAGACTGAGGGATGTCATTAAAGCAAAAGAGGGGTCACCAAAATGACATTGACATGGGGGGGGGGTCCTTTATGAATCTTAGTAGGTCTTTTGTTTGATTGTTTATCATTTTTATGAACTGTAGCTGTGATGTCTTTCACTTGGATGTTAGAGGTGGCATTCAGTAAGTAAAGCTGGAAAGAAATATTTTTTGTGTGTTTTCATTTAAGGCTGTAAAGCAAAAAAATTTAGAATATTTCAAAGGGGGGGATTCTTTTCTATACCCACTGTATGTGTTTGTAATAAACTGGTCAAAAAGATGAAAGGAACACTTTGAAAACACATCAGATCTCAAAGGGAGAAAAATTCCTGCTGGCTATCTCTACTGCTGTGGACTGATATGGTGATGTGTTAGGAACAAAAGGATGGAAATGAAAATGATCAGCCGACAAAGACAAAGATACCCCGAAAATCAAAGGAAAAAAAATGATGTGGCAGGCAGGCAGGCGAGTCCATTTGGCTGAAACTCAAAATTGTACTCAGCAGTTTGTATGCCCCCCACTGACAACGTCCTCATGAGATGACGGATGGTGTCCTGGGGGATCTCCTCACAGATCTGGACCAGGGCATCACTGAGCTCCTAGACAGTCTGAGGTCGTCAGATGGACCCAAACATAATGTCCCACCCAGAGGAGTTCTATTGGATTGAGTGAGCGTGGGGGGCAGTCAATGGTATCAATTCCTTCATCCTCTCGCCACATGAGGCCGGGCATTGTTGAGCACCAGGAGGAACCAGCATAGGGTCTGACAATGGGGCCAAGGATTTCATCCCGATACCTAATGGCAGTCCTGCAGTGCTGTTGTCTCACCTGTAGAGGTCTGTGTGTCCCTCCATGGATATGCCACCCCAGACTGACCATCATTGACCCCCCCACCAAACTGGTCAGGCTGAACAATGTCACAGGCAGCATAACGTTCTACACGGCTTCTCCAGACCCTTTCACGTCTGTCACATGTGCTCAGGGTGAACCTGCTCTCATCTGTGAAAAGCACAGGGTGCTAATTCTGGTATTCTATGGCAAATGCCAATCAAGCTCCATGGTGCCCACTTGAGGACGTCGGGCTCTTAGGCCCCCCTCATGAAGTCTGTTTCTGATTGTTTGATCAGAGACATTCACACCAGTGGCTGGCCTGCCTGCTGGAGGTCATTTTGTAGGCTCTGCCAGTGCTCATCCTGTTCCTCGCTGCCCAAAGGAGCAGATACTGGTGGGTCCTGGTGATGGGTTAAGGACCTTCTATGAGCGGCTCTGTCCAGCTCTCCTAGAGTAACTATCTACCTGTTTGTCTCCTGGAATCTCCTCCATGCCCTTGAGAGACACAGCGAACCTTCTGGCAATGGCACGTGGTATTGATGTGCCATCCTGGGTGAAGCTGGAGTACCTGTGCCAGCTCTGTAGGGTCGAGGTATGGCCTCATGCTGCCAGTGGTGACACTGACTGTAGCCAAATGCAAAACGAGTGACAAAACAGATGAGGAGGGACAAATGTCAGTGGCCTCCCTCCACCTGTTAAACCATTCATTCCTGTTTGGGGGGGTCGTCTCATTGTGCCCTCCCAGTGCCTTAAAGCAGCTGAAACTGATGAACGAGCCCCTCTGCTACTGAACTGAGTAGATCAACAGCCCACAAGTGTCACTGACTTGATGCGATACTCTCATTCAAAAAGGGTTCCTTTCATTTATTTGAGCAGTTTATACAGTCATATGAAAAGGTTTGGGAACCCCTCTGAGCCTGCATAATAATCGACTCTCCTTTCAACAAAAAAGATAACAGTGGTATGTCTTTCATTTCTTAGGAACATCTGAGCACAGCGGTGTTTTCCGAACAAAGATTTTTAGTGACAAAGTATTTAGTTGTATGAAATTAAATCAAATGTGAAAAAGTGGCTGTGCAAAAATGTGGGTCCCCTTGTCATTGTGCTGATTTGAATGCCTGTCACTGCTCAATGCTGATGACTTGGTTGGATGAGCTCGTTAAGCCTTGAACTTCATAGACAGGAGTGTCCAATCATGAGTGGTCAAAGGTATTTAAGGTGGTCAGTTACAAGTTGTGCTTCCTTCCCTTTGACTCTCCACTGAAGAGCGACAGACAGCATGGGATCCTCAAAGCAACTCTCCAAAGATCTGAAAACAAAGATTGTTGAGTCTCCTGGTTTAGGGGAAGGCTACAAAAAGCCATCTCAGAGGAATAAACTGTCAGTTTCAACTGTAAGGAATGGAATCAAGAAATGGAAGGCCACAGGCACAGTTGCTGTTAAACCAACTCAGGTCTGGCAGGCCAAGAAAAATACAGGAGCGGCATATGCAGAGGCAGGATTGTGAGAACGGTTACAGACAACCCACAGATCACCTCCAAAGACCTGTAAGAACATCTCGCTGCAGATGGTGTATCTGGACATCGTTCTACAATTCAGTGCATCTGTATGGCAGGGTGATGAGAAAGAAGCCCTTTCTGCACTCACGCCACAAACAGAGTCGCTTGTTGTGTGCCAATGCTCATTTAGACAAGCCAGATTCATTTTGGAACAAAGTGCTTTGGACTGATGCGCCAAAAATGGAGTTATTTGGTCAGAACAAAATGTGCTTTGCATGGCGGAAGAAGAACACCGCATTCCAAGAAAAACACCTGCTACCTCCTGTCAAATCTGGTGGAGGTTCCATCATGCTGTGGGGCTGTGTGGCCAGTTCAGGGACTGGGGCCCTTGTTAAAGTCAAGGGTCGGATGAATTCAACCCAATATCAACAAATTCTTCAGGATAATGTTCAATAATCAGTCACAAAGTTGAAGTTACACAGGGGTTGGATATTCCAACAAGACAATAAGCCAAAACACAAAGGCATTCATGCAGAGGGAGAAGTACAATGTTCTGGAATGGCCGTCACAGTCCCCTGACTTGAATATCATCGAAAGTCTATGGGTTGATTTGAAGCAGGCTGTCCATCAAATTGAACTGAACTGGAGAGATTTTGTATGAAGAATGGGGTCAGAAATACCTCCATCCAGAATCCAGACACTCATCAGAGGCTATCGGAAGACAGCGTCTAGAGGCTCAAAGGAGCAAAAGGAGGCTCAGCTAAGTATTGATGTCATATCTCTGTTGTGGTGCCCACATTTATGCACCTGTCTAATTTTGTGATGATGCATATTGCATATTTTCTGTTAATCCACTAAACTTAATGTCACTGCTGAAATCCTACTGTTTCCATAAGGCATGTCAAATATTATAAGGAAGTTGCTATTTTGAAAGCTCAGCCAATGAGAAACAAAAATCCAAAGAATTAAGAGGGATTCCCAAACTTTTTCATATGACTGTATTTACATATACTGGAGAACAGAACTTGGCAAATCCACTCGAACGGGACACGCAGACCTCAAAAGCGGAGCCCCCTTAGGCGTGGGGCCTGGGGCAGCTGTCCCACTTGCCACCCCCACAAACGCCGCTCTTGTTATGAAGTATAGATTGCTGGTTGGATTTTGTAATAGTTTTGTTTTAGCTGAAACAAAACAAAAAAGTGAATTACAAAACACTGCCTAATCTGTGCCAGAGAGGAGTTTTATTTTAAATTACACTTTTTTTTTTCTTTTTTCCAGGACTCTATTGAGGTCAACTTTGTCTTTATTAAGAAATACACCTTCTGAGTTTTACTTTGAAAGATCGTGTTCTTTCAATGCGTGGGATCATGTAAAAACAAAAAAAATATATTAAAAGAGAAAACGTAATTCTAGTTTAAGGATGACCGTGGTGAACCGAACTTAAAACAAAGTATAAAAAGAATGTCAAGGCCAGTAAACAGAAAACTCATGAAACAAGTTCTTTACTTCAAATCACTGTCAGTCATCACAGCCAGCACAGGGTGCAAGGCAGGAACAAATCCCTGGGCAGGGTGCCAGCCCACCACAGGGCACACAAACACACCAATCACACACTAGGGACAATTTAAAATCACCAATGTACCTAACCTGCATGTCTTTGGACTGTGGGAGGAAACCCATGCAGACACGAGGAGAACATGCAAACACCACGCAGGGAGGACCCGGGAAGCAAACCAGGGTCTCCTAACTGTGAGCCATCAAATCACTGTTAATAAGTTAATTATGTGAACTCCTAATAACACTAATAAGACATAAATCACTTGCAACGAGTGCAGAATGCAGCTGCTAGAATCCTAACTAGGAAAAGAAAATCCGAACACATTTCTCCAGTTTTGATGTCACTACACTGGTTGCCTGTTTCATTCAGGATTGACTTTAAAATACTGCTTATGGTTTATAAAGCCTTAAATAATCTCGCTCTGTCTTATATATCGGAATGCCTGACACGTTATATTCCAAATCGTAACCTTAGGTCTTCAAATGAATGTCTCCTTATAATTCCAAAAGCTAAATTTAAAAGAAGTGGTGAGGCGGCCTTCTGCTGTTATGCACCTAAAATTTGGAATAGCCTGCCAATAGGAATTCGCCAGGCTGATACAGTAGAGCACTTTAAAAAACTGCTGAAAACACATTACTTTAACATGGCCTTTTTATAACTTCACTTTAACGTAATACTGATACTCTGTATGTTCAATTCTTCTTAATAACTATTTACAGTGGCTCCAAAATCCATACTGACCCCTACTCTCTCTTCTGCTTCTTTTTCCGGTTTCTTTGTGGTGGCGGCCTGCGCCACCTCCACCTACCCAAAGCATCATGATGCACCAACATTGATGGACTGAAAGCCAGAAGTCTACGTGACCATCATCATCAGGTCCTTCCTTGAAAACCCTAAATACAAAGAGGACTTTTTGATTTATGTTAGGTAGATTGCCAAGAGGGGACTTGGTGGTCTCTTGGTCTGGAACCCCTACAGATTTTATTTTTATTTCTCCAGCTTTTGGAGTTTTTTTTGTTTTTTCTGTCCACCCTGGCCATCGGACCTTACTTATTCTATGTTAATTAATGTTGACTTATGTTTATTTTTTATTGTGTCTTTTATTTTTCTATTCATTTTGTAAAGCACTTTGAGCTACATTTTTTTGTATGAAAATGTGCTATATAAATAAATGTTGATTGATTGATTGATTGATTACAATTTTTTTGTGTATACGTAACATTTGTGTATCTCCAGCCTAAATTCAATTGTCCTTTTCGATAGTTGGTTATTAATTTTTATTGCTGTATTTGTAGTTTTGTACTTATATCTCTCTAAAAAAATCTTTTGATGAGACCAGATGTGACTTTTTGGAAATGATTTTTCAAGTCTCACGAGATGAGAATGTTGCTATTATATTTTTTCAAGTCCCGCCCTCTTAGCAACCATATTCAGCCACGCCCACGGTCCTATCACCTCTCATTCTTGTGAATGCTTTTGTCAGAGACAGTTTCTGTGCTCTCAGCTCTTATAAATCTTAACGTTTTCCTCACTTTATGTTCCCAATTAAAGAAGGCTTACTATGTCCAAATCTATTTGAAGAATTTCATCCCAAAGGGTTATCAAAAGAAAAAATGAGTACACGGGCAATCCTAGCACCGAGAAATGATGAAGTCTAACAAATTAAAGCCAAAAATGTCGATTGGTTACACAGCAAATTGGTTAAATGCGTATCAATAGGCTAAGCTGAAACAGTTGGTGGTGATGGTGCGGAAGATGAAAACATCAACTTACAATATCCCGTAGAATATCTACAACCGTTAACACCCTCTGGTCCTCCACCGGCCGGATTACTATAGAAAGAAGGACGTATCCAAGAAAGGTAACGTAGTCCATCTTCAGGGGATAACATTACACACCAAAGGAGATCTTGATATGCCATTCGTATTGAAACGTTTACCGTTTCCCGTTAGAATTGCTTTGGCAAAGACAATCAACAAATCTCAGAGCCAAACATTCAAAAAAGTCGTTTTATTTAATAGAGACAAAGAAACAAAATGCAATCACGGGCAGTTATACTGAACGTGGCGTGGATGCAAATGTAACACTTCACATGAAAATTAAAATCTGTTTAAATTGTACATCCACATACGCAAGCGGCAGAACCGCAAAGAGGCTAACGCATAGCGCAGGCACAGGGGGTTGGCGAGCGATGCAAGCAGGGGGCAAAGCCCCTTAGTAATCTATACATATAAAGGAGAGTTGGGATCCGAGAGACTGCGTTTGTGGGTTTATGGAAGGACTGAGAGTTAAGGAGAGTGGGAGAGTCACGTGATCATCTCCCCTCCCATTCACGTCATTTCATTCACTTCATTTCACTCCGCAGCTGACGAGGTGTTGCCGTTCTTTTTCCTCAGCGTTTAGTCCTCTCTCCTTTACTGATTTACTGTTTACTAGACGCAGTACTTACTGAATAGTATTTTTTCCTTTAGTGTTTCTTAGTGTTTCGTAGACGGGGTGTTGCGGTTTACTGTTACTTTCTACTTCGTTTTTGTACTTTAGTGTTTAGTAGACTTTTACTTTGTCTCATTTGCTGTTGTTTTTTACTGTTGTTCCCGGCGGTGTTGCTCTTTTTTACTTGATCTCATTTAGTGTTTGGTAGACTTTTACTTTATCTCATTTACTGTTGTTCCCGGCGGTGTTGCCGTTTTTCCCATTTTTTATTTTTTATGTAGCATGTTCACAAATTAGTCATTGAGAAAATTTATATATTTTGGCTCCAGGAGGACACACCAAAAATGTTGTATATAAAGAAGCTCTATAAGTCACATGTAGATACATAATTATTCCAACTACAGCGACTGCAGCGAAGCGCACGAGGTCTGCTAGTTGTGAATAAAGAACTAAATTGAAATAAAGTGAAACGCAGTGTATATGTATCCGGGAACTTGTAACTTTTAACATTAAACGTATGATTGCTCTGTTAACATTTGTGACTTGATTGTGACGTCTCTCTTCTTTATTAAAGCGCTTATTAAGGAAGCGACTCACAGAGCAAAACAAAAAGTCAGCCAACATGAAAACGGTGTAAGCGTCATATCCCGACATACATTTAGATTTTTTCGTCACATTTCCTTAACATTCCCGTGAAAATGGAAGAGACGTCCAGTGTATAAGTAAGTTAAATGAAGTTTACCTGAACTGCCAGTGAAGGCGCAGCTGCCGTACCAAGCACTCGCTTTGACTGGAATGAAAACATCGGCGCGCAGTGAGGGGTTAATGGTCACGTGTCTTAAAGCGTGGCGCCCGCCGTATCCCGACATGCATTTCGAGTTAATCATCCACTCCCGTTACCCTTCCCGCGAAAAAAAGGAGGAGACGCTGGTGTAGGCGTAAGTTAACAAAATCTTTATCTGAATTGTTACGGAATGTTTTTAGAAAACGGAACTGCTTTCTCTTGATCGCTACACGGCTTTTCATCGGGTAAAGACGGGAGAGACACGAACATAGTGACTGTGTTACACGTTAAATCCGGTGGGGCAGTTGCAGTGTGCTAGGTGTGGTCACGATCCCTTGATGGTTTGCTCTTAGTCCGTATCAACGGTACGGCAACGAGGCTTACTTTTGGGTTTAGTGTCGCTGCAGTGTGTCCCCCAGAGCTGCTGATTAGCAGTGGGCCGAGACTTAAAGAATCTTCACATCTAGGTGTTTGGTGAGGCTTTTTTACATCAGAAAGTCCGGTTCATTTTTGAACATGCCAGTCGCACTCATGTGGAAGGGATGGTGCCAACCGAACCACGGAGCAGTTTGTTGAAGTGTGAATGTACTGAAACAATTATCTATCTATCTATCTATCTATCTATCTATCTATCTATCTATCTAT
>JANRMT010062806.1:126256997-126280504 GCA_026402145.1 Polypterus bichir lapradei | reverse complement strand
TATCTATCTATCTATCTATCTATCTATCTATCTATCTATCTATCTATCATATAGTGCCTTCATATCTTTGTTTCCCCCTTACGTATGCAGAGCCCTCCCTGTGTATCTATTGGGGGTTTCTCTGCTTGTCTTTGGTCACAGATGAACTGCAGAGTTTGTCAGATCTTGTGAAGTTGTCTGGCTTCCTAATGAGGTGGTCCGTGTCAGCCGAGACCACAGTGGCAGACCACCAGACTTGGAATGTAAACAGCTGATTTAGAATGCCAGGCGCATATGCTGTGTAGTTTGCTCACCCGATGCCCAGACGGCTCTCTCAAAGGTTCGCTCGAGTTTTGTTGATTCACTGATAACAGGAGCCGACTTTGTGTGGAGTTTGTTTGTTTATTCTTTAATTTTTTTGGGAAGATGAGGATGCACGTTGGATTGGCTGTTCACATTCAGACTTAGGGTGAACTTTGCCAAGTTAAAGGTCCAGCAATGTGGCGGACGCCGACCCCAAGAGACGATTGGATTTGTGGTTCAAAGGTTTGATGAGGAGCAAAGATTGGAAAGGTTTGAAAACGGGCCGACGTGGCCTGGCAGCCATCATTAGTGAAAAAGGAGACCTCGACCAAAGTGTCACAAAGACCACACACTCATGAAGGCTCTGGGGCATCTGATGATGCAGCATCGGATGATCTGTCACTTCGTGTTTGATAAAGTCAGGCCAACGTCACTCAGTTTATCAGATCATTGGTTTAATTCTTCACAAACCCTTCATAAGGTGAAGGTTTGCCACCACATCATCACTGAAGGTATCAGCCCAGCACTCCAGAGAAACTGAACTCCTCGTGTAGTCCGTCAGTCGAGTTTTTATTTTATGGGACACTTTTGGAGAATGCAGTGAGGCCGTCGGCACTCCGCTTATCGATTAGCTGCCCGCTCAGCCCGTCGTTGATCAGAGCAGTCCTGAGTTACACGAGGAGCTCCGGACAGGCAGCTTACTTACACCATCACCGGTCGGGCAGGAGTGCTCTGGGTTGTGTTAAACGCCCTGTAGGCTGACGGGGTTCCGACGAAACTCTCATGTCTGTGGCATCTTCAATTATTTAATCAACTGATATTCTTCATTTTATTGAATAACCTTTGGGCCTTCATCAGTTGATTTTTCCCATTAATGTGCTGCTCACTCTAATCAATGAATGGATCGGCCATTTTTAATTTTATAGAGTGTGGCGTTGCACCGCCATTGGGTGGTCCTGCTTTATTTTTTTTAACTCCCTTTAGACCCCAGGTGTCAAACTCTGGGCCTGGTGGGCCGCAGTGGTCTCAGGTTTTCATTCTAACCGTCTTCTTCATCAGTGAGCCTTTTTGCTGCTAATTCACTTCTTTTCCCTTCATTTTAATTAACTTGACGCGGACCCCCTCAGTTGTCTCTTTTTCCTTAATGAGCAGCCAAACAATAAGGAGACACAAAACAAGAAGCTACATGACCTGAAAATAAAGAGAGGTGAGGGTCTCGGTCACGTTGGTCTGCTCCGGTCACCAAAACATCTTGACGGTGGTCTTACAAAAGACAGAAAAATCAACAGAACGAGAGCAGCAACAAGAATTAAAGAACGAGTTTAATTAACAGCAAGAATGGGCTTCACATTAAGAGACTGGCTGGAGTTTGAAATCCCAGTTTAGCTGGTCGTCTGTCGGCTCGTTTCACGTCTCGTTTCTGTTTGGCTGCCATTTACAGTTTTTCTCGATTGGTTTGGCTCATTTCTTGAAACCGAGATGACATTCTCAAAACCATAAGGTCATTTGGCCAAACAGTCTTACAGTGCTGCCCAACATTATAGCTCACTAGCAAAACAAATATCTTACCCCAAACTCTTCGTCCATGCTTCAAAAGCAGATTCCTTTCCCATATAAAAGGTCAGTACAGTCAGAATAGCACAGATCCTTCTCAATTGCCTTGGCACATGTGCATTCATTTAGTGCTTTTGTCAGAATACCCCGGATGGTTTAGCACAACACCATGGATCTCCTGCAAAAGCTCATATCTCTCCCAAAAGAGTTTATCCATGTGTCAAAACTAAATATCCTTCCCATATAAATAGTCAATGCCCCCAAAATGCATTATACCTTTGGCATTGTTTAAGCACTGCAAGTCAAAATGCTTAGACGTTTTGTCACTGAGGCACAGGTCTAGCAACAGAATACCACTATGAATAAAACCAAAAGATTTTACAGTAAAATCAGCCTCCAATAAACCACTCATACTCAAGGAAACTGTAAACATTTTTATTCGTACAAAGAAATGTTAACATTAGAGAACATACTGTGAAAAGAAAACATATACAGGATTCTGTAAATGTGAACAGTTATAAACACAAACAAAAAAAACCAAAAAAACTCTAGCCCACCATACTGTAAATAAAGTCTCAGAACTATAGTACAGTAATATTTTCAGTGGTCGCCATTGTCACCCTCTCCTTCCTGGCCACCATCCTCATCCTCCTGGCCATCGACGCGCTGCTCTCTGTCAGGCCATAAATTCTCATCCACATCGCAACGGATATTTTCTCGTGCGATGCAGCGAGGGAAGAAACGGCGTGAATGTCTCAACCATCCCCTACATTGATCCCCTGTGATGT
Organism: Polypterus bichir lapradei; assembly: GCA_026402145.1. NCBI lineage: Eukaryota > Metazoa > Chordata > Cladistia > Polypteriformes > Polypteridae > Polypterus > Polypterus bichir. The sequence continues at coordinate 126,277,880 of JANRMT010062806.1, read as the reverse complement.
CCTCACATGCAGCATCCATTGCATGTAGCAGGGCCCTCTGGTCTTGAGCCTGATGCTCATACACCCTCCACCTCCAAGCTGAAAAAACTCCTCAATTGGATTCAGGAAAGGAGAGTAAGGTGGAAGAAACTCCATTAGCATCCGGGGATGGGTGGTGAACCAGGTTCTGATGCGTGGGCCGCGGTGGAAGTTCACATTATCCCACACAATGACATAATGTGGTAGCTGAGGTCCTTCTACACCTCTCTCATTTTCTGGGATCAGATCAGTATAAAGGTGGTCCAAAAAATTGAGGAGCTTTTGTGTATTGTAGGGCCCTAAACTGGGAATGTGTGTGGCCACACCTCTTTCTGATATAGCGGCACACATTGTTATATTTGCTCCTCGCTGGCCTGGGACATCCACAGTGGCTCGGTGGCCAATGATGTTACGGCCACGCCTTCGACCTTTGGCCAGGTTGAAGCCAGCTTCATCAACGTAGACTAGGATGTGAGGGGTTTCGTTGCCTTCTAATGCCATAATTCTCTACAATAGAATAGAAATAAATCTAATCAGTCAAGCAGAGACAGATACTGCAGGGAGGATCTAAAGTACTGTACAAACAGGGAGTGGGAAACTGAAGACAATTTCTAGGAAAAATGCTCTAGTCACACAAAGCTGGATTCTGAAGGTGAAAAGGATAACGCAAAACAAAAAAACAGTGGTAACCATGTCTTACTGTAATAGTGTTACAATGATAGACAACCAGTAGTTGACTTACATGCACATACTGGTACCGCAGCCCTTTCACTCTGTCAGAGTTTCTCTCAAATGGTACCCTGTAAATCTGTTTCATGGTCATCTGATGTTTCTTCAATACCCGGTCTATTGTGGAGATGCTGATAGAGTTTATATTTTGGAACATTACATTGTCTAGCAGGATTGCATTACGAATCTGTCTCAGTGTGATGGCATTATTTGCAATGACCATGTTGCATATTTCTTGTTCTTGTTGTTCATTTAGAAGTTTTCTTCTGCCACCCACTTGAGGCTGTCGTCCAATCCTAGACATACAAGTCAAAGGTCAACACTGTAAATTTGTTACAAAATGAGTTACCAATGTAATTGTACTGCTGTCTTATGGTACTAGAAGTGTGATGCACTGCACAGTGACTGGAATACTATTCACAGTATTTTCTCCATTTTTTTGTCTTTGTCATTTTTATAGTATCATATAACATCACATGACGATATTACAGTACTCTAGGCCTACACACACACCAACACTGAATAGTTCAATAGCATAGTTCTGTACCTGTTTTCCCTGCGAAAGGTTTGGATGATGGAGGAGACTGTAGACCGAGGCACATTAGGCTGCACTCGGCGACCTGCCTCTGCCATTGTGAGGCGATGGTTTATGACGTGGTCAATAAGGGTGGCCCGGATTTCATCTGGGACATCATGGTGCCTCCGTGCTCCTCGGCCTCTTCCCCCTATTCCTCCACGCATTCTCACTCCTCCTCTTCCTCTTCTTCTTCCTCCTCTTCCTCGAGCAGGAAGTTGCTGTTGTACTTGGCGAGGTGCTTCCATGTTCACACTGCAAATGAAACTGGCCCCGCGCCAAGCTCTGTCTATATACTTTTGGCAGCAGTCATAATCATAGACAACACCTGTCAGGTATCTGAACAACCTGTTTGATTGGTCATCTGAGATGTGGGAAACTGCTCCTTCGTTAGTTCTAATTTCACCTGATTGATTGTCAAGTACTGTCATAACTTTATCAAATGTTCCAAGATATTCTTTCATGGTATTATATCTTTGACTAATTTTGACAGTTGAACAGACAATTGTGCATATGATGACTTACACAATGAAACCATGCTGATATGTTTTGGAGTGAGTGACCATTTCACTGAAAAATCAACTAATCAGTTTAGATCGGCAAGATCTATTTATTTGGAAAATGTGCTAAATGTGGGCTCATTGTGCTAACTGTAGCTACTTGTACATAATCATTTGAAAAGAAGCACAGAGTCACTTGAGACATGTACTAAAGCATTTGCAATTTGATTAAACCAATGAAAAATGACATTCTGTTGTGAACAATTGCAAGGTGGTTTGGAGATTTGTCCATGTTATTTTGAGAATGTCATCTCGGTTTCAGGAAATGAGCCAAACCAATCGAGAAAAACTGTAATAAAGAAACAAATCAACTCAGAGGACTGAATCGTTAAAAACAGGGCAATTATTAGGGAGATTGGTCTCGTCCGATGCGAGAGATGGACGTCTGAAGTGGAGCTCCGCTAGCAGTGGTGTTATTTTTCATATTATTTGCTTATTATCCTGAGATATCCTACATTTATTCAACCCAAGGAGACTGCTGCAGTATATATGTAAGCATATATAAACATGGCCAGCAAGAAAGGGGTTCCGAAAGAAAAGAAAACTAAAGCTGCACCCAAGCCAAGATCAGCAAGCCCTAGCTCAAGATACGGCCTTTCAGAGAGAGACTTGGAACAGCTGGGCGAAAGTACAGACTCTTCGGGACCAAGGTCCGCTACATCGTCGCCGGCTGAGAGTGAAAAGGGGAGCGAATGTACGATCGGGAGTGCAGATCTCGATAGCTCGCTGATCGGAGAACACCTGAAACTGGAAAGGGCCTTACAGTCCGCAATCTCAATTACTCCACGCGAGCCGGGAATAGCGGGGGCACCGGCTACAGTAGAGCCTGACGCTTCACCTACGGTACAAGAAAGCACAATTAAAATGTCTAAACTGGAGGTGATGCTCGCTGAGATCGTACAAGATATAAAGAAAACCGAGAAGGCAAATGAGAAAGCAAGGGCAAAGGCACATGAGAGGCTGAAACAAGAGTTGCTGGAATTGAAACAGGAATGGCAGCAAGCAAACGAAAAGCAACGGCTGATGCTGCAACAGGCAAATGAAAGGCTGCGACAAGAAATGCAAGTGGAAATGCGACAGGTGCTGGGTAAAATTGAAACGCTTACTGATCAATTGGAGGATCTCAAGGAGACATTCACGACTAGGATTTTATTAGCCGAAAATTTAGCTACCAGTGCTGAAGAAAAAGCAGAAAATGTCAGCTCCGAATGCAAAAAACTCGGAGACAGACTGGCTGCTTTGGAAGGTGGAAGTAGAAGGTATAACGTCAGAATTGAAGGTCTGCCTGAAAATCGAGAAAGTTCAAACCTGGTGAAATTCGCTGCTGAACTTTTTTCTAAAATAATCGGGGACGACTTTAAAGCAGAATCTGAGATAGCAGCAGCTTACCGCGTACGCGGATCAAACACCGTTAGACCCAGACCAAGGTCTTTTATAGTTCGTTTTGAACGATTATCATTTAAGCTAGAGGTGATGGCACTCCTCAGAAACAAGGAAGATATTACATTTGAAAATAACCACATTCGTATTTTTCCTGACTTCTCTCCAGCAACAGCTACTAAACGCGCAGCCTTCTATAACATCAAACAGCGGTTACGGCAAGCCAGCGTCAAATACAGCCTCTTGTATCCGGCAAAACTTAAAGTGGAATGGCAAGGTCATTTCTATGTCTTCGCTAGCAAGGAAGAAGCAGAAAAGGAATTAAGAAAGCTGATCCCGGGACTATTCTGATACATAATAGTGAGTCATGGCGGTAAATGATAAAACAAGGATTAATAATCTACTGTTTGATCTATTCGTTTTAAAATACGGGTTTTTTTTATCAGCATATATTCTCATTATTACTTAGTATTACTAGGGTGCTATCTGTTTATGTTTTATTGTGCTTAATTACTTTTTCTTTCCTTTTTTTTTTCTTTCTAATTACTTCATCTCTACCCTAAACGAGACTGTTCAATATCATACCCTTGGTTTACTGTTATTGCTATTACTGCATTAAGACTTGTTATGCTTATTTTGGACACATCTTTAACATCATCACCCGGGTTTATTATCTGGGTGTATCATCTTAATGCACTAAAATTGCTGAAGACTATATATATATTTTAAGTGCAAAATTCTTTTTTTTTCTTTTTTTTTTCTTTTTTAAAGACTATATTGGTAACAGATCTCTATCTTTTAACCCTAAAGCGCCGCTGCATTGGGGCTTGTTTTGCTTTGGACGTGCTCTGTCTCTGGGTATGTCAGAGGACTGGGACTGTGTGAAGTGGGTTTTAGCCTCACTTGGGGAGGCAAAAAGGGAGGGTGGGGGGGGGTTAAGGGGGGGGAGAGAAAGAGAGCAGGCTTGATCTATACCTAATCTATCCTATTAATCTTAATAATTATTACTACCAACGTAATAATAAGCTGCATGGCAACAACTCTAGGTGAAATAGAAAATTAAGGCCGAAGCTGTCTCACTTCCAGTTAAGACTATAAAATGACATCAAAAACTCAGAAACAGTGTCTCCATGACGGGACAGTTAACTTCGTAAGCTGGAATGTTAAAGGCCTGAATCACGAATTAAAGAGAAAGAAAGTACTCTCTCACCTAACAGGTCTAAATGCTAAAATAGTATTTTTACAGGAGACCCAATTACTAAGCAAGGATCAGTTCCGGCTGCAAAAAGACTGGAGTGGCCAAATGTTCCATTCTAGTTTTACAAAGAAAACTAGAGGGGTGCGAATTCTCATACATAGAACAGTACCATTTGTAGCATCAGATGTAGTATTGGATCCTGAAGGGAGATATGTAATGGTCATGGGAGACTTATCTGACTGTAAAATGATTTTGATAAATGTTTATGCACCTAATGTTGATGATAAGGAATTTATACAAAATTTATTTGCATCCATTCCCAATCTGAACTCTCATAAAGTTATAATGGCGGGGGACTTTAATTGTGTTCTAAATCCACTTTTAGATAGGACTTCCTCCACAGGGGGAACGGCATCTAACTCCGCAAAGATAATTACAAAGTTTATAACTGATCACAACTTATCAGACCCCTGGAGGTTTTTAAACCCAAATTCAAGAACATATTCTTTCTACTCACCAGTGCATCATTGTTACTCAAGGATTGATTACTTCTTTATAGACAATAACTTCTTGCCTATGATTAAATCTTGCGAATACGATGCTATTGTTATTTCTGACCATGCACCTATGATCTTGGAGCTAAAATTACTAAGCCCCATACACTCACCCCGCAGATGGCGCCTCAACCCGCTTCTATTAGCTGACGAGAATTGTACGGAATTTATATCCAAACAAATCAAATTCTTTCTAGAGACAAATACATCACCCGAGATCTCTGCAGGAATACTCTGGGAAACTCTTAAGGCCTTCTTAAGAGGTCAGATTATCTCATATCTTTCCCACAGAAATAAATCCGAAGCCAAGAAAGTAGCAGAGATAAAAAGCGAAATTACTAAAATATATGAAGAACACGCCAGACTACCAAGCGAGACTCTACAAAGGAGGACGCAGGCTCTACTTTCGGAATTAAACCTCTTGACAACTAAAGAAACTGAACAACTAATCTACAAATCCAGACATCATTATTATGAACATGGAGAGAAAAATAATAAGCTTTTAGCTCAACAAATTCACAAGCAAGAAGTGCGCAACGCAATCTCGGTAATCACCAACACGAACGGAGATAAAATCGTCGAACACAAAAATATAATGCACACTTTCAGAGACTACTATAAATCCCTATATACTACTGAGTTTAAAGAAGACAATACACAATCTAATACATTTCTAGATACATTACAGATACCACAAATAGACGCTTTTAGTGCGGAGGAACTTGATAAACCTCTGGCGTTATCAGAATTACTAGATGCTATAAAGTCACTCCAAGACGGGAAAGCAGCAGGCCCTGATGGCTACCCTGCAGAATTTTACAAGAAATTCTCTACTCACCTAGCTCCCCTCCTATTAGCAACATTTACAGAAGCCAGAGATAACCAATCTCTTCCACAAACCTTTCGCCAAGCACTAATCACTGTCTTTCCAAAACAAAATAAGGACTTATTACAATGTGCATCATACAGACCAATTTCACTTCTGAATAACGACGTTAAAATACTCTCTAAAATCTTAGCCAGAAGGATGGAGAAAGTGCTCCCCTCGGTAATATCACAAGACCAAACTGGATTTATTAGGGGCCGGCACTTATCTTCAAATCTTCGACGCCTGTTTAATGTAATATACTCACCAACTAAATCAAACACCCCAGAAATATTATTATCATTGGATGCAGAAAAAGCATTCGACATGATTGAATGGAAATACCTTTTTACTACATTGGAGAAGTTTGGGTTTGGCCCAAACATCTGTGCATGAATTAAATTACTTTATACTAACCCAGAAGCTTCAGTTTGCATCAACAACATTTGCTCAGACTACTTTAAACTAGAACGTGGCACTAGACAAGGATGCCCCTTGTCACCGCTTCTGTTTGCGATTGCCATTGAACCACTGGCAATACATTGTCGAAACACTGATCAGATAAAGGGGATTAGCAGAGAAGGACTGGAACAGAAAATCTCATTATATGCAGATGACATGGTACTGTATATTTCGGACCCAGAAAATTCTGTGCCTGCAGTCTTAGCAGCACTCACAGAATTTCAAAAGATCTCTGGTCTCAGAATTAATCTGAATAAAAGTGTACTCTTTCCAGTGAACTCTCAAGCATATAATATTAGTTTAGATACCCTACCTTTTATCATTGCAGAACAGTTTAAATACCTCGGGGTAAACATCACAAGTAAACATAAAGCTCTTTATCAACAAAATTTCGCCGTCTGCATGGAAAAAATTAAACAAGACTTGCATAGATGGTCAACCCTTCATCTCACACTAGCTGGAAGAATTAACACTGTTAAGATGAATATTCTTCCTAAACTCCTTTACTTATTTCAAAAGATCTCAATATACATTAATAAATCATTCTTTAGGCAATTAGATTCAACAATAACCTCATTTATTTGGAATTCAAAACATCCACGCATCAAAAGAGCGACCTTACAAAGACAAAAGGAAGAAGGCGGCATGGCTCTACCTAACTTCCAGTTTTATTACTGGGCAGCAAATATACAGGCGATAAGAACCTGGACACAAATAGAAGAACATACACAGGCTTGGTTCGCAATAGAAGTAAAATCCTGCAGTACTTCTTTGTATTCCTTGCTCTGTGCTCCAATAAACACACGTTATCGGCAATACACTAATAACCCAATTGTGCTCCACTCACTTAGAATCTGGAACCAATGTAGAAAGCATTTTAAGACGGAGAAGCTTCTATCTGTGGCACCTCTGCAGGAGAACCACCTCTTTCAACCTTCACAAACATATGCAGTTTTTAATATCTGGAAAAAAATTGGAATTAACTTGCTTAGAGATCTTCATATAGACAACGTCTTTGCTTCCTATGAACAATTACATTCCAAATTTAACATTCCAGCTACACATTTCTTTCACTATCTTCAAATCAGAAACTTTGTTAAACAGAACCTTCCAGATTTTCCTCATCTTCCACCCTCATCCATGCTGGAAAAAATATTGCTCAGTCTCAAGGACTTAGACTCCATCTCTACAATATATAAAATCATTTTACAATCCCTCCCTTTCAAAGATCCAAGAGGACACTGGGAAAAAGATCTCTCAATTAATATATCAGAAAAGGAGTGGAAAGTAGCAATGCAGAGAATTCACTCGAGCTCCATATGCGCAAAGCATACAATTATACAACTCAAAATTATATATCGAGCACATCTGTCTCGACTAAAACTCTCCAAAATGTTCCCAGGGCATGATCCAACCTGTGAACGTTGCAACCAAGTCCCAGCCTCACTAGGTCACATGTTCTGGGCCTGCAACAAATTAACATTATTCTGGACAAAAATTTTTAATTACCTTTCAGACAGCCTTGGACTCACAATCCCTCCTAACCCATTAACAGCTGTGTTTGGGGTTCTTCCAGAGGGGCTTAAAGTGGAGAAAGACAAACAAATTGTGATTGCACTCACTACACTTTTGGCACGCAGACTTATTCTGATAAACTGGAAGAACCCAAACTCTCCTCTTTTAAGTCAGTGGGAAACCGATGTGTTATATTATTTGAAGTTGGAAAAAATCAAATACTCAGTTAGAGGATCCGTACAGACTTTTTTCAAAACATGGCAGGATCTAATCAGTATTATTTTAAAAATAAGTTCATGAAGCACAGAGAATTTATTAATTTAGGTATGTTTAAAAGCTGTAAAATTTTTATGCTGTTTGGCTTGCTCTCTCTCTCAAGGGTGCGGATCGATCTGTTCTTGACTCTATTTTTCTCTTTGTAAAAACTTGATTGCTTTGTATGGAGTGCAATAAAATTAATAATAAAAAAAAAAAAACAGGGCAATTAAAATGAAGGGAAAAGGAGTTAATGAGCAGTGAAAACTGATTAGGATTACGGTCTGAATGAAAACCTGCAGCCACTGCGGCCCTCCAGGACCAGAGTTGGACCCCCTCTGCTTTAGACCATGAGGTCAGACCACACTCAATAATCAGTCAGTCATTTGTCCATTCTATATAGCGCCTTGTAATTGGTGTGGTTACATCATAAGTTGTCATTTTTAATTTTCAATATAATCAGACCTTCTTGAGTAATCAGTCGGTCAAGTCAATCCAACTTCACTTTAGACAGTAAAGCTCAGCCATTACCAGTCCATCCATTCATCAAGTGCTTGCTTATCAATCAACCAGTCAAACAAACTTCAATTCATTTAACTGCCTTGTGATGGGCGGCCATGGCCACTACCCATGAGACTTCGTGCCAGCAAAGCAGCGGGTCCATTTGGAGTATCTCCACGACTGCTGAAGGCCTGTGTGTTGGAGCTGGGGAGTTCTCTACAGTGCATCTTCAACCTGAGCTTGGAACAGGGGAGAGTCCCAAGGCTTTGGAAAACATCTTCCATCACCCCAGTCCCAAAGGTATCATGTCCTGGTGAGCTGAATGACTTCCGGCCTGTCGCTCTGATGTCACATGTGATGAAGACCATGGAGCGGCTGCTGCTTCACCACCTGAGGCCACAGGTCCGCCACACCCTTGATCCTCTGCAGTTCATATACAAGGAGAAGGTGGGAGTGGAGGAGGCCATCATCTATATGCTACACCGAGCCCTCTCCCACTTGGACAGAGGCAGTGGCGCAGTAAGAATTATGTTTCTGGACTTCTCTAGCGCCTTCAGCATCATCCAACCTCTGCTCCTTAGGGACAAGCTGACAGAGATGGGCGTAGATTCATACCTGGTGCCATGGATCATGGACTATCTTACAGAAAGACCTCAGTATGTGCGTCTCGGGAACTGCAGGTCTGACATTGTGGTCAGCAGCACAGGAGCGCCGCAGGGGACTGGACTTTCACCGGTCCTGTTTAGCCAACATACATCAGACTTCCAATACAACTCGGAGTCCTGCCACTTGCAAAAGTTCACTGACGACACTGCTATGGTGGGCTGCATCAGGAGTGGGCAGGAGGAGGAGTATAGGAACCTAATCAAGGACTTTGTTAAATGGTGCGACACAAACCACTTACACCTGAACACCAGCAAAACCAAGGAGCAGGTGGTGGATTTTAGGAGGCCCAGGCCCCTCATGGACCCCGTGATCATCAGAGGTGACTGTGCAGAGGGTGCAGACCAATAAATACCTGGGAGTGCAGCTGGATGATAAATTGGACTGGACTGCCAATACTGATGCTCTGTGCAAGAGAGGACAGAGCCGATTATACTTCATTAGAAGGCTGGCGTCCTTCAACATCTGCAATAAGATGCTGCAGATGTTCTATCAGACGGTTGTGGCGAGCGCCCTCTTCTACGTAGTGGTGTGCTGGGGAGGAAGTATAAAAATGAAGGACGCCTCACACCTGGACAAACTGGTGAGGAAGGCAGGCTCTATTGTAGGTACGGAGCTGGACAGTTTGACATCCGTGGCAGAGCGACGGGCGCTGAGCAGACTCCTGTCAATCATGGAGAATCCACTGCATCCACTGAACAGGATCATCTCCAGACAGAGGAGCAGCTTCAGCGACAGGCTGAGGAGACCCCACACTATGTGATTCTTCAGTTCCACCCAGGGGGTAAACATTAACATTATACAAAGTTATAGTCTGTTATACCTACATTGTTATCACTCTTTAATTTAATATTGTTGTTATCAGTATGCTGCTGCTGGAGTATGTGAATTTCCCCTTGGGATTAATAAAGTATCTATCTATCTATCTATCTATCCACCCAACCACCCACCAACCAGGCCGGGACGCCAACAGAGTGGAAGGACCAGGGAGAGGGAATTCGTCAGGCAATACCTCCCCTGGGACACTAGAGGGCAGAGCCCTCCTCAGTGGCTGTGGCACCACGGATTCCTGCAGGGCATGTCGGGAGCCCTGTTGGGTTCCATGGGAGCTGCCAGGGGAAGCTACAGAGCCCTATAGAGGATCTCCAGCGCACCTGGGAGTGATTCCAGGTAATACTGATGAGTCCATCTGGAACACTCCCGGGATCTGAACATTGAATGGCCAGAGTTGGGAGGAGGAACACAAAGCCTGAGGAGGAGGAGGAGAAGGAGGAGGAGTGGAGGCAAGAAGGGACTGGACTGTGGATTGGTGCTGGTGATTGTGCACTTTAAACTGGAAATAAACCAGGTGATGGCGGTACGGTGGCGCAGTGGTAGCGCTGCTGCCTCGCAGTTAGGAGACCCGGTTTTGCTTCCCGGGTCCTCCCTGTGTGGAGTTTGCATGTTCTCCCCGTGTCTGCGTGGGTTTCCTCCCACAGTCCAAAGACATGCAGGTTAGGTGCATTGGTGATCCTAAATTGTCCCTAGTGTGTGTTTGGTGTGTATGTGTTTGTGCCCTGCGGTGGGCTGGCGCCCTGCCCAGGGTTTGTTTCCTGCCTTGCGCCCTGTGTTGGCTGGGATTGGCTCCAGCAGACCTCCGTGACCCTGTAGTTAGGATATAGTGGGTTGGAAGATGACTGACTGACTGAATAAACTGGGTGTGGTGTTGAACGTGTCTCCTGCCTGTGTGTGTCCGGGTTAGGGTGGCTGTACACCCCCTGGTGACTTCACCGCCTGTAGATACCAAAGTTCGGTCAAAATCCGTCACCTCAACGATCAATGCTTTTGATTTTATGTGTTTGCCATTGGACTGTGAAGTTCGCCAACTGCAGCTTAGATGAATAGTTAATCTGATGCTCACTCTGATCAATCAATTTTGATTTTATAAAGCGCCTTGTAGCCTGGGACTGTGAGTGCTGTGCTGACTGGAGGCAGGAACTGTGTGTTTTTCCCAGTTGATTCTGGGGCTGTCAGGGGTGTGTTCTGCTCCTACTCTGTTCAATGCTGGTATGGACTGGTTGTTGGGCAGGTTCGGGGGGTCCAGCAGCTGGGGGGCATCTATTGGTGAAGAATGATTCACAGATCTTGACTTTGCTGACGATGCTGTGATCTTCACTGAGTCAATGGAGGCTCTGAGTGAGGAGTCTGAGTGTCTGGGCTTGTGAGTGTCCTGATAAAAACCAAGAGCCAGGCCTTTAATGACCTCTTGGACACGGCCATCAGCAGTGTGTCTGTCTGGGGTGAGAGTGTCAACCTCATCATTGAGAGGTTTACTGACCTCGGCAGTGACATTCATGTGACTCTGGTGACTCTTCCTATGATGTCAGTAGACGGATTGGGAGAGCATGGGGCGTCATGAGGTCGCTGGAAAGGGGTGTGTGGTGCTCCCAATATCTGCAAAAGGACAAAGGTCCAAGTCTTTAGAGTCCTGGTGCTCCCTGTTTGTGACACATGGATGCTATCCAGTGACCTGAGATGAAGACTGGACTCCTGTGTCTCTTCAGAGAATCCTTGGGTCCCGCTGGTTTGACTTTGTGTTGCTCACCGAGTCTCGAATGAGGTACATGACCTGCATTGTGAGGGATCGTCAGTTACGACACTAAGGCCATGTGGTGTGATTACCCGAGGGTGATCCCGGATCACAGGACCCTCATTGTTGAGCGGCTGGACCAGGCCAAGGGGCCTACATAACACCTGGCTGTGACAGATAGAGGGTGGGACTGGACCGTGTGTTTGCCTGGGGGGTTGCCAACCGGGATCCCGAGCTGCTTCGTCATGTGATGCGGGCTCCCCAACTTGACTTGACTTGTAGCCAGCAGAGAGACGCCATCATTAAATTATCAGTTTATTTTATATCCTTCCTTATAGACAATGAAGTTAAACATAACCAATAATCAATCAATTCATCAAGTAAACTTTATTGTGGAAAATCAAGTTAGGCCATCACTGTCAATGTATTAAGCAATTGATCACTAATCAATCAGTCAGACTTACTGTATGTAGTAACCTGTAGATAAATTACCAAAGTCAGGTCCTAATCAATTGATGAGTTTGATTTTATGTGATCACCTTTGGGCAGTTGAGTTAGGTGAGGACCTGTCAAGGGAGCAATTATTTGGTTGCTCACTCTCATCAATCGGTTTCTATTTTGTATAGCGCCTTGTAGACAGCAGAGATGCACCATCATCAGGATATCATTGATTGATTTGCTTCCTTATAGTCAATGAAATCAGACCATAGCCAATTAATATTTTAAATATTACAAAAGGTATCGCTAGCTACGCGGAGGCGAAGTGCGCTCCAAAACGCAGAGGCAGACCGACTCCCCACTCCTGACGTCATGCTTCCCCTTCTCCTCTGCCCGCAATCTCTGTCTCGGGTTAGCTTGAAAAAATCGGTACCGCAAGCAAACTATGATTCTTAGCGCGATGAGAGAAGTCGTAAAAGCAATAGCAATGTTCAAGGAAATTCTAGAAAAAAACCCGATCGTAATCCGTTAAGAAGTTCTGTCGTTTGTTTGCTAGCTAAGCGGATGTAAAGTACACGCCCACGAGGCTGACACGTGAGTGAGGAGGGCCCCACCCCCTTCCCCATCGGCCCGCTGCGTCTCTCGCGGTTTCGGCCAAATAAATCGCTCCTGCATGCGAACTCTGATTTAGCAGAGAGAAGTCGCAAAATCAATGGGAATGTTCAAGCAAATTCTGGAAAATCCGTTAAGTAATTCTCTCCTGAAAAACAGACAGACATACAGACGCTGGATTTTAAATTATATATATATATATATATATATATATATATATATATATATATATATAGTGATGTTAGCGCTATCTAGCTCCCACACTGGCACAGACTCACTCCAGAGGCACGTGTAAAAGGACACAAGACTTTTATTTTCTTCACCTGTGGGGCACGTCTTCCCCGTGAACCCCACAGGCAATACACAGTCCGACAAGCACTTAAAGATAAGCACAAACACACAAAAGCACTCTCTTCTCAAACCACTGCAAACCACCACCACCACCACCACTCCCACTCCCACTCCCACTCCCACTCCTCCTCCTCGTCCTCTTCCTCCCAATTCTGGCCCCCAAGTAGTGGCTGCAGGCTCTTCTTAGAGCCCTCCCGGAAGTGTTCCAGGTGGTAATTGGCCTAATTAGGCTGCACTTCCGGGTGTGGCTGCATTCCAGCCCACCAGGCTCGTTAAGTCATGCAGTTCCTCTGGGTGGTGGCCACGGGACCCAACAGGTCTGAGCCCTGAAGTCCCACACCTGTGGCCCCAATGTAACCTAGGAGGGCTGCCACCAAGTGTCCTGGGGGAGGTATTGTGTTGCCCATGGTTGGTCCCCCGGAACATATGCAGCAGGGGTGTCCCTGCCAGGCATGGGACCCGGCCGCCCGTCACAATATATATATATATATATATATATATATATATATATATATATATATATATACACACTAATAAAAGGCAAAGCCCTCACTCACTCACTCATCACTAATTCTCCAACTTCCCGTGTAGGTAGAAGGCTGACATTTGGCAGGCTTATCCCTTACAGCTTACTTACAAAAGTTAAGCAGATTTCATTTTGAAATTCTACGCGTAACGGTCATAACTGGAACCTACTTACGTACATATATACGGCCATAGCCTGCAGCACGTAATTGATTGCCCATATAAGGCCGTCCGTCAGCAGCAATCCAATAGACACGCTGCCGCTAAATAGTCGCTGGTGAAAGACTGTGCTTATGCAAACGAAGATGAGATGGTCAGGGATAGACTAGTGTTTGGCACAAACTCAGCGAAAGTGCGAGAGAAACTTTTAAGTGCCAGGTCTGAGCTAACATTAAATAAAGCCGTGGACATCACGAGATCACACGAGATAACACAAGCACAGCTGAGAACCTTCGATGCATGTACTCCGAGCGGCTCACGTGAACTGACTTTGCAGGAGTGGGAAAGGTAAACCCGTGCATGCAGTGTGTGATGTCTCAGATAAAGAGGAAGACGAGCTGTTTATTAATACAGTAAGAGAGGAACAGCCCTCTGAATCTGAACAAGCCTTTGTAGACATATCAATAGGAGAGCACGGTGTAAAGCTTAAGTTTAAATTACGTTCATAGACAGGCTGCCGCTAAATATTCGCAGGCAAATCCACAACTTAATACCAGGAATGCCTGTTAAACATCTTAGATTCACGAGTAGTGATTTGGGTAGTGAACACTTCGATGAATGAAACTTGTTATCTTTACAACGGCTGACAAACACGGAATGTAACTTGAACACAACACGTCCTCCAAATACGAACCTGATTGAAAGAAATAATGATAATCAAATCCGTGATGACAGCAACACTCATAACAGTCACAAAACAATTACATTGACAATCAGGTTACGTTATTTTTAAAATGTTTCCTTTTCTTTTTCATAACTTCTTCACCACACTACTTCTCTGCTGCGAAGCGCGGGTATTTTGCTAGTTTATATACAGTATATATGTATACAGTGTATATATAAAGAGAGAGATAGCGCCCTCCGCTGTACGGCAGGTCCCCAAGCCGGCCTCCGACTCTCCGTGTGTCCACCACCCTGCATGTTCTGGGCGACAGGAGGACAATGACCACTGAAAGGTGCCATATGTGATCTGTTTGAAAGTACGCCTGCACTGATGAACGGCTCCCCCTCGCTAGTGCTGTGCCTTACAATGCTGTTGTTATTAACAAGTCAAAGTCGGCGACCACAAAAACAGGCTGCTGGCTGCCAGATCCATCCCAGATGTCACGCCGGTGGGACGAGCACTTGGTGAGATGTAAAGGATCAAGGGCAATGCGAGCGAATGTCCTGGTGGCACGGCCCGGCAGGGTGCCAGCTCGTGGGGCGTCCCGCTGCGCCGCTGGTTGCGCTGTTTACCGAACTTGTCAGCTGGAATTGATTGTCTGGCCGCCTTCTGCCTGTCGTCCCGACTTCTCTCGGAGAGGTGGAAGCTCTGGCTGGCCTGTGATTTGTTGGCTCCTCGCGCAGCTGCGGTTCGCCACGGCCGCCAAGTCCCAGCTCTTCTGGTGTGATGTAAAAAGGGGGTCTTTTTTGGAAAGCTTTGGGGGCTGAACAGACGGCTTCTGTTCCTTCTCAGTGAAAAGAAGAAGGCATGTGGTGACCAGGCCTGGAAACTGGGAGGGCTCCCAGTTCCAAATCCCAGTTCAGCCACTGACCCTCCAGTGTCAACGACCTGTACCCAGTCTTGTGGGAACATTAAGTAGGCAGAAAGCGGCTGGCATCAGTCGCCAAAGTGCCAGGGACTTAGACATCCAATCAGCAGTGTGAGCAACTCCAGGCTGGTCATAGTGTGCTGTGACAGGCACTATAAAAACAAAAGCTGCTCGGAGGGGCTCTGCATCCCGTCATTAGGCCCTCCCACTGATAAAACGTTCAGGGTCTCAGTTGTTTTCTTTGGCGTTTTGAAAAGCACCTTAATAACAAGGGGGGGCGCTATAATTACAAAGATCAATCAATTCAAAACCAGTATAGCAGTCACCAGTGTCCAGCTGCGTCCAGTCGTCCTCGCTCCCCTTTGTCAGTTTTGAGAGACGTGACACCATTTGGGTTGCTTTCTTAAGAGTTATTTTTTTTTTTAAGTACCTTAATAATGAGGTGTTCTGAAAGGCGCTATAAATATAAGAATCAATGGACCTGAAAGCAATAATGCAGTAAACCAGTTTCTGGCCATCCACGTTCCAGGTCTGTACTGGATTTGTAAGGTGCTATAAAAGTAAAGACTGGAAGCTGCCGACTTATCAGCTTTGAATCGAGGAGTTACTGTGCCGTCCAACTGGGGGTCTTTGAATGAGAAGACACCTTCCACATCTCGGCTCTTAAGAACGGGGCTCCTTGAAAGGCACTATAATAATAAAGAGCAATCAATTCGAAATCAATAACAGAAATTAAGGGTGGCACAGTGGGTAACGCTGCTGCCTCACAGTACGGAGACCTGAGTTCGCTTGCCGGGTCCTCCCTGCGTGGAGTTTGCATGTTCTCCCCGTGTCTGCGTGGTTTTCCTCCCACAGTCCAAAGACATGCAGCTCAGGTGCACTGGTGATCCTAAATTGTCCCTAGTGTGTGCTTGGTGTGTGTGTGTGTGTGTGTGTGCCCTGCCAGGTGTTTGTTCCTGCCTTACGCCCTGTGTTGGTTGGGATTGGCTCCGGCAGACCCCCATGACCCTGTGTTAGGATATAGCAAGTTGGTCACTGACTGACTGAACAAAAATTTAAAAATGACCAGCGTCCACTTGTGTCCAGCCACTTTTAAAAGTGCATCATGGGGTGGCTCTGGAAGGTTCTATAAAAATAAGGTAATAAAGCAGTGACCAGTGTCCAGCTGGGTCTGGTCATCCACACTCCACCTTACTGGCTTTGAAAGAGATGATACCTTCCAGGTCTGTGCTGGAGTTGTAAGGCGCTATAAAAATAAAGACCGGAAGCTGCCGACTTATCAGCTTTGAATCGACGAGTTACTGTGCCGTCCAACTGGGGGGTCTTTGAGAGAAATGACACCTTCCACATCTCATCTGTCTCTCTATATTATAACAAAAATATCCTGGGAGGGAGACTAGGGAGACGAGACGTGATCTTCTTGGAACACAACATGACGTCCCATGAGACAAGGCAGTAAGACAGCATTTAAAACAAGTTCACGGACATCAAACCTAGCAGTTGTTGGAATGCGTTTGGCAGACACGCTTCATGTGCTCCCAGCTCTTAACAGTGACAAGCAGAACACGCAGCTCACCAGCAGCAGCAAGCCAGCCGATGATCTGACCGCTTCTCCTCAGCATGCGTTCAGCCGCCCTCCCACCTTCACAACATGAGCAGTGTTATACGTCCTGTGAGAAAGAGATGTGACCAGGCCCGGGGCCGGAAATAAAGGACAAGTATTGTTTTTACAAAAGTTTTAAAGTAAAAGTGATAATAATGCATTTGTAACAATTAATTCCCATTAAAATAACAATCTCTTTAAATTGTTTATCCGGTAAACCAAACCCCGGGGGTGGGCAAGCGAAGCGAGCAGGGGGCGGAGCCTCTTAGTTTCTTAAAAGACTCTGGGGCTCCCTGTAAGGCACTATAAAGAGCAATCAATTTGAAATCAATAAAAAAACATTCAAATGACCAGCATCCACTTGTGTCTAGCCACTCCCACTCCATTCTACACCTTCTGCATCTCACTTTTATATCTGTGTGGTTTTTGAAGGTGCCTTCATCATGGGGTGGTTCTGAAAGGCGCTATAAAAATAAGGCAGTAAAGCAGTGACCAGTGTCCAGCTGGGTCTGGTCATCCACACTCCACGTTCCTCTCCTTTTGTGTACAGTGTGAGAGTGACTGGGGCTCTCTGAAAGGCGCTATAATCATGAAGAGCAGTTCATCTGAACACAATAAACCAGCGGGTGCTTCTGTATGTCCACTTACCGTACGTCCAGCCCTCCTCGCTCCACCTTACTGTCTGTAAGGGACTCGGCCCCCCACCCCCAGGCCTCGTGTGTTTATTAAAAGCACCTTAATGATGGGGTTTCGGAAAGGCGCTATACAAAGTAACGATTCGGCTGTTCAGAAGCCAGAGGGGCAGCATCCCGTGTCCACCTCTATTTGCTCATCCCCGCTCTGCCTTTGGGTCTTTGAAGGAGAGGGAGGCCTTCGAGGACTCAGTTGGAGTTGTATGTTCCATTAAAGGCGCTATAAAACTGAAGATCGACCAATTCAAAGCTGGTAATTCAGCAACTTCCAGTCACCATCCCCTCCAAAGTAGGGTCTTTGGGAGGGGTGACACTTTCAGGGTCTCCGCTTGTGTCCAGTTGCGCCCACTCCACCTTAGTGTGTTAGGAGGTGGTGACCCCTTCCGGGTCTCAGTTGTATTCTGAGATGTTTTTTAAAGCCCCTCATTAATGGGGTTTCTGAAAGGCGCTATACAGAATCAGGATCAGTCAGTCTGAGACCAGCAAAGCAGTCGCTGGGGTTGTCTTGCCACTGGTCATCCACATCCCACCTTACTGGCTTTGAAGGAGGTCTGAGCAGAGGTTTGGATGTTCTGCCAGAGGCGCTATAAAGAGAAAGACGGATCAGTTCAGCGGCTTTCAGTCACCGTTCCCTCCACCCTTCAGGGTCTTTGAAAGGGATGAGACCCTCAGGGTCCCAATTTGTGCCCACTGCATGTTAGTGTGTTAGGAGGCAGTGACCCCTTTCAGATCTCAGTTGTATTCTGATGTGTTATACAAAAGTTTTTATTAAGTTTTTCTAGAAGGAGCTAAAAAGATAAGGATCAATCAATCTGAAGCCATGACATCAGTGGCCAGCGTCCCCTTGTGTCCTGTCATTGTCACTTCTTGCGTCCCTGCTGTTGTGTTTTTCAAAATGACCTTTAATAACAGAGTTCTATAAAAGGTGCCATAAAACTAAAGATCAGTCAATCTGAACCCAACAGAGCGCCAAACAGTGTCCACCTGTCTCTGGTGGTCCACACTCCACCATCACGCCTTCTGAGCCTCCATTGCATTTTGAGGTGGTGTTCAAAGGGCCTTAATAATCGAATGCTTCATGAAAAGTGCTATAAAAATAAAGAGCAATCCATCAGCAACCATTGAAGTAGTGACTGGTGTCCACCAGGCTGCCTTTGAAGGCCAAGTCACCTTCCAGCTCTGATTTGTTCAAGGCGCTATAAAGTTACAAACTGACTGATCTGAATGCAGCTGGGACCCTGAAGTAAGCCTTTCTGTGGCTCCTGGTGGTGGTCCTTTGCTCCAACAGTATGGAGTCTCCTAAATCTCAGGCCTCAGAAGTCCCCTCTCAGTGTGCAAGGCGCTATATACAATAAGGAAAGATGATCAGTAAATCAGTAGCACGCTTGCTTTCCTCGGCTTCATCACTCGGTTAAGCCACTGTGATCTTGAACTCAGGTCAGCCAAAGTGATGTTATAATGAGGGGCGCCATATAAAAAAAATTATGTTGTAATCCCCCCAACTGCTTCACCTCTGTGTGCCCGACATGCTTCACTTCCCTTCATTTCTAGCTTGAAGTTATTATGGGGTGGGATTCAGGTCTGTGTGACCCCTCCCCACAAGGGCTGAGGGAGCAGGTCACTGAGGACCCAGGTAATGCAGAGGGGATGGTGACAGCCTGGCACAAACCTCGGTGGCACGTCTCCTGACCCACTTTCATTGTATATAGTGCCTTTCTTTAAAGAGCCGGTGCCCGCCGTTCTCTCACAGTGTGTCTTTTCCTCCCATTTCTCGACTCCCTAAGCTTTCTAGCCGACGTTATTTGTGGCAGTGCCAGGATTTTATCAAGTCTTCCCAAATTACAAGCTAGCATGAAGGCACATTTTCTAAATATTTTCCATGGCCGTCTCTCTCTCTCTCTCTTTCTCTCTGCTGACTTGCCAGCCTCAGGGGACGCCATCATTGCCAAACCTCCGACTTGCTTGGTTTGCGCTTCTGTATGCTTCATTTTTGTTTTTCTCTCTTGTTTGTTAAAAGGCTCTCACTAAAAGAATAAATAAAACAGTAAGTGGCGGACAGAGGTCTGGTCAGACATGACACCCCCTAGTGGCTAAGAGGTGTAACCCTTGAGGGTATTTTTAAATCAGTGTCCAGGCAAGCCGGTGTCACACTACAGGACTTAAGTAATGCTCTACAGCTGCTAATCTGGTCACTTTGAGGATGTCAGACTACACGACTAGCCATTGCAGGGGGAGACGGATTACACAACTCCCCCACAAATTCTCAGCACCGTTTCCAATTTTAAGGGTATTGTGTGCTCAATGCTGTGCTGAGGTGCACTGCTGGGGTTTGGACCTCCTGTCCTGTAGTTGGATTGGACCACCAGCTGGAGCGGGAAGGGTGTGGCACCATTGGGTTAAGGATTTGGACTGGACCAGTCGTCTCATGGTGGGGGGAAGTCACTGGACTAACTGAGTGATGGACTGAACCACTGTACTGGTCAGAGGGAAGCCACTGGGCCACCTGGGAGTAGGACTGGACCAATGACCAAGCGGGGGGTACTCCACTGGGCCGGCTGGCAGCTGGACGAGACCACTGGCTGGAAAGGATGGGGGAGTCAATGGACCAACTGAGAGTTGGGCTGAACCACTGTACTGGTCAGAGGGAGGCCACTGGGCCACCTGGGAGTAGGACTTGAACAATAGCCAAGCGGGGGGCACTCCAGTGGGCTGTCAGAGAGCTGGACCAGACCACTGGCTGGACAGGATGGGGGAGTCCACTGGGCAGTTTGGGAGTTTGGCCACTGTCTGAATGGAGGGAGGAAGCCACTGGGCCACCAATGGCCAGGTGGGGGGACTTAGCATTTTGAGAGTCGGAATGGACCACTGACGGGATGACGGTTGTGGGTTCAGAACTCATTAGTGTTATACATCCGTTATACCTACATTGTTATCACTCTTTAATTTAATATTGTTCTTTATCAGTATGCTGCTGCTGGAGTATGGGAATGTCCCCTTGGAGATTAATAAACTATATCTATCTATCTATCTATCTATCTATCTATCTATCTATCTATCTATCTATCTAT
>JANRMT010062806.1:126234313-126252347 GCA_026402145.1 Polypterus bichir lapradei | reverse complement strand
TCTATCTATCTATCTATCTATCTATCTATCTATCTATCTATCTATCTATCTATCTATCTATCTATCTATCACACTTATGAACTCCTAAAACAAGATCCAGGTAGCGGTTACAGCTTGAGGTGATAGATTGTCTCAAGCAGTTAGTACATGACAACGCTATTGACTGGACCTCATACCACAGATTATACTCAGGGGAAGCTCCACCAAGTCTGTATGATTTACCCAAGATACATAAACAGGATGCAGCATTAAGACCCCATTGTCTGCATGATCAATTCAGCTACATATAATATCTCAAAGTTCCTGGCCATAGTCGTCAACCCGTTGGTAGGCAGCTCAAAAATCCCAAATTCAGAACACTTTGGGTTTTGTGGAGAAGGTGGGAGATGTCATTATGGAGGCAGATGGCCTCGTATGATGTTACATCCCTATTCACTTGCGTTCCAGTTATGGAAGCAGTGGAGGTGGTCCGTAGGAGATTACAGGATGACCCCACACTCAGTAAAATGACCACTTTCAGCACCGACCAAGTGTGTCTGCTCCTGGAACTGTGTCTTCAATCCACATATTTCATATACAAAGGCCAGTACTACAGGCAGAAACATGGGTGCGCCATGGGTTCTCCATTTCCACCTATTGTGGCCAATCTGTATATGGCAGATGAAGTGGAAAAGAGGGTGCTATTGTCCTATCCTGGAACACCACCGAGCCATTGGTTCAGGTATGCGGACGACAACTTGGTGAAGATCAAATCTCAGGAGGTACCACATTTCACTGACCACATCAACTCAGTGGACAAACACATCCAGATCACCAGGGAGGACATGAAACGGGACAGGCTAGCTTTCTTAGATTGTGAAATTTCCATCAGCAGTGGGGGACATTTGAAAGTTGACGTGTACCGTAGACCAACGCATACGATCAGAATTTAAGGTTTGACTCTCACCATTCGCTAGAGCACAAAACAGGTGTCATCAGGATTCTGCAACACGGAGCAAACACCATAGCCACAGACACAGCGGCTAGGGAAGCAGAAGAACATCACATCAAAAAGGCCCTGAGAAAATGTGGTCATCCCAGCTGGACTTTTGTCAAAGCAGGGAAGACACCTAAAGAATCCTCTAAGCAATCTAGGAGACAGGAAGGACAACCACTGCCTAAGTGAAAACCTTTGGTGATCCCTTATGTGTCAGGAGTATCGGAACAGCTAAGACGCATTTTTTCAAAACATCAGGGGCCTCATGTATAACACCATGCGTAGAACTCACACTGAAACATGGCGTATGGACAAAAGCGGAAATGTGCTTACACACAAAAACAATCCAGATGCATAAATCTGTGCATACGCCAACTTCCACGTTCTTCTGCTCCATAAATCTCGATCAGCGTAAAAAGTAACGAACGTGCACGCGCCTGCTGTCCTGCCCCAACTCCTCCCAGAATTACACCTCTTTGAATATGCAAATCAATATAAATAGCCCTTAAGCTCAGCCTTCTGTGAAAAGGCAATGGCAAAAGCACGGTTGGGGGGAATAGAAGAATTTCAGCGAATACCAAGTGGAGGCAAAGAAAAATGTACTATTTGTTGGTTTAAACAGTGATATGAACAACAAAAGGAAGTTGATCGAGTGACATAGTGTGTCGGAGAAACTCGAAAGCTGACATTCACAAAGTCGCACAGTGCACGGAATAAAAAAGAAGTCAGATGTCAAAGTCGCTGTGCAAAGGAGAGTCGTAGCCCACCGTCTGAGTGTCATATGAGAGCTTATTAGGGTACAGAGAAAAAAAAAATTGGGACACAGTGGGAAAAAAGCACGAAATGTCAACTTTAATCTCGAAATGTCTACTTTAATCACGTAGTTTATTTTGTCATTAAAGTAGAACATCATAAACTTTATCTTAAAATCGTTTAATTTACTAGTTTCTCGAAACAAGTCGTAAGTAAAGTAGCGCGTTAAATGCTTTGTTTTGTATTTGATCTTCTATGTGCTCTGTGTGTGTGACTCACCACTTTCTTTTCCTCCGACAGGACACAGAATCCATGACATTTGTGATATTACAGCTCTCTGAATAACTAAAATACTGAGATGTATACGTGATATCATTTTCATGATGACAGGAGTTAAAGCATGTTATTAAACATGTGAACACGGCGGCGCAGTGATTGTTCATGTCTCACGCAAGATGCTTGCTGTGCCGTGTGTGACCTTCGATGAAATACTTTACTGTATCAGTACTGTCTCTTTCAAATGTGCTAACCTCCAATTCCTGTCCTTCCTTTTCTTTCTCCAAATGCCCAATCGCCACACAATCAGCTCTCTAATAGACGTTAAGCCATCTGTAAGCTTAGAACGACGATTCTTCAAAACTTTTAAGGAACATTGAAATATCATTGTAGTACGTGTTGAATTATTCTATCCATCTATCCTTCCAGTGTCGTGTCAGCACCAGCAAGAATACAGTGAGAGGCAGGAACAATACGTGAACGGAGCACCAGATCCTCGCTAGTAGTTAAAGTTAAACTTTTATCTGTGTAATATAATAAACATATTTTGCTTCATTTCATCTTAAAATGATATCGTCATCATATGTAAATAAGCGCTTTATAAAGTGGCTCAGGTTGTGTAATATTATAACTGTATCGCAAGTTTACAGTGAGGTGATTGGACTTATAAGTTCAAACAGTGCTACAAGGAGTAATTGATTGAGTGCGTTTAGAGCTGTTATGATGAAACTGTTTGTGAACCGCGAGGTCCGTACAGGAAAGGCTCTGAAGCGTTTGCCGTATGGGAGAAGTTCAAATAGACAGTGTGGCTGAGGCAGCGTGTGCTTGATGCTGTATCCTGATAATTCTCCTTCCGATCAGCTGCTGTGATTCCCACTCAGATACAGTGATATTAATACTATTAATACGCTAAAGTAGTTATGGCATTTGGAATAGTTTCACCATTCTGTGGACCATTATATTGTTACTGGTTAATTACAATGAGATGCGGTTAATTCCAGTATATTTATAAAGCCACGTCAGGGATGTGGATCTAAAAAAGAAAGATAAACCACACAGGAACAGTAGCACTGCTTTGACGCTGGGTGCCGCCATTCTGCAAAACCAAGCAGAGAACTTGCGTACGCCAGGGTATGAGCTACCGTGGAAATGTGCACGGCTTTACGCCAAGTTTAGGTTTTATACATCGCAATTTGAACGTGGAAACGGGAGTACACAAAAATTTTGTGCATACGCACTGTTTATACATGAGGCCCCAGGTCTCAGTGGCTTTCGAACCCCAAAACACGATATGGCAAAAATTGGTTTACCCCAAGGATTGGGTGCCCTGGCACAGACAGAGTAATATAGTTTACACAGTTAAGTGCCAAGAGGATTGCTGTGAATTATACATCAGGGAAATCAAACAACCACTGGCGAAGCGGATGGCACAACACAGAAGAGCTACCTCATCAGGCCAGTCTATTCACACCTACAGGACAGTGGTCACTCTTTCAGTGATGAAGATGTGCACATCCTGGACAGGGAGGAACGCTGGTTTGAGCGAGGAGTCAAGGAGGCCATTTACGTGAAAAAGGAACGACCATCTCTGAACCGAGGAGGGGGCCTAAGGGTACATCTTTCGCCATCTTACAATGCTGTGATCGCTGCCATTCCCCCAACTCTCTGTGAATGGTACTCATGGCCATTGATCAATGGACAATTTGCATATCATTGATCACACGGCCCATTGTTAGTCAACGGTGACAGTTTCGGTCATTAGGCCAAGGTACTGTTTATAAGGTTGGAGAAACCTGCAGTCAGCTGAGTCTGAGGAGGTCACTTGGATGAGTGATGTAACGTTATCTCCCTGGAAAAAATTATGATGTCCAGATGAACTGAATCAACTTTCTAGAAAGAAGTGGCAAAGAACTCCGAGACACACGAGTCAACTCAGAAATCTCTCCAACAGTCCGACGACGATCTTCAGAAATTGCATTGTGAACTTTTTCAGGATTTTCGTCATTCCTGATTGTGGAAGGTCGGCCAGATCTCGGTTGGTCTTCAAGTGACATTTGCCCTCGTTTGAAATGTGAAAACACCTTAGACTCATTGACCTGCGTTTTACTTAAAACTTCCTCTTTTAAAAGCCGTTTCAAGCATCTCTACAGTTTCAGCAGCGGTTTCCACAAAGAGAAAACAGAATTCAACGCAGACTTGCTGTTCTTTATGATCATAAAGTTTAATAAGCACCAAGAAACACCGACACGGAATGGTGTACAAACAATACAGAGCAACGGCACGTGGCAGACTGGCACAGAATACTGTACGTGTGCCACACCTAGTGGCAAAATTCACAACTAAGTCCGAGATTGTGCGCCAGGTAGAAATTCCAGTTATTTTTGGGTACCCCCTCGTAAATAAGGTGTGGTGCCAGTTCTTCACTGGATAAGTAATCCAGTAACACAGTGCCCATGCGGAAGTTGAAATCCAAATACCGTACTGTATATACTTGTATATAAGTCGGGTGTTAAACCCCGAGAAATCGATCATAAAATCAGACCCCGACTTATATGCCCGTTGAAAAATACGACACTTAAATTTTTTTTTTTTTCATTTTCTTCTTCTTACATCAGTTTCTCAGATGCATCGATTTTGTTGCAGCAGCGCAGTTACCAATTTCTTTTGCCACTTCAAAGACTTTTAATTTAAATCCAGCTTCCTATTTCCTTCTGATCAAATGCGCCATCGTAGATTAGGGATGCTCTTATGATAAAAGGTATGAGGGCGTGAGATACAAAAAACACAAAACAGCGCAAATGTCGCTTCACAATACTGCGGGTCTTACTGTGTGGTCACGTGGGCACAAAACGCGGTGCGCTCCGTGGTTACTCTCTCAGATGGGTGGGTGTTAGCATATCGTAATCTCTTGGACCAATAGCATGCATTTTCCGCATTCGACTGATACGACCGACATTATAAAATACCGGAAATGATACGATAAAATCAAGTCCTGACTTATCCGCGAGTAGGTATGGTAAAGGCGGCACGGTGGTGCAGTGGGAAGCACAGCTAGGAGACCCGGGTGGAGTTTGCATGTTCTCCCCGTGTCTGCAGGTCCTCCGGTTTCCTCCCACAGTCCAAAGACATGCAGGTTAGGTGGATTGGCGATTCTAAGCTGTCCCTAGTGTGTGTGTGTGTGTGTGTGTGTGTGTGTGCCCTGTGGTGGGCTGGCGCCCTGCCCGGGGTTTGTTTCCTGCCTTGCGCCCTTTGTAGGCTGAGATTGGCTCCAGCAGACCCCCGTGACCCTCTAGTTAGGATATAGAGGGTTGGATAATGGATGGATGGATAGTTGTGTTAGTGAATTAAAAGAGTGGATGGATGAGAAACACTTGACTTTAAACAGAGATGTTAATTATTGGAGGGAGTGACGCTGATCACAACGATATTCTGTCATCATTTTACTCAGCTGGAGTCCCCATTAATTTTACTGAATCAGCCCACAATTGAATATCGGCAGAGTTTCTTTGCAGCCTTTGTCTTTTTTCGCAAAGCGTTCGACTCAGTTGATTGCGCTGCCCTGTGGGATATCCTGAAGATTCGCGGGATCCCCTCGAGGTTGCTGGATATCATGGCCGGCCTGTACTCTGGTACCGTGAGTGCTGTGCAGAGTGGAGGCAGGACCTCTCAGTTGATTGTGGGGTCCGTCAGCGGTGTGTTCTGCTCCTCCTCTGTTCAATGCTTGTATGGACTGGGTGTTGGGCAGGGTCGTGGGGTCCAGCGGCTGGGGGGCATCATTTGGTGAAGAAGGATTCACAGATCTTGACTTTGCTGATGATGCTGTGATCATCAATGGAGGCTCTGATCGGGGCGCTCGAGAGTCTGAGTGAGGAGTCTGAGCGTCCGGGCTTGCGCGGGTCCTGATGAAAACCAAGAGCCAGGCCTTTAATGACCTCCTGGGCACGGCCATCAGCAGGGTGTCTGTCTGTGGAGAGAGTGACAACCTCGTCATTGAGAGGTTTACTTACCTTGGCAGTGACATTCATGTCTGTAGTGACTCTTCCTATGAAGTCAGTAGAAGAATTGGGAGAGCATGGGGGGTCATGAGGTCGCTGGAAAAGGTATGTGTGGCGCTCTCGATATCTGCTAAAGGACGAAGGTCCAAGTCTTTAGAGTCCTGGTGCCCCCTGTTTCTGAGACATGGACGCTATCCAGTGACCTGTGACGAAGACTGGACTCCTTCATGTGTGTCTCTCCAGAAAATCCTTGTGTCCTGCCTGTTTGACTTTGTGTTGCTCATGGAGTCCTGACCTGCATTGTGAGGGAGCGTCAGTTACGGCACTACGGCCATGTGGCGCGTTTCCCCGAGGGTGATCAGCTCGTAAGATCCACATTGTCGGGGACCCGAGTGGCTGGACCAGGCCAAGGGGTCACCCACATAACACCTGGCTGTGGCAGATGGAGGGTCATTTTCGGAGGGTGGGACTGGACCGCGCGTCTGCCTGGGGGGTTGCCAACTGGGATCCCGAGTTGTTTCACCGTGTTGTGGGTGCGGCAACGCAATGTACCAGTGCAGGCTCCCCAACTTGACTTGACTTGAGCCTGCAATCTCGAAGTTCTCTTTGACTCTAGCAGGTCATTTAAAGCGCACATCTCAAACTTGTCCAAATCAGGTTTCTTCCATCTTAAAAATGTTGGGAAATGAAGGCGCTTTCTAAATAAACAGGATTCTGAGAAATTAATTCCTGCATTTATTTCTATTAGGATTGACTACTGCAATGCGGTGTTCACTGGATGTTCAAAATGTTCTTTATTCAGCCTCCAGTTAATCCAAAATGCGGCTGCAAGAATTATTACAAGAACAAGAAAATACAAACTCAAAACTCCAGTCCTTAAATCCTTACACTGGCGCCCAGTTAAGTTTAATGCAGATTTCAAAATCCTCCTTTTAACATATAAAGACTTAAATGGCCGACTTATCTGAAGTTATCACGACTTACAAACCTGAGCGCACATTAGCATCTCCTGATGCTGGTCTGCTTAGGATTCCAAGAATTAATAAAATAACAGAGGGAGGTCGAGCTTTTAGTTACAGGGACTCCCTAAACTGTGGACTGGTCTGCCTGTTTCTATAAGAGATGCCCCTTCAGTCTCAGCTTTCAAATCTCACAACTTCAGTTTAGCACACCCTGACTAGAGCTGCTGATTATCTGTGCAGACTGTCATCAGCACTAAAACATCAGTAACATGAGAGTTAGAATTTGATACTGACCTTCACCTATTCTGTTTCTCTTCTTGGTACTCAAATGTGCCACTTGGTGCCACAGCCCGCCTGCCAAGTTGCTCTGCCTGCCTACAGTAAAGTCATCTCTGATGGTGGATCACAGGAATCATCGGGTAGAGGGGTCCTGTCATCGGATTGGCTGGCCTAATGCTATCCCAGCTGTGGGATGGCCAATAGAGGGAGGCAGTTTGATGGCCGAGGTCTCCAGGACTGTCTGAAGAAATCCAAATGCTATTATGGGATGTCATCTACTGTTGAATTCTGCTCTGTCCTTGTAATATTTCTATTGCAATATTGTATTGAGGATGACTTGTGCTCTGTTCTGTGTATTTTATTGTATTGACCCCCCTTTTTTTTGGCACCCACTGCATGCCCAACTTACCTGGAAAGGGGTCTTTCTTTGAACTGCCTTTCCGGAGGTTTCTTCCATTTTTTTTTTCCTTGTCTTCTTAGCTGGGGGGGGGGGGCTTTCCAAAGGCAGGGCCTGTTAAAGCCCATTGCTGCACTTCTTGTGTGATTTTGGGCTACACAGAATTAAACTGGATTGTATTGTAAACATTTTGCACCTCCATGGACCCCTAATGTGCTTTGTCACAGCATGTACCCTGTGATGGACTGGCGTCCCCTCTGGCGTTGGTTCCTGCCTTGAGCCCAATGTTGCAGGAGGAGGCTTTCCAACCTAAAGCTGCTCTAACAGAATTCATTAAATGGACAGGCACCTTGTAAGTTGTTCATGTTGCTGCCTCACAAGCCCCAGAGACTTGGGTTCAATTCCTCAGTGTGTTGCTGGTGCGTCTTCTCTCTGTATAAACCTACACGTGAGGTCCTTCGAGACTGAGATTACGGGTGTTTGAGCCCGGTGATGGATTGGTATCCCCTCCAGTGTTGATGTCAGCCTCGTTGGTTCCAATGTTGTAGTAACAAGCTTTGCAACCCTATTATTGGATTAAAAGGATCCATTAAATGGATAGAGGGCGGCACGGTGGCACAGTGGGTAGCGCTGCTGCCTCGCAGTTAGGAGACCTGGGTTTGATTCCCGGGTCCTCCCTGCGTGGAGTTTGCATGTTCTCCCCGTGTCTGCCTGGGTTTCCTCCCACAGTCCAAAGACATGCAGGTTATGTGCATTGGTGATCCTAAATTGTCCCGTGTGTGTGTGCCCTGCAGTGGGCTGGCACCCTGCTCGGGGTTTGATTCCTGCCTTGCACCCTGTGTTGGCTGGGATTGGGATATTTATGGGTTGGATAATAGATGTTTGGATAAATGGATAGACACTTTGGAACTGGCACAGCGGGTGATGGCTGGCTGTCTTTGTAGAATTGTGCTTTCTTTTCCTGTAAAGCCTGCCTTTTGAGTTTGGGGCCAGGCTGCCCTGGGTCAATTTTTCAGTGGGCCCTGACCAAACATAAGTGCAGGTCTGCCTTTTTTGTGGGAGATTTTGGTGGGCTGATCCTGTTTTGGTGATTTGTGTTGGTGGATTTCATAATCCTCAGAGATGGGCATATTAGATTATTCTCTAATGACATTATAGGAGTGAGTAAACAACTGGCAACCCCTCTGAAGTTGGCCCTGCTCAATGTTGTAGGGAAGGAGTGGGTTAGCGAAAGAGTGAACGCTTTGCAGAGCGGTGGGCATCGCTAACTAATAGCTTCAGAGATTTGGGTTCATCTTCTAAATGGGCGCTGAGTGTGCGAGTTCTCCCTGTATCTGTGTGAGCGTCTCATCAGGAAGACGACCACATGTGGGCATTTTAAATTGCCCCCGGTGAGTGGGTGTGGCCTTAGCAGTGACCTGCTGTGATGGACAGGCTTCCTATCCAATACCGTGACCCGTACTGGACAACCTGACTGAAATTGGATCAGGTGGGGTTAGGAATTGGATGGGCACTTTGTGGTGGTCATAGAGGTTCACTCCAGAGACTTGTGTTCCATGAGGGTTCACTGCCTGTAACAGTTTGTGTTCTCCCCGTGTCAATGCGGGCTCATCCCTTACACACCCACGTACACGTGAGGTCATTCTCTGCAGGCCTGCGTGTGCGTGAGGGTGTCCTGTGATAGCACAGCGCCCCCTACAGGACTCGTGATTATCCAGAATGGACGGGGTTTGTTACACCAATGTCTGCATGGACTCGCAGCGCTCAGGGTTTCCTCCTCTATTTGTCCCAAATGTCAGACTGAGCGACCTCTCTCCCTTCAGCGCAGTTTTTAACTTTCCATTGCATGATCGCCTGGATTTCTTAATCCTGCGGAGGACGGGACAGCACATGTGGATTAATCTGCGACTTGGGATAGTCTGGAGCTCAAAGGAAAAGAGAATAATAAAACAATCGAGCTGCAGTCCCGCCGTTAAGCAAGCTCTGTTTCGCAAGGAGGGAACGGGACGGGAGCGACGGCGGGGGGCTGACTTCATACTCCTAATAGCGCCTTGAGGACACGGACACATGGAGCCCTTCTTAGATTTCCACATTGGTGAGTAGCTCTGAATTTGCACTTTTTGAAACGAGACGCACTTCATTGGGGTTTTACGAGCCGCTCCTGCAGTCCGTGACTTTGGGGATCAGATGGATCAACGGGACCTCCTGATGGTCACCTGCTGGCTCCCTGAACGGCTATTATGTTGTTAACGAATTAACGAGGAGAAAAGCGACACGGAAAGCCTCTGTAAGGTAGGACAGCTGATTCATTTTAAATTGTATTCTGTATTTATTCTCTGGCTGTGTTTTCTCCTGTATTTATTGGAGATATGCAAGTGTTGTCATTTATTGGTTAGTTGAGGCTATGAAGCGCAGCTGATGCTGATGGACGCCGCGGTTATTGTTTGCAGCTCCACAGATTGGCGCAGGCGCGCCTCATGTCTGCAGGTTGTGAGCGCCCACAAAATCCAGCGCGGGCGAGTTAGTAACTGGGATATTAGGGTGATTTTAGTGCAAACAATCTTACGAGTCCGGTATTGTATAAAAAAATCAGTTCAAAAATGTATTCAGACGGAGTGGATGTCATTTTTTTTTTGTTTTTGTCCTTTATTTCGCCTTATATACTTTCTTGTATTAGTTTTGTATTGAGGATGTGGATTAATCTGCGACTTGGGATAGTCTGGAGCTCAAAGGAAAAGAGAATAATAAAACAAAATCGAGCTGCAGTCCCGCCGTTAAGCAAGCTCTGTTTCGCAAGGAGGGAACGGGACGGGAGCGACGGCGGGGGGCTGTTCGTTTTCGCATACCCCTTGGGGTCAGCCATTGTACAGCGCCCCGAACAATTGCAGGTCATGGGCTTTGCTCAAGGACCCTTTGGCAGTAACGGGGATTCAAAGCGAACTTCCGGATACAAGCGCAGATCTTTAGCCTCAGAGTCGCCTCAGTCCTTCCTTTAGATTAGTAGATATTACAAATTTCCAGAAAATTTATTCGCAAAGTTTGCTGCCAGACGTCAACTTCTGTCACAGGCTGTGTTGGATTTGAATTATTACGAAATGAATGCCGTATCACCAATAACAAATGTTGCGTCTTTTAATTAGATCGTTAACATTTATCCTGTTGAAGGTTTTTCTTGCACATACACTCTTGTCATCAGATTCAATCATAAATGTAATTTGGGAGGAGAATCCAGAAACATTTCTCATCATTTTTTTGGCAATGTCGGTCTACCCTAAAGCAGAGTTTTGTTAAATTATTTTTTGTCGCGACCCAATCTTACTCTTTTTAGTGTCCTCGAAACCCTTCCCTTGTCGAATGCCCGGATGATCGTCTATGATCTTGGTGGGGTTTAATCGGGGACGCGGACAGTCGTCGGTGCCATGTCGATCACTCAGTCAACCCGCGGCGACCCACTTCGGAAATCATCTAACACCCCCCCCCCCTCATTAATTAACGGGGGGATTCGCGACCCCAAAGTGTAAGAAAGTCTGCTCGAAGGTGTTCACGGCCGATTAAAAAAATGTGCTAAATTACTTCATTAATTTTGCTTCAAACCTGAATGATGATGACGTATCGCTGTGTTTAAAAATTAATGACGTTAACCCTAAAATTGCATAAATCATTTACCTGTCAGTAATTCTTTGGTTATACCATATTCATAAATTGAAATTGTCGTTTGGAAAAATCAAAATATAACAGTTTTAACGCTGAACTAAATTACGACCCCTCTGTAAAAAAAAAAAATCCTATTTAAATACTTTAGCCGTATATTTTCACATTAAAACTGTAATGCAATATACGATTAGAATGATATTAAACAGATAAATTCACGTAAGTGTACATTTAAGTCTCGTTTTAGCTGTCACTATCAATTGTTTCATCGCGCAACGCTATTTTATAAATATTTTTTTTCATGCCGTAAACTCACAATAGTATATGGACTTTAAATTTACAGAATGTTGGCATATTTGCATAAGAGAACGCCCCCTCGGCGCATTCTTCCTTATAACCCCCCTCATATTTTTTCACTGTGAGAAATAAATATTTAATGATAAGGTTATCAAAATAATTTTTCTGAATGTTTTTATGGTTATGAAGCTGATGTATGCCGAGTTATTTTCGATATTCTGGCAAATCTGCTGTACGCCCTTCATCAGAAAAAACAACGTTTCCTTCTCTGTTGGATAACATATATTGGGTGTCATGCACATTGGTTACATGCAATAATTAAAATAAATTACCATATTTTTATAATGTCTCTATAGTTAATTGATCAGGCAGAAATAATAGGAGCGGGTATTGTAGGTGTGTTGCAAATGATAAATTACAGCACCGTATTAACGAACATGAGTCGTCTGGATTTGACTTAAATGTATGACATGAGTTCAAAATCCTGAAACGGTTCAATTTAATATTCATAATGACAGAATTCTAATTATTGATTGTGCTGATTTTTAATGAGACAACCCATATGTCACTCTCTCCGCCTGACGTTTTTTTTTTTTTTTTTTTTTGACGGTGTCATCGGTCTAGCGAAGGACAGGACTCAGACGAAAAGTTGGGGTGCCTACTGGGCCACCCCGTTTACTTGAAACGAAGAAGAGAACTGAAAATAACAGCCAGGTGTGTTTTCCAGGCGCAGAGACCCTCAGCTTCGCGATTCAGTAGCTCGACCACTCAATAGCCAATTGGACTGCAGGTTTTTGACACTTGGTTAACATGACTCCAACCCTGAACTTAATCAACCACAGTGTAACCAGGCGTTAATCACTGACGTATGACATAAAGCGACAGCCTCATCAATGGATGAGTCTATTGAAGGTTTTAGCCGTTGGCTTCACAATGACAGGCTCTGGAGAGCGGGTCCAGTCTCGGGATCGGAGTTCATTAAGGCAGCGCGCTCAGCTTCACCTTCGCTTTTGTAGCAACTGGACTCGAAGGGGCGTGGTCAGTTGTCGTCAGTGGGCGTTTTCTGTGAGCTGTGGGTGATACGAGAGATAAAAGAGTAAGCGATCGCGCCCCCTGGTGTCCCAGAGTGGTAGCACATACCTCAGACGAGCTCGGAAGGTGTCCCTCCAATGTACTTGCCTGACAACCTCTAAAGCAGGGGTGTCGAACTCCAGTCCTGGAGGGCCGCAGTGGCTGTAGGTTTTTATTCTAACCCTTTTATTTAATCGGCGAGCAGTTTTCAGTGCTAATTAACTTTATTTCCCTTCATTTTAATAGTCCCGTTTTTAAGGATTCAGTCCTCTGAATTTAGTCTTTTCTCCATTAAACAAAAATGAGCCGACAGATGACCATCTACAGTAAATTTGAACATCAAACTCCAACCAATTTCACTCCAACTACTTTCTTAATGAGGAGCTAATTCTTGTTGTTAATTAAACCCGTTATTTAATTCCATAGCTTGTTGCTGCTCTCATTCTGCAGACATTTCCAAAACTGTGGATTTTCTGTTTTTTCTAAGAACACAGTCAAAATGTTTTGGTGACCTGAGCAGATTAACCTTACTGAGACCTTCACCTTTCTTTATTTTCAGATACTGTGGTTAGCTGGTCACACGGTGTCTTGTGTTGCGTCTCATTATCGTTAGTCTGCTAATTAAGGGAAAAGAAACAACTAGGAGGTCCAAGACAAGTTAATTAAAACTAATTAATTAATTAGCAGCAAAAACTGGTCACTAATTAAGAAGATGGTTAGAATTAAAATCTGCAGCCACTGCTGCCCTCCAAGACCGGAGTTTGACACTCATGTCCTAAAGGGTTGACAGCTCGGCTGCTAGCCATTTGGCCGTTAATCTGCGGCCACATTTTTTGCAGGGTTTGACAATGCTTGATGTAATGCATAAAATGAAGGTTAAAGTTAATAAAGCAATGTAGTGTGCATCCGGGTCAAGGACTATAAAGGATTCTGGGAAACCCCAGTGAGTTGAGCCGAGTTGGGAGGAAGGGTGACTGAGCTGCTGGGAGGTGTGGAGGATTATTGTGATTATTGTTAATTATTGAGAATAGTGGAGGTGCTTTGTGCACTTATTTGTATTAATAAAATAATTATTGGAACTTTTATCTGGTGTCTGGCATCTGGTCTGAGGGTTCAAGGGGACAACAGCACCCCCTATCTGTCACTATATATATATATATATATATATATATATATATATATAGTGAGATATGGCCAGCCATTCATCCAGGCCAATACCCCAGGCCGCCAGATGGAGCTGTCCTTGCAGCATAGAGGTGCCCCAAATGCCAGCAGGGAATTATGGACAGTGGAGTCATAATACACAGCCCTGCTGGATACCATGGGGGCCGCCAGGAGTCGCTGCAGAGAGGCCCAGGGATTTATATTTTCCATACAGCCCAGAAGTATTTCCAAGTCATGGGAACGGAAGAAATGATATACTTCCGCGCTGAAGAAAAAGAGAAGTTTTTACCCGACCCAGAAGTGTTGGATAATCACGTGGACTGAAGGCTCAGAAACACTTCCGGGTCAAGGACTATAAAGGACTGTGGGAGATCCCAGACGGACGAGCTGAGTTGGGAGGCAGGGTGGCTAAGCGTCTGGGAGATTGGGGGATTGTTTATTGGATTATTGGTTTATTTATTGAGTATTTAGGAGAGGAGCGTGCTTTGTGCACTTATTTATAATAATAAATATTATTGTTGGACTTTTACCTGATGTCTGACGAGTGGTCTGAGGGTTCAAGGGGACGACAAAGCCCTAAACTGTCACTATATATATATTATATATATATATATATATAAACAGTACTGTATCATCTGCATAGAGTGATATTTTCTGTTCAGGTCCTTCTCTGATAATCCCCTTTATCTCAGGTGCATTTCAAAAGTGAACAGCCAGTGGCTCAATGACGATTGCAAAACGCAGAGGTGACAGGGGGCATCCTTGTCTGGTACCACGTTGTAGTTTAAACTTGTCTGAGATAATATTGTTAATATAAACTGAAGCTTCTGGGTTTGTATACAGTAGTTTGTATCCATGTACAAATGTTCAGGCCAAACCCAAATTTGTTCAATGTAGTGAAAAGGTAGTCGTGTTCAACCAAATCAAATGCTTTTTCTGCACCCAAAGATCATAAGAACTCCAGGTTGTTTGACTTTATGGGTGAATAGCTGACATTAAACAGGCGTTGAAGATTGGAAGGTAAGAGTCTGCCTTTATTAAAACCGGCTTGGTCTTGTGATATTACCGAAGAATGAATTTTCTCAGTCCTTCTAGTGAGAACTTTGGAGAGTATCTTAACATCATTATTCAGAAGTGAGATTGGTCTGTAGGACGCACATTGTAATAAGTCCTTGTTTTGCATAGGACTCCGCTTATGGGCGGAGTAGTGGCTCTGAGGTAGAGATCTGCACTGGTAATCGGAAGGTTGCTGGTTCAAATCCCATAAACACTCAAAGTGACTCTACACGGGGACACAGTTGGAAACTTGTTAAGGGGAAATTTCGCACAAACATTAGGAAGTTTTTCTTTACACAAAGAATGATAGACACTTGGAATAAGTGACCAAGTAGTGTGGTAGACAGTAAGACGTTAGGGACTTTTAAAATTCGACTTGATGTTTTTTTGGAAGAAATAAGTGGATAGGACTGGCGAGCTTTGTTGAGCTGAATGTCCTGTTCTCTTCTCGAGTGTTCTAACTCCGTTGGGCCCCAGAGCAAGGCCCTTAACCTGCAATTACTCCATCCTGGGTATGACGTTAATCTTCGTCCAGCCCTATGTGTGGGTCCTCCAACCTGCTGGGAAAAACCTGGGGGTTGGTAGAAAAATTGGCACTCCAGTCACCATAAAAAACCTCCTAGTGTTCCATTCCATCTGAACTGGTGTGGTGCTGAGGTGTCACCCTCCACACAGCTGCACTTGGGTCCTAGTCTGAGGATCCTGAGTTGATTTGTCATTTGGTGGGTGCAGCAATGCACTCTATCAGCGCCTGCTCCTAACCTCTCTCCTCTCTCTTTGCTTAGAAAAGACGGTAAGTCATGCTTGGCAAAAAGTTTGAGCTAGAATTTTATTGTCTCTGGCTTTTAAAAATGTTGCTGATAAAAAGAGAGCTAACTTAATTGAAATTTCGTTTATAAAATTCAGCAGGGTAGCCATCAGGGCCTGCTGTTTTCCCACTCTGAAGTGAGTTTATAGCGTCTAGTTGAGAGTCAGAGGTTAATCTAATTCCTCTGCACTCGGAGTATCTGACTGTGGTGTGTGGTGTAATTCATCAAAAACGCATTCAATTGTGTCTTTTCTTTAAACTGAGCAGAATGTAAAGACTTCAAGTGGTCTCTAAGTGTGTGCGTTTTATTTTTATGGCCAATGATTTTGTCTCCGTCTATGTTGGTGATTACTGATATTGCATTGCAAACTTCCTGCTTGTGGATTTGTTGAGCTAAGATCTTATTGGCCTTCTCTCTGTTACTCATAGTAATGATGGCGCGATTTAAAAATGAGTTGTGCTGTTTCTTTTGTTGTCAGGAGGTTGAGTTCCAATTGCAAAGCTGGTCTTTTCCTATAAAGTGTCTCATTTAGACACCCGGCGTGCTCTTCATCTCTTCTGTTTTTTTCCTTCACTAACTTGGATGCCTTCTTGGTTTCCAGTTTATTTCTGTGGGAGAGATAGGAGATCATCCGTCCTCTTAAAAAAGCCTTCAGAGTTTCCCCAGAGTGTTCTTGCAGAGACCTCAGAGGATGCACTTGTCTCAAGAAAATAATCGATTTGCTGGGATATAAACGCTGTACGGTTCTTGTCTGCTGTCCAGGATTTTTAACCACATTTTAAAGGATTATTTAGTGAAGTTGTTTTTAACCTCCACGTTCACTTGTTTCACGGATTATTTATTAATCGGAAAAATTTGACGCACTGCACTATCGAACACTTCGTTTTTGGTCTTATTTTAAATAAAGCACTGACACTTTTTGCACCAAACCCTTACAGAATGTATGTGTCCTCATTTGCCCGACTCACCTTGATACACGCGGTCAAGAGGTGCCAGGAAGTGATAGGGGAGGGTGGAGCCGACCTGGACTGCCACCGTGCAATTTTCTTAATCTACTTCTTCTTCAATTTAACATTGTATGTTTAGCTGTAGCCTGATTTTCTTCCCTCTGTCTTATTATTATTATTATTAATGTCTATCTGGCTGACACCATTCACATTTCCTTCTTTTTGTCTGTCCATCAATTTTTTTCTACATTCCACCCACATTTTATTATTATTATTGTTGTGTATTTGGCTGACATTCATCAGCCCATCGTTCTTTTCATCTACCCATCCTTACGTGCATGTTATAAAATTGAGTTATTATTAGTTATATGTTATTATTAATGCAAATTTAGCCAACATACACAAATGCATCCATCTTTCCATGCCGGTATCATTACTGTCGTTGTTATTGTTCTTCTGTATTTATCAGCAGTCCATTCACTTATCCTTTCTCTTATTCTTTCTTTATTTTGACGTCTGTCTGGCTGATGCCCACACGTATCCTGTCTTACATTTATCCATCTGTTTCTCCATCATGTATTATTATTATTTATTGGCTGATACAAATTCACATATCCTACTTTACATTTATCTGTCCATAGATCTTTCCATCAGGTATTATTATGATGATGATGATGATCGTGTGTTTAGCTGTAGCCCACCCTTCCTTTCATCCATCATTGTTATTAATGTCCATTCAGGTGATGCCATACGCACGTCCTTTTTTCCATCTGTCCCTCCATCCATTTACTATTTTTGCTAATAATATAAATTGATAATAATTGATTAATATAGACTGACATACCCTTCTTTACATTTATCTCTCCGTGTATCTTTTCATCAGGTATTCTTATTATAGTGATTATTGTTATTTTTTGGTTGTGTATTTACCTGTAGCCCACCCATCCTTCCCTCCATCATTATTATTAATGTCTATTTGGCAAATTGCCACACGTATCCTTCCTTATATTTATTCCTCATTGTATTAATAATAATAATAATAATATTATTATTACTTGGCTGATACAGCTTCTCATATCCATCTTTTCATCTATCTGTCCACAGATCTTTCCCTCAGGTATTATTATTATGGTGATGATGATGATGGTGTATTTAGCTGTAGCCCACCCTTCCTTTCATCCATCATTGCTATTAATGTCCATCCAGGTGATGCCATACGCACGTCCTTTTTTCCATCTGTCCCTCCATCTATTTATTATTTTTGCTAATAATATAAATTAGGCTGACATACATACATTTTTTTGTTCTTTCTTTCCATCCATGCCCCCATGTGTCCATCCATCTTTCCATGCCTGGTATCATTATTGTCGTTGTTATTGTTCTTCTGTATTTATCAGCAGT
>JANRMT010062806.1:126215668-126234303 GCA_026402145.1 Polypterus bichir lapradei | reverse complement strand
CAAATTCACATATCCTACTTTACATTTATCTGTCCATAGATCTTTCCTTCAGGTATTATTATTATGGTGATGATGATGATCGTGTGTTTAGCCGTAGCCCACCCTTCCTTTCATCCATCATTGCTATTAATGTCCATCCAGGTGATGCCATACGCACGTCCTTTTTTTCCATCTGTCCCTCCATCCATTTACTATTTTTGCTAATAATATAAATCAGGCTTACATATATTTATCTTTCTTTCCATCCTTCCATACCGGTATCATTGTTGTTGTGTATTTATCGGCAGTCCATTCATTTTATCCTTCCTCTTATCCATCTTTATTCTTAATGTCTATGTGGCTGATGCCCACACACATCCTTCCTCACGTTTTGTCCATCCATGTATTATTTTTTATCATCATCATCATCATTATTCTTAATGTCTATTTCAGACTCTATTTACAGATTCACATACCCTTTCATTCCTGTGGCCGAGCGTAGGAATGACTTGTCACCGAAGAAACTTTGGGGTGCCAACTGAGTCGTTCCCTTTAACTAACAGAAAGTTCCAAAACAACAGAGAACGCATCAGAGGCGCTACGGCTCTTGTCCACAGGCTTCAAATAACTAAGTAAAGGCTTGTTTTGCGCTGGGGCACTCAAGTATTGTAGCAGTTTTGTGAGATGCTGTGCCACCTGCTGCTCCTAACATTTTGATTTCCACTGATGAGTGCCCATCAGTGGGGTGCAGCCTGGTGCCAGCTGTCTTCAAGACAGAAACCCCCACTGCCTAGCTGATCACCTCCTCCTCCTCCTGGATTCTAAAGGACACTCCACCCCATCCCCGTTTAAGGCACAGCTCACATGTCACTCTTGTCAACTTCCCATGATCCACCCTGACACTTCTCCTCGGTGCGCTCGCTTTGAATGACATGACTTGGTATCTTCTTTCAAATCCCAAAAGGCATAATTAAGAATCTACCTCAGGTTCAGACTCGGAACGACTGCTTAAAATGCAAACCACAGCCCTCCCAAAGTGTCCCTCTGCGACTGCCAAGCGAAGCCTGCCCGGCTCCCACAGGGAGGACTGGCGCTGGCACAACAGGGTCCTTATTCATGTGTGCTGCACCAGTAGATGGGGACTGCCACACAGGGTGCCACACAACTTCAAACCTCGGAGACTGGAGGAGCTCCAGCTGCAGTACCAGGAAAGGCAGAGAGGGGGCGCCAGAAGCAAGCAAGATAAGCACAAAGAAAGGAGGAGAGCAAAGTGAGAGGAGGCCGTGGGCGCCGCGGGTGAGGCTCCAGCCTGAGTAAATGTTTAAGGGCTAACGGAGGGCTGATGAGTTTGAGGCCTTTGGGATCACACAAGACCCTCAAATGGACAGAACAGCCGGCTCCTCTAATTAACTCAAGTCAATCCTCTGCCTTGTCTGGTCACAAACGTTTCAATTCTCGACATGAGGACATTAGCGGGATCCACCTGGCATCTTAATTTTCCCGTCGTCTTGTGTCACTTTGTGTTGTATTAATTGCTCTTGTTTGTGGCGAGCAGTGAGCCCTGAATGGGGTGCCAGTCTATCACAGGGCATATTCACTCACAGAGGTGCCAATCAGCCTGGCATAAACAACTTTATGGGTGAGAAGGGGCAATCTGGCGTGGGGAGAACCTGCAAACTCCACAGTGGCATTGAGCAGCCCAGGAAGGAGAAGAATTACAGCACAGCGGCACTCGGCAACGCAGGGGCGTAAAGGAATGGAAAACGGAACAGCAGCCTGGTGGCACAGCGGTTAGCGCCACCGCCTCCTCACACCTCCTGTGCTCAGTTTCCCACCTCACTCGCTGTCTCTGTGAACTTTGCATGTTCTCCCCGTGTCTCTCTCAGCTTCTACAAAAGCTCAAAGAATGAGAATTCGGAAACAATCATTCAAATACTGCAAAACAAAAAAGCAAAAAAATAAAATCTAAAAGGGAAAACAAAAATATGAAGGATGCAAGAAAAGAATAAGAATCCAAGCAAATGAAAAATCCAAAAAAATGACAGTCCTAAGATGGAAGAAATGAAAACTTCAGGGGACAAAAAGACCAACAAACTTCCACAGGGAAACAAAAAAGAGTCAACGACACGGCAACGAGGGAAAGGCAGCAGGCGCCTGAAGAGGAAAGCACGGAGCACATCGTTATGGCGGAAAAGGAGCGGCGCAAAAAACCAACCATTATAAAGTAACAGCAGGGGGGTCCCCTTCATGACGTGTAAGACTTCAGTCAGGTCTCCATCTTAATCTCCAGTCCGCCCCCTCAGTCGCTCTCCATGGTGCTGAATTGGCCTCGTCGCTCGGTGTCTTTGCTGTCCTGTGGAGACCCAAACTGCACAGAGCACTCCAGGTGAGGCCTCGTGAGAACGTCACTTTAATTTGGACGAGACCCCAACAAGCTGGCCGGTCCTGAGGTGTGACGGTCCCTAAAGTCTACCACACTGCTTATTTCAAGCGCCTCTGCTTCTTTACGTGATTATGCAGAAGTCGATCTTAACGACTTTCCACCGTGGAAAGCCATGCGGACTGATTGAGATCATTGCTGTTAGGTAGCATGGCTATGTGGGGGGGGGCTGATTGGGACAGGTGGTCTTGTGGCCGCAGGACCCCTGCAGATTTTTGTTTTCTTTTCTCCAGCCCCTGGAGTGAGTTTGTTTGTTTTTTTTCTGTCCCCCTGGCCATCAGCCTTTACTTTATTCTTAATTACTTAGTGTTGCCTAATCTTATTTTTATATTTTTCTTTTTTCTTTCTTCATCTTGTAAAGCACTTTGAGCTACGCCATTTGTATGAAAACAGAAATAAATACTGTTGTTCTTGTTGAAGAATTCAGCAGCAGAGATCCACCGTCCCCTTTATAACCGTGAGCGCTTCAGTCGCCTCCTAATTCTCCATTTTAAAGACCGTCACACACGTGTGCATGGGAGGCCAGCTACGTGGAGCAAGAGAAGGGAATTCCACGTCAGGCCCTTTTTGGGGTGCAGTAAACCACCTCATTTTACCCCCACAGACCAAACACGGGAAATTCTGCCCGAGTCCAAAGACGTCACTTCCTGTTCCGCCCCCTGATGGTGTCACTTCTGGCCCCGAGGACAACATCACTTTCAGCTCGCCCTGATGATGTTATGTCCGGTCCTGGCTCCGCCCCTATGATGTCACTTCCCCTGACCTGCCTTTAAAACCCGTCTTCCTCCCTGACGTTGAAAAGTTCTGTTTTGGACTCAACCCTGCATTCACTTTTTGGCTTTCTCTGCCTGGGTCACGTATACGGGTGGCTGCCCCAAACCTTTTTGTTGTGTCGATGGTGTTCATTTCACAAGACTCAACTCCTCAGTTGCTCTCTGTGGCCCTGAATCAGCCCGTTGTCTTCCTTTGGACTTTCTCCAGTCCTGCGGTGTCGTCGTCTATACTGTGGAGTCCAAAAGTGAACACAGCACACCAGGTGAGACCTCGCTAGTGTGTTATAAAACTTAAGTATTACCTCCCTTGACTTGTACTGTAGACATCAGGGCGCTATATAGCCTGACAATCCAGTGACGCGCGGTGAGGCTCATGGCTGGTGGCTCCTTCGGCGTCAGATTTACAAATCTATGAATCCCAAAGAGTCACTTATTGACTATTCAATTGGCAGCCAGCATTCACACTGACTACTGGTTATGTTTCAGATCTCATTCTTTACACTCACAGGTAAGGCGCAGATTTGGCTGCGAAAGAACGGCGGCGGAGAGCGCATTTGCTCCTCACCCTCCACGTGTTCTAAATTTGCCCTAACCTTCCAGAAGGACAACCATCTCTGCAGCAATCCACCAATCAGGCCTGTATGGTAGAGTGGC
The DNA here is from genome assembly GCA_026402145.1 of Polypterus bichir lapradei. NCBI lineage: Eukaryota > Metazoa > Chordata > Cladistia > Polypteriformes > Polypteridae > Polypterus > Polypterus bichir. The sequence continues at coordinate 126,230,457 of JANRMT010062806.1, read as the reverse complement.
CAGACGGAAGCCACTCCTTAGTAAAAGGCACATGGCAGCCCGCCTGGAGTTTGCCAAAAGGCACCTGAAGGACTCTCAGACCATGAGAAACAAAATTCTCTGGTCTGATGAGACAAAGACTGAACTCTTTGGTGTGAATGCCAGGCGTCACGTTTAGAGGAAACCAGGCACCGCTCATCACCAGGCCAATACCATCCCTACAGTGAAGCATGGTGGTGGCAGCACTGGGAGACTAGTCAGGATAAAGGGAAAGATGACTGCAGCAAAGTACAGAGACATCCTGGATGAAAACCTGCTCCAGAGCGCTCTTGACCTCAGACTGGGACGACGGTTCATCTTTCAGCAGGACAACGACCCTAAGCACACAGCCAAGATATCAAAGGAGTGGCTTCAGGACAACTCTGTGAATGTCCTTGAGTGGCCCAGCCAGAGCCCAGACTTGAATCCGATTGAACATCTCTGAAGAGATCTTAAAATGGCTGTGCACCGACGCTTCCCATCCAACCTGATGGAGCTTGAGAGGTGCCCACCTTGGCTAGGTGTGCCAAGCTTGTGGCATCATATTCAAAAAGACTTGGCTGTAATTGCTGCCAAATGTGCATCGATAAAGTATTGAGCAAAGGCTGTGAATACTTATGTACATGTGCTTTCTCAATTTTTTTTATTTTTAATGAATTTGCAAAACCCTCAAGTAAACTTTTTTCACGTTGTCATTATGGGGTGTTGTGTGTAGAATTCTGAGGAAAAAAATGAATTTAATACATTTTGGAATAAGGCTGTAACATAACAAAATGTGGAAAAAGTGATGCGCTGTATCTGTCTATCTATCTATCTATCTATCTATCTATCTATCTATCTATCCTGCCTACTATACCAAATTATTTGTATCTATCTATCTATTTATTTATTATTGGAATCGTACAGAAAGCAAATTTATAACCCAGACCAGTGGACACATTTATTTTATGTCAGTTATTTTACTTTTCATGATGACAGGTGAGGCTCTGCCCTGACCGTGCGCACGTCCCTGTGTCAATCCCATTAACCTCTTCAGTGGCGTTCTCTCTTAATCTTCATTTGCTAAACTTCTTCATCATTCTCCTTGGTGCTTCTCTGTGGTCCTCTGTCTCCCTGGGTGCTTTATAAAACCTGTGTAATCCAAAAAAGAGGCTCGAAATGTGCGTACTCCTCTTCGTGAGTCAGGATTTATAAAAGAGAACTTGACAGGGGGAGAGTGTGTGTGTGTGTGTACAGTTGAAGTTGTGAAATAAACAGCCAGACACACACAATGAAGGTTTAGGGCGTGTAGTTTCTCTGCCTGCCAAAGGGTTCAAACGTTAGTACAAGTATGCACAGGTTCGAGTTTAAAACAGAACTGAGTAGTGCAGAGAAGATGGCGGGTTTTTAAGGTCGGTCAGGGGAAGTGATGTCATCAGGGGCCACAACCGGAAGTGACGTCCTTGGTTTCAGGCAGAATTTTCCAGTGGAATTACTGTCTTTTGGTCCCTTTGGCTGACTCCCATATGTATGTGTGTGACAAAGTCAGAAGTGACCATCCACTTGGGGTGAATTCTTTAAGACTCCCAGGTTTAGAAATGTTTTACATGTAATGCAGGACAGATACAGACCCATCCATCCATCCATTTTCCAACCCGCTGAATCTGAACACAGGGTCACGGGGGTCTGCTGGAGCCAATCCCAGCCAACACAGGGCACAAGGCAGGAACCAATCCTGGGCAGGGTGCCAACCCACCGCAGAGATACAGACCTAAATTTGGAAATTTAACAAAAACTCCACAGTGGATTAATAAAGATTTAAAAAAGAAGTTGCAAAGGAAAAAACTGCTTTATAAGGCATATAAGACTAATGACAGCAAAGTGAATGGTAGAGCGTATGAAAATATGAGAGCAACCATTAAGAAGGATATCAGGGAGGCTAAAAGACAGTTGGAGAGGAATAGAGCAGATAAGGCGAAAGACGACCATAAGAGATTCTTTAATAGTAAAAGAACAGTCAAGGAGGAGATGAAGAGCATCAGAATTGTAAAGGGGAACTAAAAGATAGAAAATGAAATAGCGGATACCCCAATCTTACATTTTTCTGAGCTGTGAGCAAGTGGGTAACCTCAGAGCGGTAACAGGGACTACTAAGGAGGTACTGAGGGATTTGGAAATTGTAGAGAGAGAAGAGCTGTGATGATTAAATTAGATGAAATCAAACAAATCGCCAGGACCAGATAAGATTCACCTTCGAGTTCTTAGGGAGGCCAGCGAGTGCAGATAGAAACCCTTGACACACATTTTAATGAAGTCACTACGCACTGGAGAGATTCTGAAGGACTGGAAAATGGCAAATATCATCCCCTTATATAAAAAGGGTGACCGGGCAGATCCAATAAGTTATAGGCCAGTAAACTTAACAGGCATCACAGGAAAATTAATGGAAGGAATTATTAAGGATAAGATTGAGCAACACCTGGCAAGGACAGGAGTTATTAGGGACGGTCAGTGTGGGGTCAGAAGAGGGAGGTCGTGTTTTACTAACAGGCTGGAATTCTATGAGGAGGAAACAAAAGGATACGAGCAGAGAGGAGCAGAGGAGATTATTGATGTGGGCTTTCAGAAAGCATTTGATGAGGTGCCACGTGAGAGGGTGGGCATCAAACTAAAAGAAGTGGCAGTTCAGGGTGTGGTGTGTAGATGGGTGCAGAATTGGCTCAGACTCAGGAAGCTGAGGGCGATGGTGTGAGCTGGCCTATATTGAGAGTGGTAACCAGCAGGGGGTTGCTGCTATTGTTAATATATAATAATGATTTAGATAGGAATATAAGTAACAAGCTGGTGAAGTTTGCAGATGATACCAAGACAGGTGGATTAGCAGATAATTAGGAATCCGTTATATCATCACAGAAGGACTAGGATAGCAGACCGGGTTTGTGGCAGATGAAATGTAATGTCGGGAAATGTAAAGAATTACACATAGGAAGTCAAAATGTGAGGTGTGAATACACAATGGGCGGTCGGGAAAATTGAGAGTCCACCTTGTGAGAAGGATTTAGGAGTCGTAGTGGACTCTAAGCTGTTGACTTCCCGACAGTGTTCAGAAGCCATTAACAGAATGTCAGGTTATATAGCGCCTTGACGTGTGCAGTACAAGTCACAGGAGGTTCTGCTCAAGCTTTATAACACACTGGTGAGGCCTCATCTGGAGTCCTGGGGGCAGTTTTAGTCTACAAAAAGGACATAGCAGCACAAGAGAAGGCCCAGGGAAGAGCAATGAGGCTGATTATGGGGGTACAGGGGGTGAGTTATGAGGAAAGATTAAAAGAGCTGAGCCTGAAGAAGAGGAAGAGGACACCTGACTAAAGTGTGCAAAATGATGAAGGGCATTAGTCCAGTGGATTGAGATGGTGACTTTAAAATGAGTTCATCAAGAACACGGGGACACAGCTGGAAACTTGTTGAGGGAAAATTCAAACAAACATTAGGAAGTTTTTCTTTACACAAAGAATGATAAACACTTGGAATAAGCGACCAAGTCGTGTGGTGGACAGTAAGACGTTGGGGACTTTTAAAACTCAACTTGATTTTTATTTGGAAGAAATAAGTGGATAGGACTGGCGAGCCTTGTTGGGCTGAATGGCCTGATCTCGTCTCGATTGTTCTAATGGTTAATCTAAGCCCACCACAGATTTCCTACACACAAACAATAAATGTGTCACCTCGTTTAAGACGTCCCCTCTGGGAGGGGCGGAAGTCCTTTTTTTTCCACCAATGTTCACAGACCTCACTTTGTATCGACCAGATCACAAGTCCAGTGAGTCACAAGTTTCCAGAAAATGACGTCAAGCCTTTAGGCAATGAGCTTCTGATAGCCAACTAGCCTCATGGGAGTCAAGGTGTGGATGGAGGTTAAGGCCGACCATCAAACTCAAGGCCTCTTTACTGGACATGATGGGGAAAAGGAAATGAAATGGTGGACCCCCACAAATCTGCTTCATCCATGAGAACAATTTCTAAATGCCTAAAGGTAACCACATTCACCTGCTTTACTTGTGTTCTCTTCTGTGTATCGTGTTGTATTGACCCCGCTTCTTTTTGACAGCCACTGCACGCCCAACTTACCTTGAAAGGGGTCTCTCCTTGAACTGCCTTTCCTGAGGTTTCTTCCATTTTTTTTTTTTTCCCTTGAGAATTTTTCTTTTGTCTCCTTATTGAGTCAAGGCTGGGGCGGCCGTCAGAAGACAGGGCCTGTTAAAGCCCATTGCAGCACTTCTTGGATGATTTTTGGGCTACGCACACAACAAAAAAGTGTATTGTATCTGCACAAACAATAATACGCAAGTATAAACACCAGGGGACCACCCAGCCATCATACCATTCAAGGAGGAGAGGGCATTGTGTCTAAAGGAGAAGAACGGACTTGGGCATGGGAAGTGCAAATCAAACCCAGAACAACAGCCAAGGACCTTGTGAAGATGCTGGAGGACAAGTCTCGATATCCACAGTAAAACGAGTCTGACATCACCTGAAAGGCTGCTCAGCAAGGAAGAAGCCACCGCTGCAAAGCTGCCACCAAAAAAGCCAGACTGCAGTGTGCAATGGCACATGGGGACAAAAAGGATGGGACAATATCACACCCTGAAACACCCAGCCGTCCATCCCTTTTAGAGATGATCAGTTCTTACAGACCAATGAATATATACAGTGTGTGTGTGTGTATGTGTATATATATATATATATATATATATATATATATATATATATATATATAGTGAACGATAGAGGGCGCTCTCGCTCCCTTGAACCCCTGTCCACGACTCCAGACACCAGGTAAAAGTCCTCAAGTTGACTTTATTTTGTCGCCACAGTGCACAAAGCACACTCAATACTCATTAAATTGCAATACTCAATAATAAACACAAATGCACAATAAACCACAATAATACAATCCTCCGACTCCCAGACGCGTTGCCACCCTTCCACCCAGCTCAGCTCGCCGTCTGGGAGCTCCCACAGTCCTTTTATATCTCCTGACCCGGAAGTGTTTCTTCCCAACAGTCCACAAGTCCTTATTCCTTCCGTGTCAGGGTAAATAGTCCTTTTCTTCAACCCGGAAGTCCGTCGCTCTTCCTGTGACGAACCTCCGGGTCAAGGGCTTTGCATAAAAACTCCAATGTCCATGATGCCCTGCTGGTCTTCTGGGGACCTCCACGCTGCAAGGAGGGCTCCACCTGGCGGCTTGGGGGTATTGGCCGGGCCATCCTTCACAATATATTGTGACAGTTTAGGGCTGTATTGCTCCCTTGATCCCCTGTCCAAGACTCCAGACACCAGGTAAAAGTCCAATAATCGACTTTATTCAAATGCCACAGTGCACAAATCACCCTCTCCTCCACAATAACTCATTAATACACAATAATAAATCAATAATCACAATCCTCCACTCCCAGACGCGTTGCCACCCTTCCACCCAGCTCAGCTCGTCGTCTGGGAGCTCCCATAGTCCTTTTATTCTCCCTGACCCGCAAGTGTTCCCAATCCCCAGTCCATGTGATTCAATATTACTTCTGGGTCAGGTACAAGTCCGTCCTTCTTCACCCCAGAAGCACGTCGCTCTTCGTTTGATGCACTTCCAGGTTATAGGGCACAAAGTCGTCTTCGGTCCTCCCTGCAGCTCCCTCTTGTGGCCCCTGTAGTACCCAGCAGGGCGGAGGATAAAAACTACAAAGTCCGTGACTCCCTGCTGGTCTTCGGGGCACCTCCATACTGCAGGGAGGGCTCCATCTGGCGGCCTGGGGGTATTGGCCGGGATGACAAACCGGCCAAATACCACAATATATATAATATACAGTATATACTAGCAAAATACCCGCGCTAGAAGCGGAGAAGTAGTGTGCTAAACAAGTTATGAAAAAGAAAAGGAAACATTTTAAAAATAACATAACATGATTGTCAATGTAATTGTGTTGTGACTGTTATGAGTGTTGCTGTCATCAAGGATTTGATTATCATTATTTCTGTCAATCAGGTTCGTATTTGTAGGATGTGTTGTGTTCAAGTTACATTCCGTGTTTGTCAACCGTTGTAAAGATAACAGGTTTCACTCATCGAAGTGTTCACTACCCAAATCGCTACTCGTGAATCTAAGATGTTTAACAGGCATTCCCGGTATTAAGTTGTGGGTTTGCCTGCGAATATTTAGCGGCAGCGTGTCTATGAACTTAATTTAAACTTAAGCTTTACACCTTGCTCTCCTATTGATACGTCTACAAAGGCTTGTTCAGATTCAGAGGGCTGTTCCTCTCTTACTGTATTAATAAGCAGCTCGTCTTCCTCTTTATCTGAGACATCACACACTACATGCACGGCTTTACCTTTCCCAGTCCTGCAAACTAGCGAAGTGCTTCAATTTACCACATTTTTCCCACTGTCTTCCTTTAGCTGGACGTTGACTTTTTCCATCGTGTGCTTTGTTTCCGCAGTAGCTGCACTTATGAATGTGCGTGTATGCGTCACTCGCTTCATATTCTTTTGCTGCCGTCTCAATTGTGTAATGCGTTTTCTGTTCAGCGTTCTTTGGAGTTCTTGCTTGTTGTCTGCGTACTGCGGTCACAGTCAGTTCACGTGAGCCGCTCGGAGTACATGCATCGAAGGTTCTCAGCTGCGCTTGTGTTATCTCGTGTGATCTCGTGATGTCCACGGCTTTATTTAATGTTAGCTCAGACCCGGCACTTAAAAGTTTCTCTCGCACTTTCGCTGAGTTTGTGCCAAACACTAGTCTGTCCCTGACCATCTCATCTTCGTCTGCATAAGCACAGTCCTTCACCAGCAATTTTAACTCCGTTACAAAGTGATCAAAAGTCTTGTTTATACCCTGCGTCCTCTCATTAAACTTGTATCTCGTGAATATCGTATTCGTCGTAGGCATGGCAAACGCCTCAAAGCGGTCATAATAAGTTTTCAGTACCTTGGCTTCCTCCTGGGTGACAGTCCATGTGTTAGAAATTTCTCAGGTAGCTGCATTTCTCACTCTCGTCTTTGCCGTTTAGCAGGCCAGAAAACATCAGCTCCACGTGCTGGCGGAACGTTTTCCATTCTCCCGGCAGGTTAAGAGAATCCCAGACAATTCGTGGCGAGGGAACTCCAACAAAATCCACGACTGTCCTCTATTCTGACACCATGTCTTGTTTTCACAAAGTGTGAAAAATGAAATGATGGCGAGACTTTCTTTTAAAGTATGCAGGGGAACTTTATTTATTACAGCTCTGACATTCACGACATCCGTGCTCTAAATTAACTTCCATAATAGTAACCTTGAGGTCCCTGTTCCTGGTGCCTTCCTGATGACATAGGTGCCTAAACCATGCCTGATAATAATATGTTTCAATGGCATATAAATATTACAGCCATCACCTCGATAGACATCTCGCCACCCAAATCGCTACTCGTGAATCTAAGATGTTTAACAGGCATTCCCGGTATTAACTTTTTGATTTGCCTGTGAATATTTAGCGGCAGCGTGTCTATTGGATTGCTCTTGACGGACGGCCTTATATGGGCAGGCACTCAATTACGTGTGAGGCGTGACGATGAGGGACGCAACTCCACCTCACACGGCGACCGAGCTGCAAGCTATGGCCGTATATATGTTCGTAAGTAGGATTCAGTTAGCGTTGGGAACCCGCGTACCAAATTTCTTGAAGATGGGCCCATAAGTAACAAAGACCGTTGAAAAGTTCAATATGGCGGCTGAGAGTGGCATCATATCACCGAAATAAGTACCAAATTTCAGCCTTCTACCTACACGGGAAGTTGGAGAATTAGTGACGTTGTAAAGTTCAATATGGCGGCTGAGAGTGGCGTCATACCACCGAAATAAGTATGTACATTGGTTTCGGTTAGCGCAGGGGAGCCGCCTACCAAATTTCATGAAGATGGGGCCATGAATAAAAAAGTTCAACATGGTGGACATTGTGAAAATTAGTGACGTTGGAAAGTTCAATATGGCGGCCGACAGTGGCGTCATATCATCGAAATAAGTACATACGTCGGTTTTGGTTAGCGCAGGGAATCTGCCTACCAGATTTCGTGAAGATGGGGCCATGAATAAAAAAGTTCAATATGGCGAACATTGTTGACCGTTATGCGTAGAATTTCGAAATGAAACCTGCTTAACTTTTGTAAGTGAGCTGTATGGAATGAGCCTGCCAAATTTTAGCCTTCTACCTACACGGGAAGTTGGAGAATTAGTGATGAGTCAGTCAGTCAGTCAGTCAGTGAGGGCTTTGCCTTTTATTAGTAGAGATGTATATATATTGTGGCGGACCCAGCCGGGCTGCCCCTTCACTATATATTCAGGGGAGCAGCCCTGGGCAGTGCAATACCTCCCCCTGGACGCTAGATGGCAGCCTCCCTGGGTTGCAGCGGTGCCTCAGCCTCCTGCAGGGCTTCATGGGATTGGAGTTTGGTGCAGCCCTGTTGGGTTCCATAGGCGCTGCCAGGGGGTGCTGCAGTAGGAGCTGCTGGACCCTTCTGGGCATTAGTTTCGCCACACCCAGAAGTGTAGCCGGATATCAGCAATCAAACACCTGGAGCACTTCCGGGTGCCCAATAAAAGGGAGCCAGCGACCACCACTCAGGGTTGCCAGAGTAGGCTGGAAGGAGGACAAAGCTTTAGAAGAAGTGGTGGTGGAAGAGAGAAGAAAAGTGCAGTTTGATTTGTGAGTTTGTGCTTTGGGACTGTGCCGTGACTGTGGGACATGGAGAAGACGCGCCCTCCAGCTGAAGAAAATAAAAAGTTTATTTAGTTTTATACGTGCCTCCTGTGTCCAATCTGTGTTGGGTCAGGTGCATATACAGTATAGCGCCTTTGTTACAGTATATGTATTTCTAATCCTGCGCATCCTCGTCACCCCCAATGCAAATCTTAATATCTTTAACTCTGCCACCTCCAGCTCTGTCTCCTGTGCCACCGTCTCCAGCCCATATAACACAGCTGGTCTCACTACCGTCCTGTAGACCTTCCCTGTCACAGATCACTCCTGACACTCTTCTCCATCCACTCCACCCTGCCTGCACTCTCTTCTTCACTTCTCTTCCACAATCCCCGTTACTCTGTACTGTTGATCCCAAGTATTTCAACTCCTCCACCTTCACCAACTCTACTCCCCTCATCCTCACCATTCTGCTGACCTCCCTCTCATTCACACACATGGATTCTGTCTTGGTGGTCCTGCTGACCTTCATTCCTCTCCTCTCATATCTCCACCTCTCCGGGGTCTCCTCAACCTACAGATCACAATGTCATCAGCAGACATCACAGTCCACGGGGACTCCTGTCTAATCTCGTCTGTCAGCCTGTCCATCACCATTACAAATAAGAAAGGGCTCAGAGCCGGTCCCTGATGTAATCCCACCTCTGACCTCACCACTGTCACACTTCCCTCGTTCATATCCTGTACCACTCTTATGTACTTCTCTGCCACTCCCGACTTCCTCATTCAGTACCACAGCTCCTCTCAGTCACCCTGTCATTTTCTTTCTCCAGGTCCACAAAGACGCAATGCAACTCCTTCTGTTCTTCTCTCTACTTCTCCATCAACATCCTCAGAGCAAACATCTCATCTGTGGTGCTCTTTCCTGGCATGAAACCATCCTGCTGCTCACTAATCATCACCTCACTTCTTAACTGAGCTCCCATTACTCTTTCCCATAACTCATCATTTGTATCCCCCTGTAGTTCCTACAGCTCTGCACATCCCCCTTATTCTTAAATATCGGCCCACCAGTCCATTTCTTCTCCTCTCCTCAGTGAAGGGTGAATTTCGCACCAACATTAGGAAGTTTGTCTTCACACAGAGGACCCCAGTGACTAAGTGGGTAGGACTGGCGAGCTTTGATGGGCTGAATGGTCTGTGCTCGTCCAGATTGTTCTAATGACACAGAAATCAGAGTTGATCCTGTGACCTTGGACCCCACAAACACACCTTGCCCACATTAGGAAACCAAATGGGGGGGGGGGGGTGCGTTCTGTAAGGAAAAGAAAAAATAAAAGTTCTACTTGGCAGCCCGTGAAGCCAGCTGTCCTGGGGGCATATTGGTAGTTTGCCAAGCTAGCTTAATTTTTCTTGACTTATTTTGCAATTGTCCTGGCACCTCGGGGCTTTCTCAACAAGCCTCTGGTGTTGTAATCACACAAGTGTTTGGAAAGTCCTGAGCAGACAGGGGTCCACAGCTGGGGGGCGGGGGGTGTCTGGTTTATCTGAGCCGATGGCCCATTTTGTGACAGTCTGTTGGCAGACGGCTTTATAAAGAATGATGCACTTGGGCACGGTGTGAGCGCCAATGCAGAAAATAGGAAAAAAACAAACAAGGAAAACAAAGCTGGGCGTAACAATCAAATAAAATGAAGTGGGCACCAGAAACCCCTGGTGGGGTTGGAGGAGACCCTCCAGTATAGTAAGTGAAGATCTCCAGTGGCCACCTCAGCATGAGAAATGTGTGACCAATCTTTATGTAGCGCCTTTCACAGTAATCCAGCATAAGGGTGTCCCAGTCAGTTGTTTCATAATGATTGTATATACAGTACAGTAATATGCCCATTACAGTGCCCAGTACAGGTCTTCACTTTACAGACTTCTTTTTACAGTGCCTTGTATAGCGCCTTTCACAGTCAGAATTAACCATCCAGTGACTGACCTGATTGTAAATATGGTGCCTTATGTTTTAGCCTCACAGTCAATGGAGATTATAAAGTGAGTGAATGGCGGTGGGGGGGTCCATTTCATATATAGTGCCTTCTTTACCAGGCTGGTACATTTCTTTCCATTGATTGACAATGTGCCTCACACAAGGAGTCACTGTCATTTATATAGTGCCTTTCATTGTAACTCTCATTAGCACACACTCTGGTCACACAAGGAGGACTGGGGGGGGGGGGGCTCTGGTGGTCTTCTCTTACTATACTGGCAGGTCCACCATTTGTTGAGTCCTCTTTTCGTGTAGTTTCGTCTTTTCCTGATTGACTCGGTCCCAGAAGCACCTGGGGTCCTGAGCAGTGAATGAGGGTCTCATGCTTTATGGTACCCCCTCTCCATGTCACATGACCAAGTCATTTTGCTCCACTTGTTTCAGAGCTCCTTTGAGACTTTGTCCCGTCCCTTCTTCGTCCAGCAGCCTGATTCAGACCTTCATTCTATGGGTGGGCTTCCCCTCCTGCTCCATGATGTCCACAGACATGTCTCATTATTTTATTCAGCGACTCGCACGAGATAAATTAATGGGCAGCAGTGGCCTCCTTTATAAGTTGACTGCCAGCCTGAGCCTGCAAAACCACTTGGGAGCTCTGATGCCCACCGTCTATGGACCCTCCATTGACGAGAGGACGACTCAGAAGGACATCCGAGGTGTTTTTTCCTTGCTTGGCTCTGCCTGAAAGGCTTCAGGGTCGTGACAGAGCAGCTCGTGATCGATCCGCTAAGCCAATTGGAGTAATCGGATTTGACAGCCCGGCGCCCCGAGGGAGATGTGGGCTTCACATTCGATACGGGGGGCACACATTACCCCCACATGGGTGAATGGGCTGGAAAATCTGCTTAAAGTGGAGTTTGAGTGAAAAGAACAAGGAAAGGGAAGACGTGCTTAACCCCTGCTGCTCTGCACTGAAGTACTCAGCAGTCGTACTGAGGAAGTCGGGCAGAGTGACGCAGATGAAAGGCGCTATAAGAAATAAATAAAAGTCCCACCCTGTGGGCATTGCAATCACTTGAATTAGGGAGTCCTCACTAGGGAGTGGAAAGCAGTGCAGTGATTTGTATTAAAGATTTGTTCTGCTGCTCAAGTACTAGGAAGCAGTAAATGTAATCATTTGCATCAGGGATTTGTCACTAGGGGGCGGTAAGTGTTGCAGTCATTTATATTAGGAATTCACTGTGCCATTCAACCTCTAGGAGGCAGTGCGACTTGGAATAATTTGTGTGGATTTGTAACTAGGGGCAGTAAGAGTTGCAGTCATTTTTCTAAGAGGTTTGTTTTACTGCTCAACCACTAGAGGGCAGTAAGACTTGCAATAGTTTGCATTGGGGATTCTTTTTGCTACTCAACCAGGAGAGGAGGGTAAGGATTGCAATAATTTGTATTAATAATTCTGTCATTTGGGGGCAATAAACATTGCAGTAATTTGCATTAGGGATTCATTTTATTATTCAACCACTAGAGGGACAGTAAACATTGCAATATGTTTTTATAAGGCATTCACTTTGGTGCTGAACCAGTAGGGGCAGTAAGCGTGGCAGTAATTTGTACTAACAATTTCTTTTACTGCACAGCCACTAGGTGGCATTATACATTACAATAATTTAGTATAAGGCATTCACTTTGTTTCTCAACCACCAGGGGGCAGTAAGTGTTGCAATAATTTGTATTAATAATTTGTTTGCTGCCCAACCACTAGGGGGCAGTAAACATAATAATTTGTATTAGGGATTTGTCACTAGGGGGCGGTAAGTGTTGCAGTAATTTATATTAGGGATTCACTGTGCCATTCAACCTCTAGGAGGCAGTGAGACTTGTGATAATTTGTGTGGATTTGTCACTAGGGGGCGGTAAGAGTTGCAGTCATTTTTCTAAGTGACTTGTTTTACTGCCCAAACACTAGAGGGCTGTAAGACTTGCAACAGTTTGTTTTAGGGTTTCCTTTTGTTACTCAACCAGGAGAGGGATGGTAAACGCTACAATTTGTATTAATAATTTGTCAATTGGGGGCAATAAACATTACAGTAATTTGCATTAGGGATTTATTTTATTATTCAACCACTAGGGGGACAGTAAACATTCACTTCGGTGCTCAACCAGTAGAGGGCAGTAAGCATGGCAATAATTTGTACTAATGATTTCTTTTAATGCACAGCCACTAGGTGGCGGTATACATTGCAATAATTTAGTAGAAGACCTTCACTCTGCTTCTCAACATCCAAGGAACAGTAAGTGTTGCAATAATTTGTATGAATGATTTGTTTTGCTGCCCAACCACTAGGGGGCAGTAAACATCATAATTTGTATTATGGATTTGTCACTAGGGAGCTGTAAGTGTTGCAGTAATTTATATTAGGGATGCAGTGTGCTTTTTTGTTTAGAGGGCAGGTTTAAAATGTGTTATTGAATCGAGCTGACGGATATGAGAGGGAAGAGAATTCCCGAGTTGAGGAGCACCAGGAGAGACGCTCGAGCTCCTATAGCACTGAGTCTGACGTGCGGTACAGAAAGTCGAGCTGCAGATGAGGATCTGAGTGAGCGAGAGGAGTGCCAGTCTGGAGGAGATCAGTGAGGTGTGGAGAGCTTTAAATGTTCAGAGTGGGATTGTCTATCGTATTCTGTAGTTAACAGGGAGCCAGTGAAGTTGAGAGAGAATCGGTGTGACGTGTTCAGTGGATTAGAACAGCAGGTTATTATCCTGGCAGCAGAATTTGAAGAAGTTGTAAGTGATGGATACGTTTTTGTGGGATGCCAGATAGAATAGCATTACAGTAATCTATACGTGAGGTGACTCGGGCATTAACTGATACTTCAATACTGTGTTGAGTAAAAACAGGACGAAGTCTAGAAATGTTTCAGAGATGGAAGAAGGCAGCCTAAGAAATGTTGTTTATATGGGAGGAATTATTTAATTGCCATTATTAGTGTATAAATGGATATAAATATTTGCATTTAAACGATTCGCCAAAATCTGTTGTATGTAAACGATACTGTTTAAAACGTTATTGTTTCTTCATCAGAAAACCCGGTTTGCACGTCTTCCTGTATTAGTTTAAATGGCACTTTTGCCACTCGCAATATGGCGGACGCGCTGACGTATCGTGTTAATGGCGTGCGTGAGTGATGTGCGCGTCTTTTTTACTTTCTCGTATACGAAGTACGGTATAGTATAGGAATCGGCCAAAAATTCGATGTCGAGATTTTAATGAACCTCGATGTTTTGGAATTATGTCTTTCTGTGTGTGTGTAAACGTGATAATCTGAGGACGCTTTCTCTTAGGTCAACCAACTTTTGCATACAAGTATCGGGTACAAAATGTAGATTTCGACCAACTTTTGAGCCCTTTCCGCTAACCGGAAGTGACATTTCACCTGAATCATTTCCCCAAAAATTTAAAAAATTTGATAATTTCACATCATATTATGGGAAAGCACCGAATTCCAAGCATTACCTTTTTTTTAATCTCTTTTCATTTTTCTCAAAAAACGACCAGTTTTCCGTTTGACGTTCAAATGGTGATACATGCATATTTGAGAACAATTTTGCTTTACGTAAATGAAATTTTGTGTCCAAGCATTACATTACACGTATCACTAAAGTCTCTTGCAACCTTTGACCCACGTCCGCTTTCTGAAAGTGGTAATTTACCTGAATTGTTCGCCAAAATTAAATTATCATGCCAATTTTTTTATTCAGCTGCATAGTCCGATTTATTCAACTTTACTTTTATAATAATTGCTCAATATATTATTAATTTGATTTGATGTTGATGGTTCATTAATGTACATAATATAAAAATATAAATCTTGCGATTTACTCCTCAAATATCCACCCCCATATCTAAGTATACAAAAAAGTCTAGGGGAGACCACTCCTGATTTTTCCAGTTACTATTGTCACGCCTGTGCATTGGAGGGTCTCCTCACGGCCTTGATTGGGATTTGTGATAACCTGCCTGGGTAATAGTAGATGTCATCGCTACTGTTCTCTTCTCCTTCTCTCCCTACAGCACAGAGAAACCGCCCAGTGAGGG
>JANRMT010062806.1:126133745-126145180 GCA_026402145.1 Polypterus bichir lapradei | reverse complement strand
ATACTATTTGTTGGATTAAACAGTGGGATAAACAAGAAAAGGAAGTCAATCGAGTGACATAGCGTGTCGGAGAAACTCGAAAGCTCAAGTTCACAAAGTCGCACAGTGCCCGAAATAAAAACGTTGTCAGATATCAAAGTCGCCTTGAAAAGGAGAGTCGTAGCCCACCGTCTGAGTGTCATATGAGAGCTTATTAGGGTACAGAGAAAAGAAAAAGAAGGCACGCTGCGAAAAAAGCATGAAATGTCAACTTTAATCTCGAAATTTCCACTTTAATTACGTAGTTTATTTTGTCATTAAAGTAGAACATCATAAACTTCATCTTAAAATTGTTTAATTTACTAGTTTCTCAAATCCCATCGTAACTAAAGTCGCACGTTAAATGCTTTGTTTTGTATTTGATCTTCTCTGTGCTCTGTGTGTGTGAATCACTTCCTCCGACAGGACACAGAATCCATTACATTCGCGATATTACAGCTCTCTGAATAATTAAAATACTGAGATGTATACGTGATATCTTTTTCATGATGATAGGAGTTAAAGCACGTTATTAAACATGGGCACACGGTGGCACAGTGATTGTGCGCGACCTTCGATGAAATACTTTACTGTAGCAGTACTGTCTCTTTCAAACGTGCTAACCTCCAGTTCCTGTCCTTCCTTTTCTTTCTCCAAGTAACCGATCGCCACACAATCAGCTCTGTAATAGACGTTAAGCCATCTGTAAGCTGAGAATGACGATTCTTTAGAACTTTTAATGAACATTGAAATATCTTCATAGTACGTGTTTAATTATTCTATCCTTCACGCCAGTCCCAGTGAAGCATACAGTGCGAGGCAGGAACAATTCGTGAACAGAGCGCCAGATCCTTGCTAGCGTAGCGACACCGTGTCCTTTAATTATTAATGATATAGATTATTTAAATGAAGTTAAAGTTTTATCTGTGTAATATAATAAACATATTTTGCTGCATTTCATCTTTAAAATGATCTCGTCATTATATGTAAATACGCGCTTTATAAAGTGGCTCAGGTTGTGTAATATTATAACTGTAGTGCAAGTTTCCAGTGAGGTGATTGTACTTATAAGTCCTAACAGGTCTACAAGGAGCACTTGATGGACTGATGGAGTGCGAATAAAAAGCTCTTGGGATGAAACTCTTTCTCAACCGTGAGGTCCGTACAGGAAAGGCTCTGAAGCGTTTGTCGTATGGAAGCAGTTCAAATAGACAGCATGGCAGAGGCAGCGTGTGCTTGATGCTGTATCCCGATAATTCTCTTTCTGAGAGGTGCAGTGAGAGTAATATGAAAAAAGATGATCTGCTGTGGCAACCCTAACGGGAGCAGCTGTAAGAAGAAAAAGAAGGTGCAGTGAGAGTAACAACGCTAAAGCAGTTATGGTATTTGGAAGAGTTTGACCATTCTGTGGACCATTATATTGTTACAGATTAATTACAATCAGATGCCTTAAACTAATAAACAATATGCGGTTAATTTCAGTGTATTTATAAAGCGGAGTCAGGGATGTGGATCTGAAAAAGAAAGATAAACCAGACAGGAAAAGTAGCACTGCTTTGACGCTGGGCACCGCCATTCTGCAAAACCGAGCGGAGAACTTGCGTACGACAAGGTATGAGGTTCTGTGGAAAAGTGCGTGGCTTTACACCAAGTGTAGGTTTTATACATCGCGATTTGAACGTGGAAACATTATTATGCAACATTTCTGTGCGTACACACCGTTTATACATGAGGCCCCGGGAGATAGCAGTGTTCACTGATCCTTTCTCTCTTTCCTCTGCTGACCAACTAAAGGAAATCCCTCCAGCCACTGTGATGTCACTTCCTGTTCCGCCCATTCTGACATCACTTGCTTCGGCTCACCTACTAAATATTTATCGCTATTTTCATTTTGTTTCCCAGTACTTGCTCCAAGTATAAAGGGGGGCAACCCAAACCTTTTTCATTCTTATGTGTTCTTTTTTATCACTGGACAACAGAAATGCATGAAATTAAGAAATTTCATACTGGCAGTACAAATTTGTATAGCTTTGGAGGGGCATGCATTTATTTCTAGTAGGATTGACTATTGCAATGCGGTGTTCACTGGCTATTCAAACTGTTCTTTATTCAGCCTCCAGTTAATCCAAAATGCTGCTGCAAGAATAAGAACAAGAAAATACAAACACATAACTCCAGTCCTCAAGTCCTTACACTGGCACCCTGTTAAGTTTAGGGCAGATTTCAAAATCCTCCTTTAAACATATAAAGCCTTAAATGGCGGAGGTCCGGCTTACTGGTCTGAACTTATCACGACTTACAAACCTGAGCGCACATTAAGATCTCAAGATGCCAGTCTGCTTAGGATTCCAAGGATTAATAAAATAACAGTGGGAGGTCGAGCTTTTAGTTACAGGACCCCCTAAACTGTGGGGTGGTCTGCCTGCTACTATAAGAGATGCCCCTTTGGTCTCAGCTTTCAATTCTCACCACTTCAGTTTAGCACACCCTGACTAGAGCTGCGGATTAACAGTACAGACTCCATCTCTGTTGTCAGTCATCAGCACTAAAACATCAGTAACATGATAGTTAGAATTTGTTACTCACCCTCACCTCTTCTGTTTCTCTTCTGGGTACTCAAATGTGCCACTTGGTGCCAAGTTGTTTCGCCTGCCTAAGGTAAAGTCATCCCTGATGGAGGATCACAGGAATTGTCGGGTAGAGGGGCCGAGGTCTCCAGGACTCTAAACAAATCCAAATCCTATTATGGGATGTCATCTACTGTTAAATTCTGCTCTGTACTTGTAATATTTTTATTTTTATATTGTATTGAGGATGACTTGTGTTCTGTTCTCTGTATTTTATTGTACTCACGCCCTTTTTCTTTTTGACACTCGCTGCACACCCAAACTACCTGGTAAGGGGTCTCTCTTTGAACTGCCTTTCCTGAGGTTTCTTCCATTGTTTTCCCCACTAAGGGATTTTTTTTGGGTAGTTGTTCCTTGTCTTCTTAGAGAGTCAGGGCTGGGGGGCTCTCAAGAGGCAGGGCCTGTTAAAGCCCACTGTGGCACTTCTTGTGTGATTTTGGGCTACTACACAAAAATAAACTGGATTGTGTTGTATTGTATATGAACAAATAAAAATGAATATAACATTCTGCAGAAATGAGCAATCCACTGAAATCCTTAACAATAAATTAAAGGCAGTGGATTATAAAAACTGTAAACTAAACCATACTTAGTAGAAAAAAAAGTTAATAAAAAAGTACTACAATATCTGCTGTGACTGCTCCATTTGAAACTAGCGCTACATAACATGGAGATTCTTTTGTACAAACGAGAGCAGGTTGCCATGCTCTGGGGTGGGACGGGGGCTACGGTCACCACCTGTGTGGAAGGACCTGGGTACAGTACAGTACCTTCCCTGGCACACTAGAGGGCAGCTCCCTGGATGGCTGTGGCATCATGGATTAATGCATGTTATGCTGGGACTTGGAACTTGGCACAGCCCTGTTGGGTTCCATGTGGGCCGCCTAGGGTTATGGTGCCCTACATTGGGAGGGATTCCAGGTCCGATTAATGAGCCACCTGGGACACTCCCAGGACCAGCTGAAGAGGAGTCGGGAGTTGGAGAGGAGACTGAGAGAAAGAATGAGGAAGAAAGGACTGTGTGTGATTTGGTCCTCCGTACTGTGTTGTGTGGGGGGGTGGGGGCAAAAGAAGAACGCACCCCACTTGGACAAATAAAAGGTGTGCAGTTTGGCAAGACTTGTGTCTCAGCTGGTCTGTGTCGGTGTTTGGAGATTGGTTACCCCCCCCCCCCACCCCCGGTGGTCCACAGGGGTCAGGGTGCTCCTTTTGGGCAATTAGCAGATGCTCAGCAGACACACTTGTCCTTGGCATGCTCAAGTACCGCTTGGCTGGTTCAGCCAGGAGATTCAACTCTGACTGATGTCTGTCCATCATTCCAAAGGGCTTTCAGAAAGAGGCAGGTGTAGTGCAGGAGAACGCTGGAGCAGAAGTTGCAGAATAACAGCATGAAGGAAGTGTGGGATGGGATGAAGATCATCACTGGCTGCAGCTCGAAGCGGGGTGCCACCATCGAGAGACACGTGGAGAGAGCAAACCAAATGAACAACTTCTTTAACAGGTTTGACCACCCTAACCCACTCTCACCTCGGAGTACTGCATCCTCCACCCATCCTTCTGCTGATTCCAGCGTAGGTGAGACATCCCCACCAACAATTACAGCAGCCCAGGTGAGCAGAGAGCTGAGGAGACTTCGTGCCAGCAAAGCAGTGGGTCCAGATGGTGTATCACCACGACTGCTGAAGACCTGTGCACTGGAACTGGGGAGTCCTCTACAGCGCATCTTCAACCTGAGCCTGGAACGGGGGAGAGTCCTGAGGCTTTGGAAAACATCTTGCATCACACCAGTCCCAAAGGTTTCACGTCCTAGTGAGCCGAATGACTTCCAGCCTGTCGCTCTGACGTCACATGTGATGAAGACCATGGAGTGGCTGCTGCTTCACCACCTGAGGCCACAGGTCTGCCACGCCCTCAACCCTCTGCAGCTCGCATACCAGGAGAAGGTGGGAGAGGAGGAGGCCATCATCTACATGCTACACCGATCCCTCTCCCACTTGGACAGAGTCAGTGGTGTTGTAAGAATTATGTTTCTGGACTTCTCCTCTTCTCTCTTCTGGACTTCCTCTGCTCCTTAGGGACAAGCTGACAGAGATGGGAGTAGATTCATACCTGGTGGCATTGTGGATCGTGGACTATCTTACAGACAGACCTCAGTATGTGCGTCTCGGGAACTGCAGGTCTGACATTGTGGTCAGCAGCACAGGAGCGCCGCAGGGGACTGGACTTTCTCCAGTCGTGTTCAGCCAACTTACATCAGACTTCCAATACGATTCGTAGTCCTGCCACGTGCAAACGTTCACTGATGACACTGCTATGGTGAGCTGCATCAGGAGTGGGCAGGAGGAGGAGTATAGGAACCTAATCAAGGACTTTGTTAAATGGTGCGACTCAAACCACCTACACCTGAACACCAGCAAAACCAAGGAGCTGGTGGTGGATTTTAGGAGGACCAGGCCCCTCATGGACCCTGTGATCATCTGAGGTGACTGTGCAGAGGGTACAGACCTATAAATACCTGGGAGTGCAGGTGGATGATAAATTGGACCCTGATGCTCTGTGCAAGAGAGGACAGAGCCGACTATACTTCCTTAGAAGACTGGTGTCCTTCAACATCTGTAATAAGATGCTGCAGATGTTCTATCAGACGGTTGTGGCGAGCGCCCTCTTCTATGTGGTGGTGTGCTGGGGAGGCAGCATAAAGAAGAGGGGCAAACTGGTGAGGAAGGCAGGCTCTATTGTAGGCACGGAGCTGGACAGTTTGACATCCGTGGCAGAGCGACGGGCGCTGAGCAGGCTGCTGTCAATCATGGAGAATCCACTGCATCCACTGAACAGGATCATCTCCAGACAGAGGAGCAGCTTCAGCGACAGACTGCTGTCACCGTCCTGCTCCACTGACAGACTGAGGAGACCCCACACTATGCGACTCTTCAATTCCACCCAGGGGGGTAAACGTTAACATTATACAAAGTTATTGTCTGTTATACCTGCATTGTTATCACTCTTTAATTTAATATTGTTCTTTATCAGTATGCTGCTGCTGGAGTAGGGGAATTTCCCCTTGGGATTAATAAAGTATCTATCTATCTATCTATCTATCTATCTATCTATCTATCTATCTATCTTTACACCTCTTCATCTTCTCCTCTGCCTTTTCTTGGCAGACGTGTTCAAAAGTGCAGCCATGTAAATCAGAGAACTACTTAACGGATTTAGATTTAGGTTTTTTTCTATAATTTGGATGAACATTCTGGTTGCGACTTCTCTCATTGTGCTAAGTATCAGAGTTTGCTTGCAGTGGCAATTTATTAGTGTTAATCCGAGACAGAGGCTGTGGGCCGAGGGGAGACGCCAGGAGTGGAGAACCGGGTGGGGCCCTCCTCACTCCGTCTGAGTTGGTCTATCTGTCGCCACGTGTTGGAGCGCACCTCACCTCCACTTAACTAGCAATACTTTTTTGTTTATTGATTTTAAAAGTTTGTCCTGTATTACTACTATGCGGGCAGAGCCGTGGGGGACAGCTAATCTTACCTAAATGGCTGCTGCCACATAAAGTGTGGCCATCTCCTGCTCACTTGCATAACGTTTCTTTAGCATCTTTTATATCTCAGACAAAATAGTAGTAGCAAAAAGTGCAATGGATGTTCTTGCAGTGCCTATTCTAAACATCAGTATCAGTAGTTCATTATTGCATGGCACCGTACCTGATGTACTAAAAGTGTCAGTCATTAAACCTTTACTTTAAAAGTCAGATGCAGACCCACACATACTAAATAATTATAGGCCTGTTTCAAATTTACTGTTTCTCTCTAAAATACTAGAAAAAGTAGTCGCCAGTCAGCTTCAGTCACACCTTACACATTACAATTTATTTGAGAAATTCCAGTCTGGTTTTCGCACTGGTCATAGTACAGAAACGGCACTAACACGGGTTGTAAATGACATTCTGATATCCTCTGATGAAGGAAACTCCACTGTAATGATGTTGTTGGACTTAAGTGCAGCATTTGACACCATCGACCTTTCGATTTTACTGCACAGGCTAGAAAACAATGTTGGGCTTACAGGCCCCGTGCTCGCTTGGTTTAGTTCTTATTTATCAAATCGATTCCAATATGTACAGAAATGTGCTGACAGGACTCCATCATTATACACAGAAGTGAGATATGGTGTCCCGCAGGGCTCAGTACTCCCGTCACTGTTTTCACTTTACATGCTTCCACTGGGATCTCTCATTAGGAAACATCACTCGTATGCAGATGACACCCAGTTATACCTTTCATATAAATCAAATGAAGTTTCTCCGATGTTGTCTTTAATTAGTTGTCTTAGCGAATTAAAGGAGTGGATGAATGAGAACTACTTGTCTTTAAACACAGATATAACAGAGATGTTAATTGTTGGAGGGAATGACGCGGATCACAACAATATTTTCTCATCATTTAACTCAGTTGGAATCCCAATTAATTTTACTGAATCAGCCCGCAATCTAGGAGTTATTTTCAACTTTAGCAGGTCATTTAAAGTGCATATTACAAAGTTGTCCAAAACATGTTTCTTCCATCTTAAAAATGTTAGGAAATGAAGGCGCTTTCTACATAAACAGGTTTCTGAGAAATTAATTCCTGCATTTATCTCTAGTAGGATTGACTACTGCAATGCGGTGTTCACTGGATGTTCAAACTGTTCTTTATTCAGCCTCCAGTTAATCCAAAATGCGGCTGCAAGAATTATTACAAGAACAAGAAAATACGAACACATAACTCCAGTTCTGAAATCCTTACACTGGCTCCCGGTTAAGTTTAGGGCAGATTTCAAAATCCTCCTTTTAACATATAAAGCATTAAATGGCGGAGGTCCGGCTTACTTGTCTGAACTTATCATGACTTACAAACCTGAGCGCACATTAAGATCTCAAGATGCCGGTCTGCTTAGGATTCCAAGGATTAATAAAATAACAGTGGGAGGTCGAGCTTTTAGTTACAGGACCCCTCTAAACTGTGGTCTGCCTGTTTCTATAAGAGATGCCCCATCAGTCTCAGCTTTTAAATCTCACTACTTCAGTTTAGCACACCCTGACTAGAGCTGCTGATTAACTGGACAGACTGAGTCTCTGTTGTTAGTCATTAGCACTAAAACATAAGTAACATGACAGTTATAATTGAATACTAACCCTCACCTATTCTGTTTCTCTTCTCGGTACTCAAATGAGGCACTTGGTGCCACAGCCCACTTGCCAAGTTGTTTTGCCTGCCTATGGTAAAGTCATCCCTGATGGAGGATCGCAGGAATCATTGGGTAGAGGGGTCCTATCATTGGTTTTTAGCTGTGGAATGGCCAAATGGGGGAGGCAGCTTGATGGATGAGGTCTCCAGGACTCTACAAATATCCAAATCTTATTATGTGATATCATCTACTGTTAAATTCTGCTCCGTACTTCTAAAATTTGTATTTTTATGCTGTATTAAGGATTTGTTCTGTTCTGTGTATTGTATTGTATTGAACCCCTTCTTTTGACACCCACTGCACGCCCAACCTACCTGGAAAGGGGTCTCTCTTTGAACTGCCTTTCCCGAGGTTTCTTCCATTTTTCCCTAAAAGGTTTTTTGGGAGTTTTCCTTGTCTTCTTAGAGAGTCAAGGCTGGGGGGCCGTCAAGAGGCAGGGCCTGTTAAAGCCCATTGCGGCACTTCCTGTGTGATTTTGGGCTATACAACAAATAAACTGTATTGTATTGTATTGTAAACTGTAAAGAGGTTATCTCCCAGACTGCCAAGTGTGTCCTGTAGAAGCTGTGTGTGAATTGGGGCGACGACCAAAAGTGTGGGGTTATCATCATAACACCAGTGGGCACTTTCATTGGCTTCAGCGCCCGCACAGAGTCTTCTGCATTTGTTATATCTGACTTTGTGGAAGTCACAGTCTCCTTCTTGTTCTTCCTCACCTCAGATGACAGTAGTGCAGCAGTGTTTGCTGGTTGCTGCTCAAGGAAACGTTCAGCCATATCATGTGTGCTGCTCCACCAGGTTGGCATATCAGCAATACAATACAATACAATTTATTTGTTGTGTCGCCCAAAATCACACAAGAAGTGCCGCAATGGGCTTTAACAGGCCCTGCCTTTTGACGGCCCCCCAGCCTTGACTCTCTAAGAAGACAAGAAAAGACCCTTGTAGGGAAAAAAAAACGGAAGAAACCTCCGGAACGGCATTTCAAAGAGTGACCCCCTCTCCAGGTGGGCTGGGAGTGCAGTGGGTGTTAAAAAAAGGGGGTCAATACAAGACAATAGACAGAACAGAACACCAGTCATCCTCAATACAATACAATAGTCCAATAGAAATATGACAAGTACAGAGCAGAATTCAAGAGGAGATGACATCCCATAATCAGATTTGGATTTGTTCTGAAAGTCCTGGAGACCTCGGCCATCAAGCTGCAATTGGCCATTCCACATCTGAGTCAGTGCTGGGCCAGCCAATCCGATGACAGGACCCCTTTACCTGACGATTCCTGTGATCCTCCATCAGAGATGACTTTACCTTAGGCAGGCAAAACAAATTGGCAGGTGGGCCGTGGCACCAAGTGCCACATTTGAGTACCGAGAAGAGAAACAGAATAGGTGAGGGTCAGTCAGTCATTTTCCAACCCACTATATCCTAACACAGGGTCACGGGGGTCTGCTGGAGCCAATCCCAGCCAGCACAGGGCACAAGGCAGGAACAAACCCCGGGCAGGGTGCCAACCCACCACAGGGCATAAAATAATATCACAAAATGATTAAATAAACCTGTCAAATCTCATTAAGAAATAATAAAAGACAAAAAAAAAAGAAAACTGAAACATTCAAATGCATACATCACAAAAGTGTTATGAATAGTCTGTCATTCAAGGAACGACAAGGGACTGCATATCCCTAAGCCTTTATAGGGGATGGAGCAGTCCCTCAGCGGTGATGGACTGGTGACCCCATCTCTTAGGTGAGTAACAAATTAGAACTATTATTATTACTTCTGTTTCAGGGCTAATGACTATCTGCACAGTTAATCGGCAGCTCTAGGCAGGGTGTGCTAAACTGAAGTGGTGAGATTTGAAAGCTGAGACTGAAGGGGCATCTCTTATAGTAGCAGGCAGACCACTTCACAGTTTAGGGGGTCCTGTAACTAAAAGCTCGACCTCCCACTGTTATTTTATTAATCCTTGGAATCCTAAGCAGACCGGCGTCTTGAGATCTTAATGTGCGCTCAGGTTTGTAAGTCATATTAAGTTCAGACAAGTAAGCCGGACCTCCGCCATGTATGTATTTATAAGGCTTAATGGTAATCCTGTGCTGTGGAAGATCCAACAATTTCTGCTTTTGCTGCAACACTTGAAGGCTTTGGGTACTTCTTGGGTACTTCTGTGGCAAAACTCAGTGACATGTCGTATTCTTTTAGCAGTCGCACAACAGCTGGTAGTTTGAATGTGCGCTGAGCCGCCATGTTTAATGTGTTCACATAAGCATTTAACTTGAAGAAACCTGATCTGCGACAAGCATTTTGGCCACGTGGTCAGGACTAACACTGGCTCTTTTTCTTCAATTCGCCATTCCTCAGTGACATTATGAAGGAGCTTGGCCATGTTAGCCCTGGTCTGACTTCCATGCCCGACAATAGAGGATAAACGCCATTCTACAGTTATCTGTGATGTGATGTTACTGTCACATGATGCTGTGTGGCTCTCGAACTCCATGAATCACATGTCAGGGCAGCTCTTTACAGAGTAACTGTTTTAATTCTGATTTAAACTCATTGTATATTTCAGGGACTGCTGTACCAGGGAAAAACCGTTGTGATGAAATAACGGACTTCGGCTTGGTCACGGGGGTCTGCTGGAGCCAATCCCTGCCAGCACAGGGTGCAAGGC
Source organism: Polypterus bichir lapradei (assembly GCA_026402145.1). Lineage (NCBI taxonomy): Eukaryota > Metazoa > Chordata > Cladistia > Polypteriformes > Polypteridae > Polypterus > Polypterus bichir. The sequence continues at coordinate 126,134,635 of JANRMT010062806.1, read as the reverse complement.
AGGAACAAATCCTTGGCAGGGTGCCAGCCCACCGCAGGGCACACACACACACACACACACCCAGCACACACTAGGGACAATTTAGGATGGCCAATGCACCCAACCTGCATGTCTTTGGACTGTGGGAGGAAACCCACGCAGACACAGGGAGAACATGCAAACTCCACGCAGGGAGGACCCGGGAAGAGAACCCAGACGGGTCTCCTAACTGTGAGGCAGCAGCGCTACCACTGTGCCACTGGGCCGCCCGAGAGCATAAATCATGTTGCGGAATCCTGCACTTTCTAATACGGTGTATGGGCGAAGGTCCGAGCAAATTCAATGTACAATAGAGTTGTTTTTTGTTTTGCCTTATCACGAGTACCAGGGAATTTGTTCACGACTGTGTCCAGAGTTTGCTTGGCGCCATCAAAGTTTATCTCCAGGTGGTGTCGAGTGAGATGTGCGTGATTATTAGTAGTATTACCAGAGTACTTGACTTTGCTGTGGCAAGTTTTGCATCTGGCCGTAGTCATCTCAAGTTTTCCATTTACTTTTTGAAATCCAAAGTGAGTCCAGAGGTTTAAATTTAAACTGCGATGGCGCTGCAAAAACCTGACGACAACTTTGATCAGTCGTGTTCTCTTATTTAACTGTTAACAGGGCGCGCATTCCATCTACAAATGTGACCATGTGCAGCAACTACCGTACATATGATCTTTATTGTGGCGGTATAAGTAAATGTATGTACGATGCGTTTGAATTTCGATAACTACATCAGTCAACTGTTATCCTAGCAGTGGCGAATGCCTGCTGGCATGAGAGTGATATTGAACTGCCCATAGTAATTAATCACACGGTATTCTTTGCACGTCGTTGCACACTGTTACCTTCTGTTGACAGGAATGTTA
>JANRMT010062806.1:126108505-126119761 GCA_026402145.1 Polypterus bichir lapradei | reverse complement strand
TATATATATATATATATATATATATATATATATATATGTAGACTCAAACCCATTATGACAGCAGCAATCCAAGCTGTGAGAAAACACTAAAAAGGAGGCGTGTCAGATGTCGTGGTACATTTTCTAATGCAGCTAGACGAAAACAACTTCGTGACGCTGCCGCCAAATACACAAAACAATTACTTTGACAATCATGTTACATTATTTTTCAAATGTTTCCTTTTCTTTTTCATAACTTCTTTAACACACGACATCGCTGCGAAGCGCAGGTATTTTGCTATATATATATACAGTATATCACAGCGACACTCATAACAGTGACAAAACAATTACATTGACAATCATGTTACATTATTTTCAAAATGTTTCCTTTTCTTTTTCTTTGCTTCTTTAACACACTACTTCTCCGCTGCGAAGTGCGGGTATTTTGCTAGTTTAGTAATAAAAAGCATTGCAGCTGTCAATTGAATAGATGGCACATCACAAACATTTGCAGTTTTAAAATGCACAGTATTTGTGATTCCAACAGATGGTGCATCACAAACATGAGCACTGCTTTTATGAGTCCCATACCAAATGGCATATTCACAGGGACATAGCAACTGGATGAAAATACAGATACACACACAAACACATGGGCAGAGAGATTTATCCTTTTATTAAGGTGGACTAGCTGTGCTACCAATTTAAGATGGATTGAAATCTAAGTCATCAACCAACATCTGCAGTGCACCGTCTATTGAAATGCATTTTGTAATGCATACAGTAATTCCAACCGATGGCACATTTATAGTTAAAAAAGCGCCATCTGTTGGAATGACAAATGCAGTGCTTTGTATTACTGGAAATGTATATGATGTGCCATGTGTTGGAATGATGAAGATATACATAGCAACTAGGCGGACACATAGATACACAGATAAAGAGGCACTTGTCCTTTTATTAAAGCTGACTACCTGGGCTACCTTTCTCAGGTGGGATGAAATCTAAACATAGCGTTAACATTTTCAGTGCATCATCTGTTAGAATTTATTTTGTAATCATGTTTATTTATGGAGCCCCTGCTACAGAGCTAAATAGATATGTTGGTTCTTTCTCCTTTTTCTTGTTTCTATAGGAGTGCAGGTGGTCCCCTTCCTCCAATAATCCAGGGGTGGTGTAGTCTCTCACAATTAGACACCACAGTGGACCCCCTTAAGGCCACAATTAGCCAAATAGACAGCCATAATTAGTGAGGGAGGTTCAGGTGAACGATAGAGACGGCTGCACAAATTGATGACAATGCTGGAATGGGTCCATCACTATTCTTGAGTGAATGAACGAGTTCTGTTGTATTTGAGTCGTACGTGGCAGTGCCCCAGCGCTCCCGTTTTTCCTATTTTATGTGGTTTCGTCTATTGGCTGTGATGTCGCTAATTCAGAGGAACATGATGGCCTGCGGGGAGCCCAGGGTGTGTTAGCCTTCATAGTTTAAGTGAAGTAAACGGGACAGAACTGTCATAGACTTAAGAAGTGGCCTTATGATCCTCCCTAGTTGGAGGGTTTTCTGGATTCCAGACTCATTGCGTAACGGGATGAGCACATTAAGACGAGCCCGATAGAGCAACGTGACATGAAGTCGCTTCAAAAAGGGGCGAACAGGGCGGACGAAGCAGGGCTGGAACCAATGAAGCAAATCGCGAGATGCGACATGTCGCCGTCGATGCGCTGCCTCCTACAGTCACAATAATCAGAGCAATGGCCGAGTTCAGCCAGACTGAGCCATTCGCCGTCCCCTTTGCTGGGGTGGTTACGCGCTGTTCTGTTCTCCAGCGACTCCGAGTCACCGTACAGTTAACAAGGGAATGGCAGCCTGAGAATAAACCGCTCGGCGTATCCCGTTAAGATTTCCTCTCTACTCTCGTTAAATATTTATAGCCCTCTGTCGTGGTCTGTGGTCTCCATCACGTTTATGGCTTGTTTAACAAGCGCAGCGGGCTATTTAGAAGCAATAACGATAATCATGAAAGTAACGAGCGCCACGGCGGCCAAAGCAGCGCTGAAGCGGCACCGTCGGCAGTTGTGTCGTCTGGCGGTCTCACTGGGTGCCGCCTGCATGCGACTTGACGGCTCGAAATTCGAGAGGAGGATAAGACGAGCTTAGCATCGGAACTGAACGAATGAAATGTGATCTCCGTTAATTGTATATAGCGCCTTATCACTGAACAAGGCAGGCTTGGTATAGACGGAGTTTTACTAGCATACGGAGGAGCGTATCAGACACAATGAAGGTAAAAAAATAAATTAAAATAAATAAATTAAAAATGGAAAGTTCGACAATAAATAAAAGCACACACAAAAATATGTGAGCATAAATAATTACATGTTTCATGAGACAGACACTGTTTTGTTATTTATTCACGTGAAAGAAATGCATAAAAAACAAGAAACAAAACATGTACATTTTGTGAAACGTCATTATTTATCTTCACATATCATTGTGATTTTAGTTATTTTTTGTCACATTTCATAATATGTTTATTTCCATTATTATTTGATAATTTCATTTTCTCCAAAATATTCTGCTATAACAGCCAATTATAGGCGACTTGTTGAGACATTTTAAGCGACTTTATCTGCAAGCATATTGCTTTATATGGCGCCTTTTGTTACTAAAGTTGGAGTAGTAACTGCAATGTTTTGTTACAAATGTTTGTGTTGCACCATCTGTTGGAATAACAGATGCAATGTATGTTATTACTACAAATGTTTTTGTTGCACCATCTGTTGGAATGACAAATGCAATGCATTTTATTATCACAGATGTTTGTGATGTGCCATCTCTTGGAATAACAAAATTAAATGCATTTATTACTACAAATGCTTGTGATGCGCCAACTGTTGGAATGAAAAATGCAATGCACTTACTATTACAAATATTTGTGATGCACCATCTTTTGGAATCAGAAATGCAGAGCAATTTATTATTAAAAATGTTTGTGATTCACCATCTGTTGGAATCACAAATGCAATGCATTGTATTACTACAAATGTTTATGTTGCACCATCTGTTGGAATGACAAATGCAATGCATTTTATTATCACAGATATTTGTGATGCGCCATCTGTTGGAGTGACAAATGTAATGCATTTTATTATAACAGATATTTGTGATGCGCCATCTGTTGGAATGACAAATGCAATGCATTTTATTATCACAGATGTTTGTGATGCGCCATCTCTTGGAATAACAAAATTAAATGCATTTATTACTACAAATGCTTGTGATGCGCCAACTGTTGGAATGACAAATACAATGCACTTACTATTACAAATATTTGTGATGCACCATCTTTTGGAATCAGAAATGCAGAGAAATTTATTATTACAAATGTTTGTGATTCACCATCTGTTGGAATCACAAATGCAATGCATTTTATTATAACAGATATTTGTGATGCGCCATCTGTTGGATTGACAAATGAAATGCATTTATTACTACAAATGTTTGTAACGCACCATCTGTTGGAATCACAAATGCATGTGTCATCTGTGTTAATGACAACAGCATATCAGCTGCTAGATGCACAGATGCACAGAAACTTATCATTTTGTTTTGTTAAGGTGGATAAATCAACTTTTATGTACGTGACTATTCCGTATTTGTATAATATTTTGCCTAATGGATCACCCCTTTTGGTGAAAACACATTCATTCCCAGGGACCCCCGCGCCTTTGTATGATTGAAAGCATGTTAAAAACTTTTAGTAAGTTGCTTTCCTTCCAAAATTCCGTGGGTTTTGCAGAGTTGCAGAGTCCGATTTTTGATACTTTTCTCGATACTCGTTGCCCGCCCTTTGTCAGAGAAGCCTCCTTTTCCTTTGTTTCCAGTCCAACAATATAATTGATGTTAAGAGCACATGAAATGTTCACGTCGTGTGGCTATAAGTGAAGCGCTGCACACTTGAATGTTGATTAGAGCTGACATTCTGTACCTAACGCAGCCCGAGTGTAAACTCACCGCAGTCCTCTAGATGCTTGATGAACTTCAAACTAATAAATTAAAGTTATTTCAATATGAGTGTTTTAGTGGAGATTAATGTAAAAAGAGGAAGTTCATTGAGCTATAAGATTCTTGCTTCAAAGCCACCCAACCAATCACTCTAATTGTTTCCTGCTCACTTTGCGTTGGTTTAGCTCGAGAGTGTTCAGTTGTATTTACTCCAAATGATCACATCTCACTTTTTCAAGTCCCAAAGCGGTGAATGGCGGGCGAGTCTGACATTCTCAGGAGCGGATGGCCTTCATGATGAATGGACGCGACACATGGAGGGGCTCTGACCTGAGCTGAAACTGAGCACCGTGGGTCACATCGTTTACGAGGAAGGTGAAAGTTTGGATGAAAATCAAAGAGATGAGGGACTGACGAGTCAGTGGAAGCAAACCAAAGTCAGGCCTGAGGTGAGCCGAGGGGATCAGGAAATGTAGCAGCTGAAGAGAGGAGGTGAGGGCTAGCCCCTTCAAGAATGCCAGCAGAGAAGAAGACCGGTACGCTACAGACCACCGGGACCAACTTGGTGACGGAAAGAAGGAAAAGCCCCTTGGATCACCAGGGCATGTACCTCACCCACCCACCGGGACCCCCCACTCTCCTCCTAAAACAGGTGGTCTGCCCCTGTAAGTTATTAGAAGAACCACTCCAGGCGGCTCTTGAAGCTTCTGTGGAGGCTGCTGGTCGTTTCCTGGAAAACGCAATCCATCCCACAGAGTGGTCACTGCCTTCACCCCAAAGGAGAAAGATTCCCCGCAGTGTTCACTGGCCAGTTCAGAGGAATCACTTGGCTCCGTGTTGAAGCAGAAGTCATTGGTGGTAAGAAGACGTCTGACTAAGCTTTCTCCTGGCAAACACCCAGATTGACACCAGATGCCAGAAGTTGGCAGTGACGTGCGGTGAGGTTCATGGCTGGTGACTCCTTCGGAGTCCGATTTACAAATATCTGAACCTCAAAGAGTCGCTTATTGACTACTAGCAAAATACCCGCGCTTTGCAGCGGTGAAGTACTGCCTTAAAATTTTTATTAAGAAGAAAATTAAACCTTTTTAAACTGAGGGAAAATATACCAATAATTATTTGTTAAGGATCTCTTTGTATGCCACGTTGTCAGTTCGGCCCTCCAGTTGCAATATGACCAAGCTGTAGCTGTGCGCTGAGCTTACTCTTGAGCATGTAACGTCCAGTTGGCCATGTGAACAGTAATCTTGTTTCAAATCTCACAGCTTGGATTGCTGCTGTCATAATCGGTTTGAGTTTCATGGTTTGTTTCAATTACGACAGTATTTGTAGGACTTGTGTTGAAGTGACATTCGGCATCTGTCAAGCGTTGTAAGCTTACAACCGGTTTCATCGATAACTTCACATCCAGCTTTTGAGAGTTTAAACATTCATAAACATCAAAGTGTCCACTACTGAAATCGTCACCTGTGAATCTAAGATGTTTAAGAGGCATTGGCGGTTGTCCAAAGGTGTAAAATATTTGGCCATTTCGGTACACTTAAGCATTTCACTCTTCTAGTGCTCCTGTGTAGTCTAATTATCTCCTGTACCGTCATCAGTCCACACCTTGAACCTGTCCCAGTCATTCAATACATAAGACACAATGTTCCTCCGGATATCAAGAGTGAGCCTGATATGGCCGTGCAATATGTAACAAAGAGAATGGAAAAGGCAGGTGCCATCTCCGGGCATGGAAACCACTCGGTAAGTGACAGTTCTTTGATTGATGGTGATCACCTCGATAGACGTGTTAATGGGGGTACGGTTGGAATGATAAAGGAAATGGGTACCTGAACAATGTAAAGTAAGTCTAAAATACCTACACAATAACTATAATCGTAATAAATGAACAATAAAACAGCGGAGAAGCCGTGGATTAAATAAAAAGGCTGTAGTTATCAGCAGGGAGACGTGAATACTGTGGCGAAGCAAGGAAGGGAATGTAGAGACTGGAGCGACGGACGGCCTTATATAGGCAGGCAGCCAACAACGTGGGAGGCGTTGGGATGGGGGACCCAACGCCGCCTCACACGGTGACCGAGCTGCAGGCTATGGACGTATATATGTACGTAAGTAGGATTCAGTTAGCGTTGGGAACCCGCGTACCAAATTTCTTGAAGATGGGCCCATAAGTAACAAAGACCGTTGAAAAGTTCAATATGGCAGCCGACTGTGGCATCATATCACCGAAATAAGAACCAAATTTCAGCCTTCTACCTATGAATAAGAAAGTTCAACATGGCGGACGTTGTTGACCGTTACGCGTAGAATTTTGAAATGAAACCTGCTTAACTTTTGTAAGTAAGCTGTAAGGAATGAGCCTGCCAAATTTCAGCCTTCTACCTACACGGGAAGTTGGAGAATTAGTGACGTTGGAAAGTTCAATATGGCGGCTGACAGTGGTGTCATACCACCGAAGTAAGTACGTACATTGGTTTCGGTTAGCGCAGGGAAGCCGCCTACCAAATTTCGTGAAGTTGGGGCCATGAATAAGAAAGTTCAACATGGCGGACATTGTTGACCGTTATGACCGTTACGCGTAGAATTTCGAAATGAAACCTGCTTAACTTTTGTAAGTAAGCTGTAAGGAATGAGCCTGCCAAATTTCAGCCTTCTACCTACACGGGAAGTTGGAGAATTAGTGATGAGTCAGTCAGTGAGTGAGTGAGTGAGTGAGTGAGTGAGTGAGGGCTTTGCCTTTTATTAGTATAGATTCAATTGGCACATGGGCTACTGGTTATGTTTTATATCTCATTCTTAACGCTGTCAGGTAAGGCGCATATTTGGCTAAGAAAGAACGTTACGTTCATAGCGGAGAGAGAGAGATAGAGAGAGAGAGAGAGAGAGAGAGAGAGAGAGAGAGCGAGCGCATTTGCTCTTCGCCTTCCACGTGTTCTAAATTTTCCGTTGCGATTCCACAATTTAAACTCATTCAATACAAATGAGAGTATAGAGTGGTGGAAAAAAAAATGCATTTCGATTCTGACCTTAATTGAAATATTTAGTTGTTTTTAAAAGTTTTTAATTCTGATGCTTTAATCAATTTGAATACAAAAAGGATAACGATATAAAAGGGAATATTTTATTTAAGATCAAAATTTAGTTTTTAAATATTGAATTGTGTTTTTTCTTAGTCGGATCCCATTTTTCTTTTCTTTTTTTTTTTTTTTTATAAAATTAAAAACCGTTTATAGTCTTTACCTTTGTTTGTAAATGAAGTCCGTGCACCTGTCCTTCTCCGCGAAAATCTCCGTCACTTTCTTGTAAAAGTCCTCCTGATTTTCCTTTAGTTTTAAAAATCGTAATCTTCCGTTTTGGCAGTCAATCGGAACAAAAAATAAAAATACAAGTGGAACCTTGGATTGCGAGCATAATTCGTTCCGAAAACATCCTTGTAATCCAAAGCACTCGTACATCAAAGCGAATTTCCCCATATAGCGCTGCTGCCTCGCAGTTAGGAGACCTGGGTTCGCTTCCCGGGTCCTCCCTGTGTGGAGTTTGCATGTTCTCCCCGTGTCTGCGTGGGTTTCCTCCCAAAGACATGCAGGTTAGGTGCATTGGCGATTCTAAATTGTCCCGTGTGTGTGTGTGTGTGCCCTGCGGCGGGCTGGCGTCCTGCCCGGGGTTTGTTTCCTGCCTTGCGCCCTGCATGTGTTGGCTGGGATTGGCTCCAGCAGACCCCCGTGACCCTGTAGTTAGGATATAGCGGGTTGGATAATGGATGGATAAATAGATAGATAGATAGATAGATAGATAGATGTGAAAGGCACTATATGATAGATAGATGTGAAAGGCACTATATGATAGATAGATAGATAGATAGATAGAGGCATGGTGGTGCAGTGGGTAGCGCTGCTGCTTTGCAATTAGGAGACTTGGGTTCGTTTCTCAGTTTTACTTGTTCTCCCCGTGTCTGCGTGGGTTTCCTCCCACAGTCCAAAGACGTGCAGGTCAGGTGCATTGGCGGTCCTAAATAGTCCCTGGTGTGTGCTTGGTGTGTGTGTGTGTGTGTGTGTGCCCTCAGCTGGGCCCTGCCTGGGGTTTGTTTCCTGCCTTGCGCCCTGGGATTGGTTCCAACAGACCCCGTGACCCTGTAGTTATGATATAGCGGGTTGGATAATGGATGGATGGGTTGGATAAAGGATGGATGGATTTCCCCATAAGAAATAATGGAAACTCAGATGATTCGTTCCACAACCCAAAACTATTCATATAAAAATGATTAATGCAAAATATAAAGTACAAATACATAAAACAAATTAACCTGCACCTTACCTTTGAAAAGAATCATGGCTCGTGTGAGTGAGTTTCTAAACTCTTTTGGGATTCCACCCAACCGTACGACACCCGGAAAAGCGTCCCGAAGCAACCGCAGGCTCCCAGCGCCGTAGCAGTTCGCCATAAAAGTGAATACGAAAACATCGCGGACATGCTATAAGCGCCTGCTGTTGATGAGTGATACAAGGAAAATTATAAATGCACAGGGTACAGAATTACTTGCCCACTAGCCTGGCCCCGACCCTGCCTGGTTGCTGTGTCTGTGTACAGGAGAGCGTCAGATCCCACTACAATAAATAACCGCGCTGTTCCTGTTTCAAGCTGAATAAAGCTGGTGTTGCTAAAGTACTGAGACTCAGCTTCGTGTTTTGGGGTGCAAGACAGGAGACTCACACGTTACCACACACACACACACACACACACACTCACACACACGTGGTCACAATGCTATAGTAAACAGTATACGCTCGTACAAATGGCGACTATATTTATTTATTTATAAAGCACTTTAAAAACAACATCAAGGCTGACCAAAGTGCTGTACAATAAAAAAAAGAAAACTCAACATGTCAGACACACAAAACCGAAGGGTAAATGAAACAGAAACACATAAACACATAAGAACTGAAAAGATCTAAAAGTATACAGATAGCCAACATATACTGCATTGTAAAAAATTTCAGTAAATTTAACTGGAAAAATACTGTAAATGGTGAAAGTAAAAGACCTTTTCTGAAAAAAGGGAAGTTGCCTTATGTTCTACTGAAAATTACCTGTATATTTTAAACAATGCATTTCATTATTTATTACAGCCAAGTTCTATAAATTCGATATTTTCTTACCTTCAAAATATGCTAAATACCGTTTACTGATGCATTACAATTACACTGAAAAAATCTGTTATTTTTACAGTGTTAATCTGTTAAATAGCGAAGGTAAACAACCGTAAAAATGTAAAACGGTAAAGCGCTGCTTCGGTAAAACCGAAGTAACAATATTTGCATAAGGACACGCCCCCTTTTCCAATATTGTTCCTGGTGAACGCATACCTTTGAATAGGCGGGAAAAAACGTGAACACAGTCAGCAGACGTATTTTTCCCTACATGCTGAAGGTTTTTTGAGGTTATGGCTGGCTGTATTCAATAAGCTGGCACACATGTAGGACACCACAAAAGCAAACTTTTCTTCCCCACCATAATGTGCAGTAACTTCCTTAAACATTGAATTGTTTTCAATGTGTATAATTAAATGGTACCTGTTTGCTATTGGCTGTCGTTACTTTACTGATGCAAGCTGTGTACGGGGGTTTGACCCTGACCGTACTTTTTAATGGTTTATTGATTGGCATATTTATTACACTACATCGGGGTGCCCAATGCGTCGATCGCCATCGACCGGTAGATCGCAAAGGTAGTGCAGGTAGATCGCGTCGCATTCAAAACGTTAGTCTATCATATATCCTCCCTATGGCATTTGCCACGTGATTGACATACAGGGCGGCCAGTCTGACATCTCTTTTCTTCTAACACACTGGTCATCCCGCACGCACGATCAAACGCGCGTGCTACTGCAAAACTCCGGCTGTGATCGAGTTAGCCTTCCAATTTATATCGACTAAAGAAAGGATTTAAAAAAAATGTTTGGGGAGGGTATGGGCTGGATGTGGAATTGGAAGAGGATTTTATTCTCACAATGTCACAATCGAAGTGCGTTTGTCTGATCTGTCAATTGATATTCCAAAGAAGGAAAATGTGGAAAGGCACTTTCGAACTGTTCATAAAAACTACGAAACTGACTTCCTTCCGAAAAGCGAACCGAGAAAGAGAGAGGAGAGGGAACTAAAATCGCAGTTAATCGGACAGCCGTCATTTTTCAGCGCCTTGATTTGGGGAACATCCAAAACCTCGCGTCAGAGCTGGAGACGCAATGGAAGGCGCGTGCGCAACTTGACAGCATCCGCTACACGGAGCAGATTGAAAATTGTCTGTTAGACTTTGACAGACGGTTTCAAGACTCAGCTTTACTTGAGCCAATCTCTACATTTAAGTGCTTATCCATTTAGGGAAGACGCTGAGGGTGATTCACAAGCATCAGAAATTGCAACACTGTTTCACCTAAAACTCGTCTACAGTGGAGGATGAGATTTTGACACTACTGACATTCAACTGAAGTATGGGGATCATGGACCGTTTTGGAACTCACAGAGGAAAAGTACCCAAACATGAGGAAATGTGCTGCCTCCTTGACTGCATTATTCGGCTCTACTTATTTATGCGAGTCAGCCTTTTCCCACATGAAGATTATTAAATCCAAATACAGTAGTGACCATAAATGTATTGAATTGTTGTTGTGCCATAAGAGGTATTAAGTTATGCAAGGTACGACAACATAAATTTTATGTATAAAGTATACTCAGTATATATATTGTGGGGTACAGCCCGGACACAGACAGGTAGACATGATGGTTTCACCACACACACGTTTATTCACTATATTTAAAGTTTAGTAAAGTGCACCAACCCAGTGCTGCAGCACCAATCACCCCTTTAAGTCCAGGCCTTTCACACAGTGCCTTTCTCTTTTGGCCGCCTCCACTCCTCTTCTCCACGACTTCGTCTTTCTTCCACCCGACTCCATCGAATGGAGGGAGGCGGCCCCTTCAATGTAAGCCCGGATGGCTCCAGGTGCTTCCCGACACTCCTCCGCGGACACTCCCCTATGTGGCGGAAGTGCCGGCTGTGCACCTGGCAGCACTGCGGGTGTCCCCAGTCTTCTTCGACCCAGCACTTCCGGGTGTGGCGGAAGTGCCGAGGTCCAGGGCGCCAAAGGCATGGGGGCACCCCCTGGCGGTGACCACGGGCCCCTACAGGGTGGAACTTCAAAGCTCTGTACCCGTGGCCCCCAAAGGAACCAGGGCGGTCGCCCCCAGATGGTCTGGGGAAGG
>JANRMT010062806.1:126068203-126084040 GCA_026402145.1 Polypterus bichir lapradei | reverse complement strand
AAATAACATTTTTATAGACCTAAAAATACTGTCACCTTTTTTTTTTTACTGTAAAATTCTGGCAACCCAGCTGCCAGTATTTTACCGTAAATTGAACATTATTTTTTTACAGTGTGGGTTAAACGCCAGAGAGTTAAAATGTGTTTTTAAATAGGATTTAAAGACAGCTAATGAAGGAGCCTGCCTAACGTGCAACGGCAAATCGTTTCCGAGTTTTGGGGCTGCAACTGAAAAAGCTCGATCACCTCGGAGTTTGCATCGTGCCTTGAGAACACGTAAAAGCGTCTGGTCTGCTGACCTGAGAGAGCGAGGCAGACGGGACATAAGGGTGCAGCACGTGAGGCACACCGACTGAGCCCAAGAAGGGGAGACGATTACCCACAATCCCGCAGTGAGAGAGAGAGAAGCGCCATCGGCTCAGTTGTGATCACGTGACGCTCGGCAGATAACGCGTATACGTACTACTCGTATTGTCAGACCTCGCTCGTTTATCAAGTCCAAGTTTATTACAAATTTTAGCTCGTCTTGCAAAACACTCGCAAACCAAGTTACTCGCAATCCAAGGTGTAAACGGACCGCTGCAATGCACTTGACTTTCTGATATCGCGAACTTATTGGCAGGTCTGTGCAGAACAGCAGCAAAGAGCACCTGTTGGGCTCACATGCGCCCCCTTCAGGGCGGCACGGTACTGTCTACCTCACCTAGCGCCTTCTCACTACGGATCAGCAAGACTAAATATGTCACACACATTTATTAAAGATATTAGCCAGACTGTGGAAAGTCAGGGTGTATAATAAAAGTGTCTGCAAACATTAGGACATACAGAGAGACAGCAACAGGCACTCGCCAGTTGCACACATCGACCCCTCCAGTGTGTGAGGAGAGTGCAGTCCGAGGGGAGGTGAGACTCGTCGCTGTCGCACCTCGTGTTTCTCTCCTTTCTTTGAACAGGAAATGCGCCGATTCAGTGATTCTGACTATAAAAATGATCAAAATTATTGGCATCCTACAGGAAACAAATTTATAGCACAGACCAGTGGACACATTTATTTTAAGTTATTCATATTAGTTTTTTTACTTTCATGATGACAGGTGAGGCAGTTAGGTGTTCCTGGCTTCCCTGGCCTGCGTGGGACATTTGTCTGTAATTTGGGAGCAAATCCAGACAGCCAAGCACAACACATAGTCTGGTTGAACCTTGTGAAGGCTTACGGGTCGCTTCCCCACCCGCTCGTCATGTCTCTGCCACATGCCATCGGGCAATCAGAAGCCTGTAAGCAGACCCTTTCAAAGACACGTCAAAGGAGACCACATCTGGCGGGCACAAGATGGAGAAAGGGACAGCAGTGGGCAGTTCTGATTCTGCCATCCTTTTTAACAGCAGCATTTGGGTGGTTGGGAGGGGGGTCAGATCTGCCCCCCCCCCAGCTCCAGTCATTAGAATCCTCCTTCAGACAGCACATCCTTGAGGAGCTGGTGTCATGGGCTCGCGTGGAAGTGAAACCAGCTGAGTCCCAGAAAGGACGGCACATCTCGATCAGTCAGTGGGGTGAAGACCCCACTTTTGGTGGACCAACCCATGCGAAGCCTTGGAAATCTTTACATGGCCGAACCGTCTGCTAAGCATGTGGCTTCCTCCATTACATCTCAGCGCTGAGTGAAATCGACCCATGTCCGTGTGGGAATCCTGACGCCATCTAGTGTAATCGGGGGGGGGGGCTGCAGTCATGACAGGCTATCCCCCATTGTCTTTTTGTCACAGTAGCATCTCTGTCAGATATATATATATATATATATATATATATATATATATATATATATTGAGTATATATATAAATATATATATATATATATATATATATATTATACTAGTTGTCCCCCACAGCTCCACCCGCATAGTAGTGAAACAGGACAAGCTCAAAAAATCAATAAACAAACAGGTATCACTAGCCAAGTGGAGGCAAGGTGCACTCCAACATGTGGCGACAGGTTGAGTGACTCAGACGGAGGCGGGCACAAGAGTGAGGAGGGCCACGCCCACCTCTCCACTCCTGAAGTCATGCTTCCCCCTCCCCTCAACCGGCAGCCTCTGTCTCGGATTTGTGTGAATATGTCACTCCTGCAAGTGATCACTGAGACTTAGCGTGATGAGAGAAGTCACAGAATCAGGAATGTTCAAGCAAATTCTAGAAAAAAAAAAATGATATAAATCCGTTAAGTAGTTCTTTCATGAAAAGCGGACAGACAGAAAGGCAGATGTTGAATGTTCTATATATAAATATATATAAATATATATATATATATATATATATATATATATATATATATATATATATTATTCAGGGTAAAGCAAACCAATAATAAACTTAAAACACTATATAAAACATTTATATACTGTATATATATATATATATATATATATATTGTAACACTAGATAGCACTATACGAGCTCTTAACCCGACACACAGACACTGACATCACGTTTTTAAAAGCACCAATAAGTTGTTTAATTTCTTCTCTTTAAATAAACAGTGCCCAAAAGCACCTCCGCCACAATAAACAAATAAACACAATGATATTTAATTCTCAAAATCTCTTCTCCACACCTCCCAGCAAGCTCTGTCCTCTACCATCCAACTCCGGCTCACTTGCTGGGTCTCCAACTGTCCTTTAATTAGTCCTTGACCCGGAAGTGCTTCTACTCTTCTGTCCATGTGACTTGCCAGCACTTCCGGGTCAGACAGAGAATTAAAGTTCTTTATTCAGCCCGGACGTACTTCAGGGCTCCCGTTCACGTGACTTGGTATTACTTCCAGCCTATGGATGAGGCATGGCTCCTCCGGTCCTCTCGCAGCTCCTCCTGGTGGCACCTACGGTACCCAACAGGGCTGAGAAAACCGAATTCCAAGTCCCAAGACGCCCTGTGGGGATCCAGGGGCACCGTTACGCTCCGGGGGTGCTGTTATCTAGCGTTTTGGGGGAGGCAGTGTCCTTGAAAATCTTCCTTCCCTCATCCTTCCATTGCAGGCTGGGTTGAGTTGCCAGCCGTCTCTTACAGTATATACTGTAGATATATATATATATTAATGTTTTAAGTTCATTATTGGTTTGCTGTGCCCTGAAGAGGAGGCTCTTCCTTGAAATACGTTGGTCTGATCTACACCTTGAATCACATCAGTAGGCTCTGAATCCAGTAATCTTCTTATGTTATGCCTTTCTACACTTCATGATATATATATATACACTTCATGATAATTATTGTAAATAAATAGGGCTGATGGTTCTTTTTTCAGTTGGCTCATGCTGTTTTTTATTTCTTTTATTATTGTTCCTAATGTTTGTCGGCCTTTGTGTATTTTTTTCATTATAATTTTTTGTTTGCTTTTGTACAGTAAATACAATATTTTCTTATATGGTCCATTGGCATGTGTATATTTTCATTGTCTTGTTGTATCACACGTGGGGTACTACAGTTGGGTATCTTACTAATTTGTGGGTGCGTTCTCTTTTTCCTTATGTTGATGGCATTGTGTTTTACTTTTTGGTGTCGCTTTAGATGACATGTCCCTAATTATGCTGTACTTACCCAGAATACACAACAGGGTTTTCCCAGCGGGACTACAGATCCCAGAATGCCCTGCAAGTGTCCGTGTAGGAATCCTGACCCAGGGAGATGCCATCTAGCGTAATGGGTGGGGGGCTGTAGTCCTAAATGGCTATTGCCCCCCATTCTTTCTGTCACACTGGCCTCCCTGTCAGGTATTGTTCTTTGAGACAACCCTGCCAGGATGCCAGTGTGCCCACTTCTGCACTGGCATCTTTTGCCATCCTCCTGGCTAAGTTAGGATACACCATGCCACTTTTCCTGCCCATTTGCCACTTGGGCCTTCCACCCAGGTAAAGAAAGGGAGTCCATTGGCATCCATGCATGCCATCAATTACAACTGTAAATAGCTAACAGATATCTAAGTGAGTAAATAGTAAATATATTAATAAATATATAACAACTAATAATTAAAAATGCAACAAGTGTAACAAATATAGAAATAAACTACTCAGAGCAGATCTGAAAGCGGGGGGTCGGGGGCGCAGCACCGAGTTCAGAGTCAAGGAGTAGCAGATGTTGCAGAACCTTCCAGAACTTGTTTGGATGCTATGGTGTCATCTGCCAGACACAAGTGGGACAGAGAGACCATGTGATTGGTGGGAGTGGTCCTTCGCAACGTTGTGGGCATTGTGTTATAAAGTGTCTTCAGGGTCAGTTATATGATGTTTGCCCCTCACATGACTCCTCCCACACACACCCACACATGGCCCCTCCCCTTCCATCACAACATGACCTTGGCATCCCTCAACAAGACCGAACTGTGGGACAGCCACCACCGCCATTGTTCCCCTTGATTTATTAGTTTTTCTCCACTTTAGTTGCCAGATGGCATTTAAACATCATTTTCCCACTTTCTGCGGCTCCTTGCCTCCTGTTCTTTTAAACTACAAGGCGCTATAAAGGGTGCAGTCCATCTGATTAATGAAGCCTGAGTACCCTTTTAGCCCAAAAAGCAGGGTATGGAAGCTGAGATGGACTCTGGTTCCTTTCAGGTGGGTTATCCGGGGTATCCCATAATGCTATGCCTCACCTGCACACGCACACACACCTGCCCCGACGCACCGCCTCTCCTCTATATACGACACGTCCATTGGTTGACATTCTTAGAGTTTTATCATATTAGTAAAGCAAAAATAAAATTAGAGAAATTAAAAATGCTTCAAATCCGGCCAGAGCTGAGCGCCGACGAAAGGCGCTATATGCACAGGTGCCTTTTTTAAAAGCCGTAATAGACGATCCATTTCATATCTGCCACTGCTGAATAAACACATCGATTTAGCCATTTTTAATACATTAATTAAAATTGGCCATTTGACACCCACCCTGCGGAGTACGCCCTGACTGATTTATTGCGCGTGGGGGTGAAGAGGGCTAAGGGGGCGTGGGGTGCAAGTGTGAGATATTTTGACTAATGGCGAAGGGTAATGTGAGTCAGCGGCTGTCTGAGCTGCCGGCCGGTCATCCGCGGCTCCAGCTCAGATTAATGGCGTCCCCCTCCGTGCTAATAACTTGAAGAAAGACCACCGCATTCTCACGCGTCGCCTCGTCAAGCCGATCAATAAAATGATTTATAGGCGATGAACAAACGGCGGGATATCAATCAGGCAGGAAATGCCAAAGCGCTCCCGGGGCATCCGTTACATCGGCGAATGGACTAATTAGGCGAAACCTCATTAGTGCGTGTAGAACATGCATTGAGGAAATGAATGGGGTCAGCCGACCAGGCAGAGGAGCCATTGTCATCTGGGTGGGTGGGTGACTGACGAGTTTGACCCTTCACCGTGCCCGCGGTAAGCCGTCCGCATTCTCCTTGGAACTTTTTGTTACGTAATCCTAGGTATCGATCTCCAACACTTAATCAATCAGTCAGTCGTACTGTGCTCTCAGTACATGACACGACTTTCAGCAACGCCGGACACAACATTTGCTCTTGTGGTTGCTTGTCTTGCGACGAATTAGAAGAACTTTCTCCGGCTTAGAAACTCTTGAGGTTTTACAAAAAAAGCGAGGTGCGCGCTCTGCATCACCTTGAACTCGGCGGCGCGCACCTCGCGTTTTTGTAAACACGCACACGCACACACTCAGAGCCGCAGCGAGTCACGTGCCTAGCAACGCACTCCGTTGCCATCAACAAAATGAACGAGGCCATGAAAACACCCGGGACAAGACATGAAAAAGTTGCACCCCATGAAGAACTCTGCACCCATACCTGAGTAAAAGTACCTGAGACTCCATTCTATAAAGTAAATGATACAGCTAAAAGTCAAATTTGTCCCCAAAACAAATGTCTTTAGTTTTAAAGAATCCGATGTGAGGTGTGGTAAAAGTGCAGGGTCTCACTGTGTTATAAACCCCATTAGTCAAACGTCTAGACGCATCCAGACTGATAAACGAAACACGCTAAAATAATTTCACAAGAAAGCTTCATTAGCAGTCATTAGTGTAAGAACAGGCAGAAGCACAGAAGGCAGCAGCAGAAAAAGAAGACATCACATGAATATAGCGCCTTTTTCACTACTCGGAGTGGGGAGCCACTTCAACCACCGCCACTGTGCGGCATCATCAGAGATGACATGACAGCTGACACTCACCACTCATTGGCTATCAGGTTTTGAAGGGAGATGAGTGTCATAGTGAGAGGGGTGATTAGGGGGCCAGAATGAGAAGGGCATGGTGGGCAGTTTAGCCAGCACACTGGGATACCCCCTTACTATTTATGAAAGATGCCCAGGGATCTTTTATGACCACAGAGAGTCAGGACCTCAGTTTTACATCTCATCCAAAGGACATCACTGTTTTTACAGCAATGTGGGGTCCACATTCAGACCACTGGGTAAGCGCCCCCTACTAGCCTTGCAAACACCTCTTCTAGCAGCAAGCCAAATTTTCCCTAGATGGTCTCCCATCCAATTACTGGAAGGGTCTGAACGTGCTTAGCTTCAGGTGGATGACCTGTTCTAAAGTGTGGATGGTATGGCTGCTGGATGTCTATGTCACAACGCCATAGTGGGCATGGAGGCATCTGGACCAGCTGGACTCAGGCTGAAATAAAGTTAAGAGAGAAAAGTGGTGGGCACTCATTCAGGAGGAGGAGGAGGAAGTCTGAGCAGAGGTTGAGGAAGAACATTTCAGCAGGATGGTGGGCATGCACAAATGGGGTGCTGGGAAATAATGTGGGCAGAAGTCCAAAAGGCAGAGCTGTTCCAGATTCTGGCCCTTATTCAGTAAGTGGGTGACGTCCATGGGTCTTCAGGCCTCTTCTGCTGAGCTCTAGCAGATTCACCAAGCAAGCTCTTTGTGCCAGACAAGAGACTCAGTGGAGCACCGGGGGGGTTGCAGTATCACTGGCATCATGGTCAAGTGCTAAGGGTGTTGGCAGATGCCACTTATAGAGGAATTCACCAAATTAAGCAAAACAATCCAGTTAGCTTTTGTTAAAGCTGTAGAGAAGCCACAACACCAACCTAGGAGCTCAGGTGGCCTGCTGACGAGGGCACGAGGCTGGCAGCTCCAGGCTGAACATCCTTGACACCAGCATGGTGGCCATATGTAGGCCAGATTTGGTCCTTACATCCCAATCAACCAAGCAGGGTCTTTGTTGGTGCACCTGCTCCCATAGAAAAACTGGATTAAGGAAGTGTATGAAAGAAGGTGGGCCAAGTAGTGAAGGGTGGGCAGGGTGACATGGGTGACCAGGTGCCAGTCCAGTCTGTTATTGTGGCGTGTTTCGTAGTTCTCTCATGTCTATTGAGGATGGGGCCACCCGTTCATAAACGTGAAAGGACCACCGCCCCCCCCCCCAAAGGCATGCTGGGTTATTGAAGTCCAGTGGGGGATCATTTCAATGCACTCTGGTGGAGTTTGGTGTTTTATTGGGGGTCTCCACTCATTCTGCTCGCGTTCTTGTTCTTGTGGTTTTCCATTTGGGACTCCTTTGCTCTTCGGCCCCTCATTCTGTGCTCTTTAAAAGCCTCGTTTATATTTTGCTCTCTCTTTTTCTTTATTTAATAAGATGTTATGGACGTGACTCGTCTCCTGCCAGAGTTTAGGTGGTTCTTCTCTCTTCCACTATTTGAAGTTTGTTTTTTTTGACTACCGTCTTGAATTTTAAACGCTTTAAAGGCACAGGTGCCATTCACGCTTTTAGGTTTCCATTTTAAACGATGCCAACTTTCACTTTTGGTTTTGTCCACACCGCCCTGGCGTTTTCAAACCAATGAACGCGAAAAACCAAATGGCGGATGGACAGGCGAGTTGGACTATTTCTGTAGTCGCTGACCACATCGTGCTTTTGGTGGCTTCGTATTTATTAGATGGTGTAAAAAAAAAAAAGTAGAGCAGGAGACACAAAAAGATTTGGGGACAGGCCACCCTGGGATACTAAAGTGGCAGAAAAAAAAGAAAAGACGGGGGCTACAAAAACAGGAAGTGGTTACGGGTGGGGGGGGGGGTAAAAAGAGGCAGGAAGGGGGCGGGCCTTAGAGCCACGGAGACAACTCTTTCCAAGTCCTTCCGTGAAAGAAAAGATTTTAGCTTTGAAATTTGTCTCGGTAAAAACTGGACGTTACTACCGAAGAAATGAAAGCTCGAAGACGACTCCCTCAAGGCCCCCTGACATCATTGTGAGTCGTCTGTGAGCCCAGTCAAGTGCTGTGGATGTGGTAGGACCGTAAATGAAGGCCTCTGTTATATTTTCATTAATTGTAAGAAATTCAGAGTGGGTTTCTCCATCGAGCGCCACAAGACAATGACATTCGATTGAAGAGCGGGGATAGGGTGGTCTCCCGTGAAACTTTGACCACCATGATACACAAATACACTAAGAAAAGGTGCTGGTAGTCCTTTCAGTGCCAGTCGAGGTCCACATGGAGCCCTCGGCTCCCACTGAGAACCTGGCATGAGCCAAAATGGCATCTCTCGGTGTCCAACGCATGAGGGGAAGTTAGAGAAGACTAAACTGCGCCCACTCCTCTTTGTCCACAGTGCACATTCAGTACTCTTAGACTTTGAGCCCCTTGAGTTAACAACATGGTGTTCATTGTTGTCCCTAATGCAGTGGGGGGGGGGGGATTCTGCATTGTGTGCCGCTTTTGTTACATAAACAGAGCCCCCAATGTCTGGAGTGCATGTCCCTTAACTTCCCAGGTGGCCACCCAATGTCACCAAATGGATCGATCAGCTCTGTTCTGGGTAGGTAGGACCTCCTATGAAACTCTGAGAATGGCAGTTCAATAACAATCAATCAGTGAGCGAGGTGTGGGGGGGGGTGTCCTCCGTAAATCTTCAAGCACCGTGGTGGACCACTACTCACCAGTGCACTAAGAAAAGGTGGAGAGTCGGAAATCATAAAAAAAGAACAGGAAAACATCAGAAAGCCAAGTAAACCCAAAAGAAAAAGAGACAGAAAAAGGAGACCAACAACCAGGCACACACAGTGCACCGCAGTGGGACTACAGTTCCCATGAGCCTTTAGTAGGATGGGAGCAGTCCCTCAACGGAGATTGACAGGAGGCCCCGCCCACAAAACACAGAGGACATGCGGCAGAACAGGGGTCCAATTTACAAAAGTGACAAAGATATCACATTCTATAAAGAATGAGCACAAATGACGACAATAATTAAAAATGAATGAAAAAGGCATGAAAAAAATTTTTTAATTTAAGCTGTGGCTTACACGTATCAAGAGAGCGCAGCCTCCACAGATACCGTCAATGAAAACAGAGCACAAAGAAATGAGACTTGGGATCCCACAGGATGCCTCATTTAATTGCAAAGTCCAGCAGTCAAAATGACATCACAAAGCAATCACCGTTTTTCTGCCGTTGAATCTTTAGAAGCTTGGAGCTCTGGAATCTTCCTCAGTGGATGTGAACACCATCTTCCTGTGTGTCTACAAGGTCTTGTACATATACATATATATACTGTAAGGGAGGGCCAGCAGCTCAACCCGGCCAGACAACCAAAGAAGGGAAGACAACTACTTTTAGACAACGCCTCCTCTTTGTCCACAGTGCACATTCAGTACTCTTAGACTTTGAGCCCCTTGAGTTAACAACATGGTGTCCATTGTTGTCCCTAATGCAGTGGGGGGGGGGGGTGAATTCTGCATTGTGTGCCGCTTGAGTTACATAAACAGAGCCCCTCAATGCAGCAGTGCGCTAGATGGGGACTTCCCTGAAGCATAGCAGTGTCCCTGGATTCCCGCAGTGCACTATGGGATTTGGAGTTTGGTTTCACAGCCCTGCTAGGTACCGTGGGTGCCACCAGGAGACGCTGCAAGAGGAGCTGGGGAGTCGTACTTCCCTCATAGCCCAGAAGTACGAGTGACTCACGAGGACAGAAATCCAGAAATTCTCCATCTGACCTGGAAGTCCTGGCAAGTCAAGTGGACAGAAGAACAGAAGCACTTCCGGGTCGGACACTACATAAAGGACTGCTGTGAACCCAGCATGCGAGCCGGAGTCGGGAGGTAGTAGGCAATGCTTTTGGGAGGTGTGGAGGAGAAGAGAAAAGAGAGAAATGGTGATTATTATTGTGTTTATTTGCATGTATTGTGGCTGTGGTGCTTGGAGGGCACTGCACAAGAAGGAAAAGGAATGAAAATACTTCTTGGTGCTTTTATCCGGTGTTCTAAGTGTCTGTCTGTTGGGTTTAAATGGGCACCAGTGACCCCTAGTGTTCACTATCTCTATATATAATCTTCATTTGGATCTTGATCTTTGTTTGTCCGCGAATGAATTAGAAGAAGAAACACTAGATGGCAGTAGAGAGACAGCTAAAACATAGGCATTGCATTAAGAATCTCCTCCAGGCTTATACTACTGAAGACTGTAGTACGCCAGTCACACCTCAAAACACAGACATTCAAACTAAACAAATTGTTGTGCTTTAAATTAACTAAAGAGATCTTCATTTAGATCTTGATCTTTGTTTGTCCGCAAATTCCACGCTTGCGTAGACCACCTTCCAGTTTAGTACGTCGTTGTTACTCACGGATGTCAACAATGTGCGAATAACGAAAGGGGTGGTGGACAGTGTTACGCTGGTTAGCTCCTGAGGCCTGGTTAGAGAATGAGATTGCCGAAGATAAAAGGTACGTGCCTACGTAACATATGAATGAAAGAAAGAAAGACAGTGGGTGAAATGAATGACAACGTAACAGCACATTCCGGAAATTATTATTGTTACGTTGTAGCCGGCGAGTGCTGCGTGTCTCACAGTTGTACCGTGCCTTGCTCACATGTCAGTGAAGTGATCCCTATTTATGCTTTAAAGAGTCTGGATACCTATGTGTCCCCCTTTTATAACCATTGCTCCGTGTATATTGCCTTACTCTTTGGATTGCCACAAAGCAACCTGCAAGATTGGAGAAAGGTTGAGAAGACATCGTGAGAGGAAACGACAGTGTCGTGAAAACGAGATGGACTGTGAACGGACAGAAGCAGAAATGCTCCTACACCACCACATAATTACGATTCGGACAGTGATTCCGAGTAGGCCGTTCCTATCGAATCAATATCCAAGGGTTTTCTTTTGTAATTTTGTTTCCTTTATAAAAAATCATAATGCTGTGCGACGAAGGGCCCAGTTCACGACTGGCAGCCGCGTTTAAACAGGGAGCCCTTCACAGACAACTTTAACACACGCAACATAGTTGGGCGCAAATGGCTAGTATATATATATATATATATATATATATATTGTATATATATTACTGTATACTTTATGTCATGGAGACCAGAAGAGGCGGGGTTTGACATGTGCCAGGTGTGACCTCAGTGTCACCCTAGTGTCTGTCCGTTGGGTTTAAAGGGGCACCAGTGACCCCTAGTGTTCAGTATATATATATATATAACTGTATACTGTATGTCATGGAGACCAGAAGGGGCGGGGTTTGACATTTTACCAGGTGTGACCTCAGTGTCACCCCTCCCCCGGGGCTTTCTCCGCCACCCTGCAAGGAAACAAATGGTGGAAAATTGAGTGGTGGTGTCACACTTAAATCCTTCCCCACATTTGTCCCACCCAAACCTTAAAAACTCCCAAATGGCTGCTAAATAATAAATAAACAGAACAACATTAATGAAATTGACATAATTGGCAAAATCACCTTGGAAAAACGAACCATCAAGAAAATCAAGGGTAGCAAAAGGAAAGACGCCACCTCTCTGTGCTTTGTGCTCTCCTGCTTTAACCACTAGGGGGCCACACTGCCCACCACTTTCAAATCATTCCTTTAGCAAAACCAAAGTTTTAAACTTCTCCATCTTTTTAACACGCAGATCTGATTCCTTTGGGTACCGGGCGAAGTGACAGTTTTGAAACATCCACTGAAATTTAAAATCCATTAGTGTGTGGCGTGCTGCTGTTTACACGTAGTCAATTATCGGCTGCACGTATTTATACACCGATTATATTTCTCCAAGGATTTCTGGGGTAATGAAATGGAATCTGCCGCAGAAAGGTAAGGGCTAAATTAAGAAGAGTGAGGAGGAGGAGGAGGAAGATGCAGTGCCACCAAGCCATGATAAACTACTCAAAGCCTTTTAAAGAAATTCTGGGTCACTGGGAGCAGTGAGCACAATGCTAGAATCAGCCCTGAAAAGGGTGCCAGTCTATGGCAAATACCCATGTGGACGACCACTTTGGAATCGCCAATTAACAGACATACACAGGGACGTGGAAGAAAAACCCATGCAGACACGGGGAGAACATTCAAACTCCACATAGACACTGACGTGTCAGGGGATTTCAAAGCCATGAAGTCCAGTCTGCCATTTTTACTCCTCCTGCAGGACGGTCACTGCTGACACAACAATGAAGCATATGTCAGGTGACTGGGGTTTCTCCAGGATGGCAAATCAATTTATTAAGAGTAAAGGAGACCTGACGACACGAGTGAGGCTTCATAAAACTTGCATCTGTCGCTGCCTTTTGACTCGACACCGGCTGTTCGATTTAAATGGGAATTCATCCAAAGTGATGATAATCTTAAAATGCCACGGATTACGTGGGATTAGCTTGACAGGTATTCTGACTTTAAGCCCCTCTCTCTCTCTATATATATATATACACACTGGTGGCAGAGCCATGGACCTATTAATGAGATGGCCGCACGTGGGGCAGGGCGGAGTGGGGCATTTAATGGAGCGGGGGGCTCGGGGGGCTTACAGGGAGATAGACCTTCATGTCCACCTCTCAGAGCACATGTGGTGCCCACATTCCTTGTAATACTCATGTGACAGTCATGGCACCCTTACATGGCACCCATGTGACACTTGCTCCTGTGTTCCTTACGTGGAACTTGCAGACTTTGGTGCTTCTCATGTGGTACTACGGGGGCTGATGGGGTTGCTTATGTTGCACATGCATGTGTTTGTCCACTAGAGGGAGAAACCCACCAAAAACATTGGCTGGTCACCAAAGAGCGAATGTAAAATGTTTATAAATAAAAAGATTTACTATCAGTATAATAAAATAAACTCCACAGAGCTCAGAAGAGGCAAAAGGAGCTGCTAGCTTCTTCTTCTTCTTCCGGTTGCTCCCATTAAGGGTTGCCACAGCAGATCATCTTTGAAATAACAAAATGCAATCCAAGACAAACACGTAGGCAAAGTCAGGGAAACAGAGCAAGGGTTCAAAATCCAGTACAGTAAATCAAAGCATCGCAAAAGGCAGCAGAATTCTAATGAACCGCAAGGGACTGCATGACCCATCAGCCTTTACAGGACTAGGAGTGGTCCCTCAATGGAGAATGACTGGAAGTTTCTAGAACTTGCAGGTATCAGGGTCTTAGCCTCCTCTTACAAGTGTTAATACATGTGCATAAAATTAAATTGGGGGTTAGGGGTGTCACATGTGTTCCTACACTGCTATAATATCGACGAGGTCTCAAACCTCTGAAGGCCCCCACACTGCCACTACCTAACATGACATACCCAGTGACTGTCTGTTTGATGTTGTCTTTAGATGAAGGGGCGGCTCTGTGCACATGACTGCCAACAGCCAATGAATACTCACCGTGGTGGGGGTCCAATGCAGAGAATGCAGCGACCAGGAATAACAAAATGTGGGGTGTTTTGAACCTCACAGACAGAGGAGAAGCTCGTATTTAGGACGTTTCATGTTTTGCATGCCAGGACAAAAAGGGCAGACATTGCAGGCTGAACTCGCAGTACCTGTTAACCCTTTGTGCAGCTCCAGCTATTGGCTGTCACATAAAGGGGACGATCTGGAGAGTCGGCACTTAGTAAAGTAGATGTGGGGAAGGACTGCTAGCCACTTAAACTGACAGGGTCAGCAAATGTGACATACGCCACAACTGGAAGTCCTGTAATGTGACATCGGCGTGAGCAGGCTTTGTTTATTTATTTAGTTTTTTTTTTGCATTCAACAAGTAAAATATTTGCATTGCATCACCAAATTACCCTTTGAACTTTAACTCTTAGACCACCAGCCTAACAGGTGGCTTACAGTGACGGTGACAATGTAGTTATAATCTTACCAAGGCAGCTTCATTTCATTTGAGATACTTAAATGACAAGCCTGATATCATCACAAAATTCAATTAAATGAAGTATGATTATAATTTACTCATGATTCCTATTTACTCTATCCTTGCTAATATATGCAAATAATGCAATACAACTGTCCAATTAATGCACAGAGCTTTTCCAGTAACAGGTGGACTATGGAGAACTTCTTCAGCATGCCAAGAGCAAACGTCACAGAACAGCAGAGAACGACATTTGCTGAGCTTTAGCACATCGTCCTGTAGCAGTGCACTCCTCAGCGGACATCATCTTGCTATATTCATTGTTTCATTTTATTTTGTGTGTCCTGTACTACACCAGGTTGAGGATTATTATTATTTTCTGATGGTGTTGTTGTTGGATTATTATCTGCAAACTATGCTACCCTTCTAAGAAGGGCTGAAATCTTAAATAATCAACGTAGAGCCTGGCATTAATGTTTGCAGTGCACCACACAATGCATATGTCGCTGTTATTTGCAATTTGGTAGAAGATCTGTAAAAGCAGTGGTAATGTCTGTGATGCGCCATCTGCTGCCATGACTGATGCAATTAATTTTATTATTACAAATGTTTGTGATGCGCCATCTGTTGGAGTAACAGAGACATGGTAACTTGACAGACACACTGGTACACAAACACACACACAGACACTTGTCCTTTTATTGAGGTGGACTAGCTGTTCTTTAACCCCGCTGCCATCTCTACCCCAGGGAAACAACACACACACACATACACACACACACACACACCTGGCCGTCCACGTGATTCACCAGAGCAGGCCACCTTCACTCCGTGGTCCTGTTCTGATGCCCATTGTAGGTGCATTTGGTGTTAGTCAGGGGTCTGCATGGGAACTCTGACCAGTCTGATGCCCTGCAGCAAGCTGCGATGCTCTGTGTGTACTGACACCTCTCACTTATGGTCAGCATCATGTTTACAGCAGTTTGGGCAACAGGAGTTCTTGCTGTGGGATCAAACCAGTCGGGCAGCAGTGAGCCTTGAGCACCCATGATACTGTTGCTGGTTCACTGGCTGTCCTCCCTCGTATCACCTTTGGTAGTTAGTGACCACTGCACAAGTCATCAGGCACACTGACCCAGTCGTCAGTCTGGTCATCACAGTTTGGCTCGGGTCAAAGTTGCTCACATCCTTACACTTGGCAATTGGTCCTGTGTGTGGCTCCTCAGCGGCAAGAGAGGACTGTTCACCTTCTGCCTGGTATATGCCAACTGCTGACAGGGGCCATTGAGACAGGATAAGCAATGAGATTCAATAAAACTCACTGTGGTTTGATTGTTGTGGCCGATTGGTGCATACAGTGTGTGTGTATACATACATATATATATATAAATATATATATATATATATATAGTATATTGAATATGTGTGTTTATGTATTTATATATATATACAGGGGGTATGGAAAGTATTCAGACCCCCTTCAATTTTTCACTCTTTGTTATATTGCAGCCATTTGCTAAAATCATTTAAATTAATTTTTTCCCTCATTAATGTACACACAGCAAATTGTTGCAGATTTATTAAAAAAGAAAAACTGAAATATCACATGGTCCTAAGTATTCAGACCCTTTGCTCAGTATTTAGTAGAAGCACCCTTTTGAGCTCATACAGCCATGAGTCTTCTTGGGAAAGATGCAACAAGTTTTTCACACCTGGATTTGGGGATCCTCTGC
>JANRMT010062806.1:126029983-126060973 GCA_026402145.1 Polypterus bichir lapradei | reverse complement strand
TTCTTTCTTTCTTTCTTTCTTTCTTTCTTTCTTTCTTTCTTTCTTTCCTTGCCCCCTTTACTGCCTTTCTTTCTTTGCTCCCTTTATTCACCCCTTTTCATTTTCTTTCTTTCTATCTTTTTCTTTACTCATCCCTTATTTTCATTTTCTTTCTTTCTTTCTTTCTTTACTCACCCTTTATTTTCATTTTCTTTCTTTCTTTTTGTGGTCTCTTTATTCATCCCCCTTCATTTTCTTTCTTTCTTTCTTTCTTTCTTTTTGTGCTCCCTTTATTATCCCCTTTCATTGTTTTTCTTTCTTTTTGTTTCTTTTTCTTTTTGTGCTCCCTTTATTCCTCCCCCTTTCATTTTCTTTCTTTCTTTCTTTCTTTATTCATCCCTTTTCATTTTCTTTCTTTCTTTCTTTCTTTCTTCCTTTACTCACCCTTTATTTTAATTTTCTTTCTTTCTTTTCGTGGTCTCTTTATTCATCCCCTTTCATTTTCTTTCTTTCTTTCTTTCTTTTTTTCTTTTTGTGCTCCCTTTATTATCCCCTTTCATTGACTTTCTTTCTTTTTGTTTCTTTTTCTTTTTGTGCTCCCTTTATTCATCCCCCTTTCATTTTCTTTCTTTCTTTCTTTATTCATCCCTTTTCATTTTCTTTCTTTCTTTCTTCATCTTTCTTTCTTTCTTTACTCACCCCCTTATTTTCATTTTCTTTCTTTCTTTCTTTTCTTTTTTCACCATGTATCTGACTTACTACACGTCAGGGTCACTGTGTCACTGCCAAAATGACATAAAATGACCATGCCATCCATGTGTCCATCTCGCTACTCTACAGCTACTCCTTTAGTAATAATAACGTAAAAAAGTGTGGTGTGCCCCCCAGTGGAGTGGGCATCGTAACCCAGTCCCAGTACAGAGTGGCAACATTCTTGTGACTCCATGTCCATGTGTCCATCGTGCTACTTTTCAGCTTCTCCTTTAGTCACAATAATGTGAAAGAAATGCAGTGTGCCCCCTAGTGGCATGGGTGTGGCAGAAGGGTGAAGCTAACCCGATTACTGTCTGCAGTGGCCCTGTGACAATGAAATCACAACGTGCTCACAACTTAATGTCAAAAAGTCCATTCTGCTACCTTTTATTTACTCCTTTAGTAATAACATAAAGAAATGTACAGTGCCCCCTAGTGGTGTAAGCGTGGAAGACAGGTGTATGTGGGTTGTCTGGAGTGGCTCTGCAATGCCCAAATCACACCATGGTAAGGACTTCATTACCAAGTGTCCATCACATTAGTTTCTAGCTACTTGTTTGGTAATGAGAGTGTAAAGAAGTCTAGTGGCACGGGCATGGGGTAAATATGCAGGTAACCCAATCCAAGTAAGGAGTAGCTCTGTGACACTGAAATCACAGCATGTTGATGACACAATGTCCAAGTGTCCATCATGCCACTCCTTTAGTGATTTTGATGTAAAGATGTGCAGTGCGCCCCCTAGTGGCATGAGCATGGAACCCAGTTCCTGAGTTCAATGCCAAAATCAATGCATGCTCATAGTGTAATGTCAAAGCATCCATTGTGCAGCTTTTCAGCTGCTTCTTCAGTACAAATGAAGTAATGAAGTGTGGTGTGCCCATTGGCATGAGGGAGATGTGCGGGTAACCAAACCCCAGGATGGAGTGGCTCTCCCGCACTGAAATCATTACATGCTCGTCACTTAATGTGCCCATCATGCAACTTTCAAGCTACGCCTTCATTACCAGTGAGGTCAAGAAGTGTGCCCATCTGGTGGCATAGGCATTGCACGCAGGTGACACTGAACGGGCCACTTTAGCCAGCCAGCCTCTGCTCTGTAAAGCTCCCTGTTGTGCCATTCACTATATTAAGGTGATCTATAAGATAATAAAGGTCAATGACTCACGTCGTGACCCCCTCAATAAATCAGTTGGACGTGTGCGTATTGATGTCTCCGTCTCCAGGGAGATGGGGAAAGCAGAATGTCACTATTTTCCACCTTTTTCTTTTTCATATTGCTACGTTTTATTTAGTGCTATTTGTAATTTTCTAACATCATTTAGTTCTCATCTGAACATCTTTGTGGTCTCGGAGAGAGGAGTCATACAGGTGCCCTGACTTCTGTCACCAGCCTCTCCTCGAAAGTCGCCATTTTACACGCAAACTTCGCCTCGCCGCACCGTCAGGGGAAATAAAAAAATCTCCGCGTCTGACGTCATTTTAGCCGCGCGGCCCTCGCAACCAGCGCGCAGACGCGTCAAGTATACAGTAAACCAAAACCGTGGGGCAGCTGCATTTTAGGGCGATCGAGGAAGGTGATTGACGTTTTCGAAGAGGAGTACCCCGTATTTGAAAGCAGTGTCCCCTGCTTTGCATCCCAAACAACTTTAAAAACATCATTTTGGCGACTGTCGCATTGCAATCGCTTTCGAAACGTAACTCCGCAATTTTGCTGCGCACTACCTGGGACGGCACGCATGAGTTGTAGTCCTCACTGAACTTCATTACCCAGCATGCACTAAGGTTTGCAAGTCACCTCGCGTTTCGTTTTTCCGCTGCTGTTCTACGCTGGTGGCAAGCAGAGTAAGATCATCTGTGGTGATGCTCGCCTGGTAAGAAAAGGGCAACAAGAGAATTGAGAGCCGGAGCGGATGAGAAATCGAAGTGAGTCGAAACTCACTGAAAACGCGCACTGGCAGTCGAAAGCATCGGCAAAGCGAGCGCCTGTCCTGTTCATTGAGAGTCCATTGCCAGAGCGAATTAGGACATCAGTGGCGGGGTTGTTGACGAGCGACTGTTGGCCAAAGGAGCAAATGCCATACTTTAGTTCCTAATCGGTAAAAACAAAAAGCTGGGCAGCCATCATACCTGAGAGTTTGGGACCGAATTTCACTTGAAAAATTAGAATTTGGGCGCCTTCATTAAAGACTCAAACTAGTGAGCTTTAGGGGTTTCAGCTGGCATCTTTCATCCATAGTAAAAATTCAAACGGTAGCCTGATTTAATGTGTTGCATCGGCTGGCATTCATGCCAACATGCGTTCTTTCTGCCCTTGTTTGGTGCCAGTTCGTTCCCTTCGGGGGCCCTCTCCGTCTTGTGCACACAGCGTGGAAACTGCCAAGAAATGTTATTTTTTTTATTATGTATTTAGCCCACATGTCCTCGAGGGGGCACCCCTCCCCCCAAAAGCACTTTGAGTGCCACCACTTTAACCCGTCTACATTCACCCTGTGACCTTCTGGTACCCCGTGTGGCACTGCTCCCCATCTAGTACCCGATTCTGCCCGGTGAGTGTTGACAAGCTGCCTGCTGTGTGCATGGCATGCTGATATACGGCGTGATGTCCTCGCTTGTCCTGTTTGAATTATGGCACTTTAATCAGGGCGCATTTCCAGAAGCCATGTCGTGTGGCTGGAAAGTTTTCAATCAGTTAGTGACTTGAAATTGCAACATAAACTAAATAAATGTCAGTTAATTTGCCATTGTGGAGGTAATGATCTGTTTGACTGAACTTTGTTTTTATTTGCAAATGACCCTCGTCGTCAGATTTGCCAGGACAGAAGAAATAAGAGACAAACGTGTCATACTCACTTGTCCACAGCGCGTGACGTGCCTTTTTTTAACCACCCCTGGCGTCACGGCCACCACACTTGGCTTTTGTGGGAGAGCAACCTGCATGGCTTTTGGCTTTTCATTTTGTTACTGAAAATGGCAACAACAGAAACCAAAGAGAAGGCAACTAAACTGACGTGAGCCGATCAGGCCAAGCATCCAAAATGAGACACGGGAACGGGTGGAAGGTGGGCACCAACCCTGGAGAGGGCACACTCATACCAGGCTATGGTGCACTCAACCCAAAGGGTGAGGCGAGTGCTATACATCAAAACAGACATAAACAGATGTGCAAGGCACTATATAACAGACAGACAGATAGACAGATGAAAGGCACTATATACTAGATAGACATTAAAGGTCACAGACACACATTCTAGTTGGTATATTTATTTTAAACAGTGAAAAATAGACAAAAAGATATGAAAGGCACTATATAACAAATAGATGTGAAAGTCACATATATAACAGATAGATAGATAGATGTGAAAGGCACTATATAATATATAGATAGATCAATGTGAAAGGCAATATATAATAGATTAATACATGAAAGGTCACAGACACACATTCTAATTAGTCGTCAGGATCACAAATTAGATAGATTTGAAAGGAACTATATGATAGATAGATAGATATGAAAGTCACTATATAACAAATGGACAGTTGTGAGAGGCACTATATAACAAAAAGATAGATTGGTAGATAAATGCAAAAGGCACTATATAATTATATAACTATTGTCACACATGCGTGTTTAGGAAACAACTAAAGGGCTCAAATACATGTAATTCCATGCTGGACCAGGGGGTGGCGAAGTGCCCCGATTTTCTCTCTCAATCTCTTACAGACCATTCTAGGGAAATCCCGCCCGGCTCTGGGGTAGCCAACGACACAATTTCCGGTTCCGGTCCTGATGACATCACTTCCTGTAATGGCCTTTAAAGCCGCCATCTTGCGAATATTGAGTTAGTTCTGTTTTGGACTAAGTCCTGTGAACATGGATCTAATGATTAAGAAGTTTTGCAGCCAGGAACAATTATACGGGTGGCTGCCCCAAACCTTCCCAATGTCTTGTGGTCTTTATTCTTACACTATATAACGGTGAATTTAATTAAACAGATGAGGTTCTAGACAAAACAGATTACAGCAAAGCAGACATATAGATACATATCTATATATATATATATATCTATATATCTAAGGCACTATATATCAGACAGACAAACAGACAGATAGATAGATGTGAAAGGCACTATATAATATATAGATAGATCAATGTGAAAGGCACTGTATAATAGATAGATACATGAAAGGTCACACAGACACACACACACACACATTCTGATTAGTCGGCAGGATCACAAATTAGATAGTTTGAAAGGAACTATATGATAGATAGATAGATATGAAAGGTGCTATTTAATATATAAATAGATGGATAGATAGATGTGAAAGGCACTTTATAATATATAGACAGATCAGTGGGAAAGGCACTATATAATAAATAGATAGACAGTTGTGAGAGGCCTATATAACAAAATGATATATTGGTAGATAAATGTGAAAGGCATTATATAACTATATAACGGTGAATTTAACTGAACAGATGAGGTTCTAGACAAAACAGATTACAGCAAAATAGACATATATAGATAGGTAAGGCACTATATAACAGACAAATAGACAGATGGATAGATACATCGATGTGAAAGGCACTATATAATATATAGTTAGATCAATGTGAAAGGTGCTATATAATAGATAGATAGACATGAAAGGCGCTATACAATAGCTCGGTCGGTGCGCTCTATGATGAAGTCTACGGCGCCGCAGGTGTTCATTTCTTCTTTTACGCTCCCTTTGACTTACCTGTCGTCTCTCGATCTTTCCTTCTGTAGTTTTGTGAGTTTCTCTCAGGTGTTTGAAGGTCTTCTTAGATTAAAGCGCCCTCTAAATCCTCAAACGCGAGTGTCATTTCCATCAGAAGTGCCCGTGAGGTGTTTTTTCACCCCCACCCCTTCCCCCCATTTACCTCATCCCCCGCCAGTTTTCCCACCTCAGAAAGGCCGCGCGGTCTTCACTCATCCCATCCATTAACAGCGATGACAAGAGGGTCTGTCTGCACCCCACCTGTACGTCAAACTGCCGCCGGCCTGTGGTGAGGACCACGAGGACTTAAAGATCAGACTGAGGACTGAAAGAGGAGCTGAAACAAAAGTTAAAATCGGTTTGTGTGCCGATGGGACAAACCGCCTGCTGGAGATGCGAGTAGACAGACACCTGAAGAGAAGAGGAGGTAACTTGTAATGGTAAGTGGAAGATGAAGGTCGCGTTCACTTTTAATTCTCGGCTTTGGTTTAGGTGTAAGGAGTGGGAGACCAAGTGCAAACCTTTGCTGTTGTTACTAAAAGCATTTTTTTTCCTAATTCTGTTCAAAGTATTACCTGTTTTGAAATAAGCGCTGCAGGGGGCGCCAGTCTGCCACTGTACTCCCCCGACGCCGTCTTTACTGCGGCACTAAAACGAGATGGGACAGGCAGGACGACCCGCCGCTCCTTCCCTCCTGCCCCAAGAGCAGCGGCTCTCACAAAGTGACGACGGGCGCTTTTTGCTTTTTTTTCTTTTATCGGTTGAGGGGGCGTGTCTGTTGGTATTCTTTCAGAAAAAAAGCAAGCGGTCGATTAAGACGTATTAGCCGACATGTCGAGTTGAACAGAAGTGAGAAAAAATGAAGACAGAGGGTCTAAGCCTGGGGACGAGTCTTTTTCTTTTTCAAACGCTGAATTGATTTATGCGGCGCAGAGTCAAAGGTTGAGGGCCATTAATCAAGGGGAAGAAATGAGGGTCCGTTTAAAAGGAGCGCGTGGATGAGGCGGCCACGTCCGTATCGGATTACTGAGCAGAGCAGGCGGCCAGCTGGCTTTGGTTGGCGTGGCCAGGCTTTTTATTTATTTACTTAATTATTTACAATCAGTACAGGCTCCAAGAGAAATCAGGCCTTGTCTGTGTTTGTATATAGCGCCTTGTTCATGGTTAGCTTTCTTTAAAAGAATTCTGTAAAGTTATTATTTGGCTGATGTTTTATATCTAAGGCGACTTTCACCTTTGGGATTCCATTTGGTTTTGCTTTACCAGTTGGTGCACAAGCAGGTGAGGTGACTTGCTCACAGTGTGTGACAAGTGGCATTTGAACCCTTTAACTCAGAATTTGCAGTCCGCTGTCCAAAATCGTAACCACTGCGCCACCCTACATCCATCCATCCATCCATCCATTATCCAACCCGCTATATCCTAACTACAGAGTCACGGGGGTCTGCTGGAGCCAATCCCAGCTGACACAGGGCGCAAGGCAGAAAACAAACCCCAGGCAGGGCGCGCACACACATACACGCACACTAGGGACAATTGAGAATCATCAATGCACCTAACCTGCATGTCTTTGGACTGTGGGAGGAAACCCACGCATGCAAACATGCAAACT
The DNA here is from genome assembly GCA_026402145.1 of Polypterus bichir lapradei. NCBI lineage: Eukaryota > Metazoa > Chordata > Cladistia > Polypteriformes > Polypteridae > Polypterus > Polypterus bichir. The sequence continues at coordinate 126,053,886 of JANRMT010062806.1, read as the reverse complement.
CCACGCAGGGAGGACCTAAGAAGCGAACCCGGATCTCCTAACTGAGAGGCAGCAGCACTACCCACTGTGCCACTGTGCCGCCCACCCTATGTCTGCCAGCTGAATTTAAGAGCCTTGACAAACTCACCTGGTGGTTTTAAATGACTTGCTCAGGGGCCACACTGTGGGTCAAAAATGGGGTCTTGTGGTTTTAGGGTCAAGTGCTTTAGTTATCGAAATTAAAAAGTAACACAGTATTGTCAAAGCCAATTCATTCAATTCGGGTTTCTTCCTGTCATAACGCATACAGGTCAGGAATCAGCCTTGGGTGTTTTACCCATATCACACACACGACACACACAGCACTTTCCTTGGGGATATGGTAGGGCAAAATAATAATCCATCCATCCATCCATTATCCAACCTAACTACAGGGTCAAGGGGGTCTGCTGGAGCCAATCCCAGCCAACACAGGGCGCAAGGCAGGAACAAACCCTGGGCGGGGCGCCAGCCCATCGCACAAAATAATAATAATATTAATAAACATGCAGATGCCACGCACACTGCAAACTCCCCGCTCACACGGAAAGAACGCGCAGGTTGAACTCATCAGATCGCCGCGCATATCACTGCGCCACCAGTGAACCAGGGCTTGTGTGTGTGTGTGTTTTGCACGTGCGTTTGGTGGTCACGTTGGGGGTACTAGTCTATCCCAGCTAGCTTAAATGGCGCCAGCCAGGAACAAACCCCGGACCACCACCCAGTCCATTGCAGGGGGAACACACACACACACACTCTCACACAATACACACCTGAGTCAGTTTAGCGTCGCCAATTCAGATAACCTGCATGTATTTGGAGAGTAGGAGGAAACCGAGACGCCCGCAGAAAACTCACACAGACACGGGGAGAGAATGCACACTCCATGCAGGGAGGATCAGAGACGCGACTCCTGATCTGCTTATTGTCAGGCAACAGCGCCATCACTGCACCACCGTGCAGCCTCCAAAAAGAAAATAAATAAAGATAACAAAGATCGCCATTCCAAGGTGCTCACAAGCTTATCATTATGGAGCAGCACTATATATCGGCAAGCAGGTGAGTCGGCTTTGAGAACAGGAAGCAGCCATCTTACTGGTTTCCGTGAATAGTTTAGCTACTGAACCCGAGGCACGGCGTGGACTCGGCTGAAAAGCACAATCACAACTCACTTGTTGGCCAAACCTAACGAGACGTAACGGGGGACAGACGTGCGATTTGTCCGTGAAACTGGAAAATACGCCGATTGAAGGCGGGACGCAAGGGTTATGAGGGTCTCGAGTCACTGATTGCGGTGAGCAGCGCATCGTCGTGAAGCGAACCACAAAACGTTTAGATTAGAAATCGGTGATGTTAGGAAGAGGGGACTCCCCCGACCCGGCCCCTCCGCGACAGGAGTCCTCTGAGCCCACACTTCACAAGGGAGGGAAACCTGCAGACTTAATGAGGGGAGCGACGTTGTAATGCAAATCAGGTGTCGATTGATAAAGAACATTATAATAGATAGATAGAAAAGGCAATAAATAAAATGGATCGTTAAGAAGCACGCATTGTATTAGATAGGTAGGTAGGTAAAGCGCCATTATGAAGTAGACAGATAAATAGACTGGGCACGTGTAACAGACAAATAAAGAACATTACAATAGACAGGAATTGTGACATAGTGCATCAGACTGATAGACAGAAAAGTATATTGTGGCCATATGCAGAAATGACAGGTCACGGAAGGATAAAACTTGGGATGCCAACTTGGTTGTCCCGTTTAATGAACCAAAATAATAATAAAAAAAAAAAATCCAACAAAAGAAATGCCCCTTGATGTTATGTTATGAGCCTTTAGGTGAAATACTGACAAATATATTCAGCTCTCAACTGCCGAAATAGGGGGAAGGCTGATCTAATCGTAAAAAGATGCCCCCTTGAGGGCAGCCATGTTTTTGAACCGGAAGGGGCGGGGCTAATTGCTCTTACTGGGCAGTTTTTCAGAGCTGCATGGACAGAAGGAGAAGGGAATGTTAGTGAAAGCGCCCCCTCTCGCCCTGGCGGGTTATTGCATACCTTGATCAAGACAATGAGGAGATCCTCTGATGTGCATATGTGAATATATAAAATGTCACAGATGGGTGCATAGGAGGTAGCAGGGGGGTCTGGCTAATGCTTAAACTCCGGTATGTCGGGGGCTAATCAGGTGTACTAATAATACCTCTTCTCCCATCCCTACAGGAGCAGTAACATCTCGTCCTCTTCTTGTTCTGGCTCCAAATCATGCCCTCTGTTGACTGCACTTTGCTTTCCCCTCCAGAGGACCCGCCTTTTCTTCCCCCTCAGCTTCAGAAACCCACCGTCTTTGCTGTGCACTCAGTCCTGTTTGGTGACTCTGTCACAATTGACTACTTGGCAGAGAGTCACACAGCTTTTTCCCTCAGCAAAGTCTATAGAATCGACATATGTAAAGTAGATTTGGCACATTGTAACAGATAGAGCTTTATTAGTCCTCATAAAAATATGGCTTTTTACAGGAGTTCAATAAATAAATACATATTGTTATAGTGTGACAGACAACTAAATCCTCTCAAATACAGACCAGAGTGACTAAAAGGAAGAAAATATTTCTGACATGGCGTTCCCAGTCCCAGTGAGGCATTATGTGAGTGTATTGCTGTATGTATGAAGAAGCCCAAGTAGCGTTTCTTGACACACTTTTGGTCAGTAATAATAATAATAATAATTAAGGATAGATAGATATATAGGGCAGCACGGTGGCGCAGTGGTAGCGCTGCTGCCTCACAGTTAGGAGACCCGGGTTCGCTTCCTGGGTCCTCCCTGCGTGGAGTTTGCATGTCCTCCCCGTGTCTGTGTGGGTTTCCTCCGGGCGCTCCGGTTTCCTCCCACAGTCCAAAGACATGCAGGTTAGGTGGATTGGTGATTCTAAATTGGCCCTAGTGTGTGCTTGGTGTGTGGGTGTGTTTGTGTGTGTCCTGCGGTGGGTTGGCACCCTGCCCGGGATTGGATTCCTACCTTGTGCCCTGTGTTGGCTGGGATTGGCTCCAGCAGACCCCCGTGACCCTATGTTCGGATTCAGCGGGTTGGAAAATGGATGGATGGATAGATATATATGAAAGGTGCTATATAATAGATAGGTAGATAGATGTGAAAGGCACTATATAATAGATAGATAGATAGATATGAAAGGCACTATATAATAGCAAGAAAGAAAGAAGGGTAATATATAATAAATATAGTCTAAGTGATAGGGAATGTGTTATATAAAGTAGATAGATTGGGTACAGTGTAATAGGCAGATAAATAACGTTATAACAGACGTTGCTCTTACAATTAATGAAAGATTATAAATAAAATAGATAAAGCATACTATAATATGGATAGACAGAAAAAAGTGCCCTATAAAGTAGGATAGAAAAAAGGAGCTATAGTGAACAGGCAGATTGGGTACATTATGAAAGATAGATAAGGAACATTATAATGGATATATAGGAGAGGTGCTAAATAAAAGTGAGAGACACATTGGGCCCATTAAAACAAATGGATATGAAAGGTGCTTTGTACAGTAGACACACAGACTGACCATATTGTAACAGGCACATAAAGAGCTTTATAATGCATATGCAGGAAAGGTTATATATAAAATAGATATAGCACACTAGAACAGGTAGACAGGAGATCTGCGATATAAAGTAACTATATAGATAGGTAGGTAACTAGACAGATCGAAAGGTGCTATATAAACTAAAAAGTAGATTGGGCACATTGTAATAGATAAAGAACACTCTAATAGATTGAAAACGTTATATATAAAGTAGGTAAGAAACAGTGTAATAGATGAGTAAATCAAAAAGGTGTTAAATAAAATATAATACATATTCCACATTATAATAGGTAAATAGAAAAGTGCGGTACAAAGTAGATATAAGGTACAAATGTATATAGAGGGGACAAGGTAAAGTGTTGGGGCACCACCCTAGTACCCTGTTTAAAAACCAAGGCACAAAATAAAAAGTTTAAAAGATTTAAGTTGCGTCTGCCAAGGGAGCTCCGTCCTCAACAGGCGCAGGTTCAGCACTGACCGCCTACTTCCGTTCTCACGATCTCGTAAATAGCAATCGGCGAGGAAGGGGTGGGATTACCGGTATGCTTCCGGAAGTGACGTCATTGACGTCGCGCTTCCTCCTCCTCCTCTGAACTGCATTACATTCCCCAGGGTTTGGAGTCAATCTTATTTCATTACAACCTTGAAGTTGCTCCCTTTGCGCTCGTATGTGACGATAGATATTTGGGTACATTCCAAATGATAGATGGGCAAGGTAGTAATATAAAATAGAGAGGAAAGGCACTATATGGACTCTGTTTACAGGAAAGGAGCGAGATACATTATAGATGAACACGCTTATTGATTGTTTGATTTCTTCAGTAGCAGTCCGCTTCTTCGTTCAGGTCATGCATGTATGTCCATTCCTCCGTCTGGAGTCTTTCAAGTCCATGTCATTCGTTTTATCTCCCCCTAATAGTAACATATCTAGATTCATCTGGACCTTTTTCTTCTTTATAAGTTTAAGTCTCACCATGTGAACAGTTTCGGATCAAATGGAGTCGGGTTTCCGTACTCTAGCTGTGCGCTTTCTTTGTCGTTTATCCAAAGCCGTTAATTTATTTCCAGTGTTATAATTCCAATCGTCCGTTTTCAGCTCCGTCCTTTTTCGCTCCACAGCCCGAATGTCTTTTCCTAAGGCTGCCAACTGGGCCACATTCCTCTTCGTGATGCATTTTATTTAATGTCGATCTTTCTGCGGGATAAAACATGCCGAACCCTGTGGAGCCCAAAGCGCCTAAAACGAGAATCTCCTGCACATCGCCATACAGTCCAGAATGTCTGTTTAGGTCCTGATGTCTCTGCGCTCGTGCGCTGGTGTTTCACTTTCAAACACACACACACACACACACCGAGCCTGCTAAGGGTTCGGCGCTCAGGCGCGTGTTGACTGCCGGCTGCACTGTCCTCTTTCCGCCGCTAGGGTACGCTGCCTGCCCGCCCACCGGGTTCTTCGCATCTTTTCCGACCTCAAAGTTACGCTCCGTATCGAGCCGGCGTGCTCTTTTCCAAGACGTGTTTTTCTCTCGTCTCTGCGTTTCTCCTCAAATGAGTTCCGTGCCAACACTAGCAAACCAAATGTGAGCACAGGTGACCTCGGCGGATGTATTCTTTCTGATGTGACGTTTCCGCCCAGTTGCGTTTAAAATTGGCATCAGTTGCCTTTTGATCACGTGGATGTTTCCTCAGGCATCCCCTCATAATCTGAAGATTTCCCCGTGGGGTCCATTGAGGAATCTGAATTTGTCTGTTGGGCGATCGCACGATTGTGCGCTGGTCGCTTCTCCCTTGCTGTTTATTCCATACTTGCGATTGAAGCCCAGCATAGATACACACATCGTTCTCGGGTAATCACATTGATCGATTGAGTGATTAACTAATACAGTTCGTCTACACCTATCGAGTATCACCGATATGATGATTCCAAGGTGCATCACCCTTGTTTGTGGGCAGCAGAGTGTTTTCAGCAAGTCGTAGCCTCATAAACCATTCACCCATCCCTCAAACCCCCTTAAGCTGATCAGGGATGCGTGAGAAGCTGGAGCCTCTCCCAGGTAGCACCTGGTGCAAGGCAGGATCGCAGGGTGAACACACACACACACACACATGCACACACACCTGGGGCCAATCCACCTAACCGCCATGACTTTGGACCATGAAGAGGAACATGCAAACTTCACACAGGGAGCACCCGTGACTTGAACCCTGGTCTCCTTATGTTGCAGAACAGCTGCACTACTACTGTGTCATCCAGACTAATAACCATTTGCTAAAATGAAATATCAACACTATTGCTGGTGTATTTGAGTGTGTGTTTGTGTGTGAGGTTATCCCACTATTGGCTGACATTCCATCCAGGGTTAGTTCCTGCCTTGTGGTTGGCACTGCCATGATAGATACTGACTCCTCGTGATCCTGGCCTACACAGTCTCATTACAGAATTAGTTTGTTTGAATTGAGAACAAGTTTTGGGGGTTTTGCTGGGAGATGACAGAAAGAGAAACTTTATTATTGTATTCGGTTGACACCTTTACTCAAAGCGACTTACAGCACTGGTGGCACGGTGGTAACGCACAGTAAGGAGACCAGGATTCACATCCTGAGCCAGCTGTGTGGAGTTTGCATGTTCTCCCCGTGCCTGTGTGGGTCACCTTCGGGTGCACGGATTTCCTGACACAGTCCAAAGACATGCAGGTTAGGTGGATTGGCGACGCTAAACTGGGTGTATTGTGTGTGTGTGTGTGTGAGACCTGTGATGGACTGGCACCACGTCCAGGGTTTGTTCCTGCCTTGTGCCTCATGCTATCCGGGAAAGGCTCCAGTAACCCCAACCGGAGACCAGCAGCAGGATAGTAAATGACTTTCAACGTTTCAGAGGTGCAATTGATTTCATTTCTTTTGTTTTGTTCCCGTTGGAGCAGGTGAAGTGATTTGCTCAGGGTCGCTCCGTTTCAGCAGCAGGACCTGAATCCACAACCTCAGGGTTTCAAGTCCGAAGCCTTAACTGTTACGCCAGGGTGCCTGCCTCAGGGTTTAGTTCTTCCCTGATGTGTATTCAGATGCCACTAATCCTCTGATACTTTATTGGCCTCCATTGCTTGAGATTTATTCTGTTCTACAATTGTCTAATAATAATTAAAACATGATAATGCATTGCACTTATATAGCGCCCTTCCTGTGCGCAAGGTGTTTCACAAATACACGAAGAAATACAGTTGGAAAAAACTAATCCTCCACTTTATGGTGTCGCTTTGCTCATCTAATATACCGCATTCCCCTTTTCGTGGTATGTAAGGCGCTATGTAAAATAAAGTTAGCCTTAACGATTTATACAACCGATCCCAGTTTTTATTTTCCATTTGGAGCGCAGGCAGGTGAAGTGATTTGCTCAGGGTCACTCCGTTTCAACAGCAGGGTCTGAACCCACATCCTCAGGGTTTCAAGTCCAAAACTTAAACCCGTGCGTCATCCTGCCTGCCTGCTTTCGCTTTTAGATCTTCCCTGATGTGCAACCACACGCCGCTCGTCCTCAGAGCATTTCACAAATCTTCAAAGAATACAACAGAAATAAAAGCAAAATAATCCGGCATTTTATTTTGTCGCTTTGATTGTCTTATAAACTGTCTTCTGTCTAATAATAATCATCATCATCATAGTAATAAATAATTATATTTATATAGCGCCTTTCCCATGCCCAAAGTGTTTCAGAAATATTCAAAGAAATACAATATAAATAAATGCAAAACAATCTGGCACTTTATCGTGTGCTTTGATTGTCTTATAAACTGTCTTCTGTAAAATTACAAGAACAACAAGAATAATAATAATAATTGTATTTATATAGCGCCGTTCCCATGCTCACAGCATTTCACAAGTGTTCAAAGGACAACAAGAAAAACAGAAAAGCAAAATAATCCTGCACTTTATTGCGTTGATTTGCTAGTCTTATAAACTGTCTTCTGTTTAATAATAATAACAGTGCATCGTATTTATATAGCGCCTTTCTCATGCCCAAACTGTTTTACAAATATGTAAAAGAATACAATAGAAATAAAATCAAAATTATCCCGCACGCTATGATATTGCTTTACTTGTTTTATAAAATGTTTTCTTTTTAATAATAATAACAATAATATTAATAATAATAATATAATACATTTATTTATATAGCACATTTACCATGCTGAAAGCATTTCAGAAATATTCAAATACTACAGGAATTAAAGCAAAATAATATTGCGCTTTATCGTGTCACTATTCTCATCTTATAAAGTGTCTTCTGTCTAATAATAATAATAATAATAATAATTGTATTTATATAGCGCCCTTTCCATGACCAAAGTGTTTCACAAGTATTCCAAGAAAGCCATAGAAATAAATGCAAAATAATCTTGCACTTTATCATGCCACTTTGATCGTCTTATAAACTGTCTTCTGTATAATAATAATAATAACAATAATAATAATAAAAATAGGGTGGCACGGTGGCGCAGTGGGTAGTGCCACTGCCTCGCAGTTAGGAGACCCAGGTTCGCTTCCCGGGTCCTCCCTGCATGGAGTTTGCGTGTTTTCCCCGTGTCTCTGTGGGTTTCCTTCCACAGTCCAAAGACATGCAGATTAGGTGCATTGGTGGTCCTAAATTGTCCCTAATGTGTGTGTGTGCCCTGCGGTGGGCTGGCGCCCTGCCCGGGGTTTGTTTCCTGCCTTGCGCCCTGTGTTGGCTGGGATTGGCTCCAGCAGACCCCGTGACCCTGTAGTTTAGGATATAGCGGGTTGGATGATGGATGGATAATAATAATAATAATAATACATTGTATTTATATAGCGCCTTTCCTATGCTCAAAAGCATTTCACAAGTGTCCAAAGGACTACAATAAAAATAGAAAAGTAAAATAATCCTGCACCGTATTGCGTCACTTAAGCTGTCTTCTGTTTAATAATAATTATTAGTAATAACAATGCATTGTACTTATATAGTGCCTTTCCCATGCCCAAACTATTTTACAAATATGCAAAGGAATACAATAGAAATAAAAGCAAAATTATCCTGCACGTTACCATATTACTTTGTTCTCTTTTTAATAATGATAAAAATAATATTATAATGTTATTTACATAGTACCTTTACCATGCTCAAAGCATTTCAGAAATATTCAAATGCAATAGGAATTAAAGCAAAATAATATTGTACTTTATCGTGTCACTAGGCTCGTCTTATAAAGTGTCTTCTGTCTAATAATAATAATAATTGTACTTATATAGCGCCTTTCTCATGTCCAAAATGTTTCACAAGTATTCAAAGAAATACAATAGGAATAAAAGCAAAATATTCCTGCAATTAATCGTATTGCTTTGCTCGTCTTATAAACCGTCTTCCCCGTTTCGTGATATGCAGGGCTCTATATAAAATAAAGTTCGCCCAGCGATCTATAACACCGGTCCCCATAAACCTTTATCAGTAAGGTAGACGTTGATGGGTTAATAATAATTCCGAGGCGCGCCCGCGGGGGGGGGCCCGTGTCGCTTCGAATTCCTCGAAGGTGTGTGTGTGGCAGTCCCCCCTGGGAGGGTCCCCTTTGCTTTGCGAGCTGCCGTAGTTGGAGTATTAGATCGAGAGAGAGAGAGAGAGCGAATGAGCGAGAGCGCGCGAGGGAGAGAGAGCGAGAGAGAGAGCGAGCAAGAGAGAGAGAGAGAGAGCGAGCGAGAAGTACTTGAGTTACATTGTTGGGTGAATTTTGATACAACACAACACGGCGATTTAAGACATTCTGGTTACCCCGTTGGATCCTTGTGTACTGCACCGCCTGGCTTCGTCCATTATTTTTTCCTGCCATTGGTTTAACAACATTAAAAACAAGGGACAGAAGAAAACACACAAAAAGGAAAGACACACGTCCGGATCAGCTGGCATGAGCTAAGCCAGCAGGCATGGAAACCAAGCCGTTCTTGCCACTGGGTAAGTTTCACCGCTCGGTGCGTTTACTGTACTGTCACACGCGACTGGGGGAGTTCACCGCGCCGCGATCCGCCTGCCTATTTGGCCACTGAAGTGTCTCCGAGAAAGGCAGAATGAAAAGTGAGCAGCACGAAGCTGGCCGCCGCCACCGCCGCCGCCGTAGCTTTGAATCTCTGCGGGGTCTTGGGGGCCAGTTGCTGCAAGCGGACTTTAAGCTGGCCGCTGGGATTGCGGAGCACAAACACACTTCTCAGTGAGCCGTACGTCACTTTTTTCTTTTTTTCTTTTCAGTAGTCGCGCGACTGACTTGTTCTGTGTGTAAAAAAATGTGAACGTCCGAGCGCGCTTGGCTGCTTTTTCTGAACGACTGAAAACACGAAGCTGATTGCCGTCCGTCAGTCCATCCATCACCTGTAAAGGAGGAGCGTGCGTGATTTTTTTTTTTTTGGGTTGCCGTACGGGAGCCCCACAGAGCTGCGTTGAAAGCGAACGCGTGGGTCACACACACACACACACACCCTCGGGTGGCTTATCTGCACCACTTGAAACTTCTTTTCGGATCGCCACTGCACAGCTTTGAAAGTGTCCGTTTGGGTGACGTGGTGCTGGTGGGGAGTGACCGTCGCCTCCCTCAAGTTGTCGTTCAAAGTCTACTTTCAGTCGAGCTCGGTTTGTCAGCGGCGAATCCAACTCGGCCGCCGAGTCCACACCTCTCAGGGATTTCGTTTTGCGCTTCGCCTTTTTCCTCTGCCGCTGTTCGAGGACACCGATCGGCGAGCTCCGTCTTCCTTCAGACCTTAAGGCCGAGCAACATTTCGCCGAACTTTTACCACTTGTTCTCCGTTAATGTCCTTTTAGTGGTGCCGGAGCCATTCATCATTATCAATCATTGACTGACTGACTACACAGGGGCGCAGCGGGGTAGCGTATAGCCATCTCGCAGGGCATGGACTCCGGTTCAGCTCTCGTCTTGGGGGTCAGCCGTTCTCAATGTGTTTGAGCGGGCTTCGTCCCTGAAGGGAAGGAGGGAGGCATTCGAAAGTGTTCGAGCTTTCAGTGTGCCAGGCGCTGCATTGGCTCTCCGTCCAGGATCGGTACCCGCCTTGCCACGTACTGTTTTGTCCTGAACGCATTTATTAACATCCCGATTCGACCCTAAAGCTGATCGTGAAGTGTGTACGACGTGTGTACTCGCTGGCAAACTTCTAAGTGGCAGCCGGGCTTTTCAGCCACACTGCAAAGCATCGCATTCCCTCATATCGTTTATTTTGTTGTTGTCACTTTTGATGCCATTTTATTAACGCCAAGAAACGGGAACATCGACGTCGTTCTAAGAAAAAAACAACAAAAGACAAATAAATAAAAAAAAGAAAGAAAGGCCAAGAAGAAGCGGCCCTGACGTCCTCGGTCCCGACAGGGTTAACCAAAGGGGCGTCACGCGCCGCAGATAAGCGAAAACACATTTTTTTGTTTCTTATTTTTATGTCCTGGCAAATCTGATAACGAGGCTCATTTGCAGTTAAATATATAAAGTACAGCAAAAGAAACAAAGTTGATTAGCACTTGGGGGGCAAATTAACGGGCACAGCATTTTCTGCGATTCCAAGTCATTCATGGACTCAAAGCTTTAAAGCCGTGCAGCGTATTTTTTTTTTTTCTGGAAATTGTGCCTTGATGGTGCCCACCTTAAAAAAATCTACAATCCTGGGGTGGGACTCGCTACACGATGGGCAGAAGCGCAAATTGGACGCACACAGCATCCCTCCAATAAACCCTTTATTCCAGTTCAAGGTCACTGTGTGCCCATCCTGGCATCATTCGGTTGCAGACTTAGATAGGGTGCCAGTGTGTCCCGGTATTGGCTCACACACACTAAATGGCAGCAGACAGTTCACTTAATGAAACATGCGTTTCTTTACGATGGGAGAGGAAAAGCCCCACATGGACACCGGGAGGCCATGCAAGTCCTACACAGGCCACACTCACTTGAGAGGCATCAGATTCCACTTATGTGCCACACTCTGTGAGTCAATGTGCAATGCCCGTGTCTCTAGGGGGGCCACACTTCTTAAACAAGTGGTAAATGATAGCTGGAAAGTCACATGATGGACACTTTGACATTAAGCCATGAGCATGTGGTGATTTTAGTGTCACAGAGCCTCCATACTGGAACGTCTTCACCCATGCCAACAGTGGGTACACCACACTTCTTTTCTTCATTGGAAATGAAGGCATAGCTGGAAAATCATTTATTGATTAAAACCTTTAAAGTCGTGCAGCTTATTTTCTGGAGGTCTGCCTCGATGATGCCAACCTAAAGGAATCTCACAATCCGATGGAGGATCTCACCATACGACGTGCAGAAGTGTTTGACGCTAATGGCACCCCTCTATCAAACCCTTATATCTGGTTTAAGTGTCACATAGTGCCCAACCTTGTCAGCACTGGGGGGGGGGCATCAGTCTAACCCTGTATCCTGTCATGCACACCCCCATTAAGTCACACCAGACACTTCATGTGACGTGCACTGCTTTGAGGTGTGAGAGGAAAACGCCATGTGAGCACCAGGAGAACATGCCAGCCCTACACAGGCCACATTATGTTGAGCGGAACTGAAGCCCCCCCTTATGTGTCACACCTTATTAATCCTCAGATAGGTAAAATAAATGTCACTTTTGATTGACTGGAGGAGCGGCCCTGCTTCTGAGTGATGGCTGTGAGCAGGTGAGTGTGCTCAGGGACGCTATACTGATTTGTCCTTAAGGGAGGTGAAGCCACCATGGTGATCATTGTGAAGCGCATGAGCTTCAGACCTTCTGCCTGAGTGTGCCATACACATCTAGATCGTGCAGTTGAGTAGTTCATGCTTTATATAGCACCTTCATAGCAAGCAGCAGAGTTACATAAAACAACGGATGAATCAGAAGTACAGCTGGCGGACAATCAGAGCATAAGGTTAAAATGACAAAGGACAGAGACAGGCTGAGATTTGGAGAAGCACTCGTCCAAGTGGTTTACCGAGGGGTCACCATATGAGTCAGTGGCCTTCGTTATTTTATATATAGCGTCTTTCTGTCGTGACTGGCACACCCAGGAACGTTACAGGGGCTCCTACAAGAACACCAAGGGCTGCTTAAGGCGACCCGTTCAGAGAGCCTCAGAGAGAAAGAAACGGCAGCCTTTCACCTAATTGGGCCACTAGGGGGCCCACTTCCTGACGTCATTGCTAACGAAGGCGCAGTTGGAAAGCTCGCACGGTCGACACTTTGACATTAAGTCATTAACAATGTGAGACTGGGACTGGGTTAACCACACGTCTTACCCAGGCCCATGCCAATAGGGGGCACACTGCACTTCTTGACTCCATTGGAAATGAAGCCATAGCTAGAAAGTGGCATGAGAGACACTGTGAGATCGAATCACAAGCATGTAGTTATTGTAGTGTCAGAGATCCACTCCAGACTCGGACTGGGTTTATCAACCCATCTTCCCCATGTCTAAGCCACTAGGGTGCACACTAGACTTCTTAACGTCATTATTATTCGAGGAATAACTGTACTGTAGTGTGACAGACACCTTGACATGAAGTCACAAGCATGTTGAGATTTCAGTGTCAGAGTACCTAAAAACTGGGATTGGCACATCTTCCACATGCCCATGCCACTAGTGGGCACACTATGTTTCTTTATGTCTTATCGGAGGCGTATCTGGACAGTCTCACAATGGACACTTTGATATTAATGTCTTCAGCATGTTGTGTTTGCATTGGAGAGTCACTGCAGATTGGAATGGGGTTACCTACACCTGTCTTCCATGCTCGTGCCACTAGGGGGCACATTACATTTATTAATGACTTTACCACGAGGGCAACTAGAATGAGGTGTGATGGATTCTTTAACATTAAGTCATGGGCATGTCGAGATTTGAGTGTAAGAGACCCACTTCTTACTGGGTTACCCGCATGTCTTCCCCATGCCAACAGGGGGCATCCTACACTTCTTTATTTCATTGGTGACGCAGACTTAGCTGGAAGGCCATTCATTGACTGAAAACTTTAAAGCCATGCAGCATATTTTCTGGAAATCTGCCTCTATGATGCCAACCTAAATAAAGACACAATCCAATGGTTGATCTCACCAGACTATATGGAGAACAAACACCACAGCACGTTTGGCACAGATAACCCCCCAATATCTAGTTCAAGGTTATGGGGTGCCCATCATGGCAGCATTGGGGGGTGACCTTTGATGGTGCTAGTTTCACCTCCTGTTTAATCACAGATACACACACTTCATCACACCAGACAATTTAGAGGTGCCCACTTTAGATGGCATTCATTTTCTGGACCACACTCAGTTTAGCATGGCACACTCTATTAATCCTCAGGAAGTTAAGATTATGATTTGGCTGATGGCTTATCCAAGGTGACTTTGAGATACAGATGGTGACATTTCCCAAGCATGTAAACTGAGTTGTTCAGGGGTCACATAGAATTTTGTTTTTCCCCAGGAGGGAGTTACTGAAGCTCTTTGGATAAGTAAATACTCAGTACATGGTGTCAGTAGTGGGATTTGAACCCACAACCTCGGGGCTTGAAGCTCAGCACCTTAACCACTATGCCACACTGCCACCAAAATCAAACCTCTTAATTGATCAGAATGACCACTCGGGTGAAGAAATGATTGATGTGAGGAGCTGCCCTGCTTTTGAGTGATGGCTGTGACCAGATAGGCATACTGAGTGATTTGTCCTTAATGGAGATGAAGACGCCATTGTGATCATTGTGAAGTGCATGCCACTTCAGGGTGGACAGCGCAGAGCTTCTGCATGACTGACTGATACACATTTGGGTCATGAAATCAATTACTTCATCCTTTATATAGCGCCTTTGTACCATAATAGAATGAATGAATTGGAAAGCTGGTTGACAGACGTTTAGGGAGTAAAGATAGAATGAAAATGTGACAAGAAAAGGGCACGGGGCAATTGAGACAGTGAAGGCTCCAATCAATATGACATATGAATGAACAAACAGCAGCCATCCGTCATACGTGTGCGAATGTGCATACGGGGAAAGCGTCCAGCTCTGAGTGTGGGGCGCAGATTACACAGTAAATGCTAATCAATAAGCAACATCAGCAATAAAACCATTCATAACACAAATGTGACACGTCCTGAAGAGGTCACGATACACCAAGGCATGGCAGCGTGGAAACGAGAGGCCGAGCTGCTTGATGTTACTAAGGTCATTTATCAGTCAGCATTATCAGCATAGCCCCGTGCAAGGGGACGTTTAGTGGGACAGTGTGACGTGGCGGGAAAACAGGCTTAAAACAATTCAGACTCACCTTGGGGGAGTGGAGCCAAACACAACAGCGTCAGAGGCGAGGCGAGAACCACAACCCTGGACGGGTTGTCTGGTCTCCACAAAGACCTCTCACACCCACCGACACTCACACTGGGCCAGTCTGGGATCACCAGTGGACCTCACCAGTGTGACATTGAGGAGGGCAGAAGGAAAACCACAAGAGCACAGGGAGAACATGCGAAATTACAGTGGCCACAAGTCACAAATGAGGCACCCTATTCTATATAGTGCCTTGTATACTTGTATATTTTAAAAAGTGTCTTTGTTAAAGCTTTCTATATATTATTATTTATATAATACCTTTCTTATCTTTGACAATACTGTATAATACATAGAGCCTTTACTATCTATCTATCTATCTATCTATCTATCTATCTATCTATCTATCTATCTATCTATCATATAGTGCCTTTCATATCTATCTATCTATCTATCTATCTATCTATCTATCTATCTATCTATCTATCTATCTATCTATCATATAGTGCCTTTCACATCTATTTGTTATATAGTGCCTTTCATCTCTCTCTCTCTCTCTCTCTATCCTTCACTGTGTAAAATAAACATACCAATTAGAATTAAACTTCTTGTTTTATAGCCATGCCATACTGGTAAACCGTCTTTGGTCTCCTAAAGAACCACCCATAAGAAGGTTCCAGAAGGAGAGCCTTTCTCCATTTCCGTCTGTATCAGGTTCCATAAATGACCATCAGCAGATTCTAACAGATTCCTAAACTCCCGGTATATCCCTGATTTTAAAAGTGCTCTCTATTCTTGTAACCACACTGGGCTCAGTTCTGGTTTTCTTGGTCTCACAGTATCCTGCCTACTACACGTTTAAGATGTCTGCTCTGCCCTCATATCGGTACACGTTTTCAATGCCTAAAGAGGATCCTCCATGTGCACAGGACCCTCCAAGGAATGAAATGGCTGTTTGTCAAGGAAAGGGTCTACGAGGAGTCATAGGGCTCAGTAGAATAAAACCAGTTAATTCATGCCCGTTATTTGTTAGAGTGCTAGACTCGTCTATTGTTCTGCCCGTGGTCGTGCAGCGCCATGTCATACCTCAAATGCCGATTCCTGATGTTGTCGTCTCCCTGTGAAGTGTGGGCGCACCCAGCCAGGGCTCAGAAGACACGCGGGTGGGCTGACGTGGCGGGTCGGGTGAGTCCCCCCACCCAACCCTTCAGACCTCACAGATTTCTAATCAGGGCCGGCTGACGTCACGTGGCGCTATATTTGAACGTTTCGCGGTTGTGTTTTCAGAGCGCTGAAACTGCGCTGCCCACCGCACTGCTCACTAACGCCTCTCTGCCATCAGCTCCGCCGCCTGTCATCTTCACCGCGGTTTTTTTTTTTTTCTCTCCCCACAAACTTCGTGCCCGCCCGCCTATCGCTTGCTGCTTTCAGGCGCCGACATTTTTTAAGCTCACACGATTCCTTTTCTGGCTTCGCCTTTCGAATGCACTCTTAGCTTTTTTGGGTACTCCTTCCGAAGACACGCAGCGCAAATCTCCATCGCGACACCCAAGTTAGGAGTGTCTGTCCACAGAGCCGACTCGGTCACCGTCACCTCACCTGTTTGCCGGTAGTCAGTCACGTGCTCGAAAATGTGCGAACTGCTGCTCAGTAAAATTCCTGAAAGCCCTTTGGGATGAGGACTTCTTATTGGATGTCAAAGGATGTAAGTTGCCTTATATAAAAGTGTCAGCCAAAAAATAATGACGAGTAGCAAAATATATATTTTGTGACACATGAATTATGTATACTGACATTTCATGTTGTTTATATTTATTGTAACATTAGACAGTACTGCGCTTTAAATACTGCGTGTTTAAACTGAATTTTGTTTAAAATATTCTTCCAGCAACCCACTACCTTGAAATGAATGAATTCGTCCATCCAGCCATCTTCTTAATTCCCTTCATCCTGAGCAGGGTCGGCATGGAGTTACCATTGAGAGTAACGAAGGAACAATCCCTGGAAAGGACGCCAGGCCGTCACAGGGTGAACACACACACATACACTCGCGGGGGCAAATTAACATCACCCATCCGCCTAACCTGCGTGTCTCTGGACATTGGACATCGGGAGAACATGCAACCTCCATGCTGGGGGGACCCCACGTGACAGGAACAGCAGCCTCCTTGTTGCGAGATATCAGCACCACCAGTGCGCCAAAATGAATTCAGTTCAATTCAGTTGATGTTTTTGTATAGCGCCCTTCACTGAGTGCAGGTGCCAAGGTGGTAAGTGCTCAGGTAAATGTACTTATAGTGTAGACTTGTTAAGGGGATGACAATCTTAGGTCACGCTTGTTAATTTAATAATAGAACTGGACTTCCATCAATCCATTTCCTAAACCTGCCATATCTCGAGCACAAGTCTCTGGGGAGGATGGAGCCTAATCCAGCAAACAGCGCTGTACTGTAAACCTCAAAGTGGTTGGCACAGTTCTCACCTCCAGTCCACAGCGCTTTTTATATCCACTCATTCATTACATAGCGTCTTTCACGTCCGTGCATTATATTGTGTTTATCACGTCAATGGATCGTGTATGTTTCCTAACTGAAGTTGGCTTTTGCATGGCAGCTTCTCACTTGAAAGCGCACCGTAACCCTCAACATCTCCACGTCGTTCGCTTCACGTTCCTTTTGTGATGGTCTCTAATTTTATTTATTTATTTATTTATTTATTTTTGTGTTTGTGTGTTTATTTGTTTATTCCCTCAGACGGTTGTGTTTATGAGTTTGTCTCTCGTGCCCGCCGTTTCATTCTGTCAGTCAGGTGACTCCGACGCCCGCTGGCTTTGCATTTTTCCAGTCCGTTCGCGGCGCTCCAGAGGGTTTCAGAGGCACACGGAGGTCCACAAATGGCTCTAGTGATCAATCAGATCGGGTGACTGTTGTTTCATTTTTCTTTTTCTTTTAATTTTCTTTATCTCGTTTCTGCGAGACGCTGTCGCCATTCATGAGCAAAGCACCCGCCGTGTCGCAATCCCCTAACAGACGCTGGCCGCAGTAACTGCCGTTTCGTGCAGCGCGCCGAGCGCGTAAAGCGCGTATCTGCCTTTTTTCTTTTTTCCTATTTTATCAAAATAACTTTTTTTTATTTTTTTTGTGCCGTTGCATTTCGAGTTCAGTCATGATAACTTAATAATTCCTTAAGGAGAAAACAAACCGTGTAAATCATTTTAATGCTCGGGTAATTACTGTAGACGCTAATCTAATTAACATGTAATGCAAATTAGGCAACAGTAGGCTAATGATTTATTATTAAAATGCGCCCTTAATTCACAGTGGCACTAGTGATGGATTTATGTTAAAGGACTGTATGGAGTTCAAAGCCAAATCAGCAATTAGAAGTAATCTGTTTAATCACTCGGTGGGTCATTTTGAAAAAGTTGCATAGTTAATAATGCATGAAAATAATATAAGTACATCTTTAATTTATCAAATAGGTTATCTAATTACTGCCATTATTAATCCAATCGAACGAGACAAATGGACAGAAATTAACTCTTAATTACCGTTGAATAACTAAACTTTTGAGTTAAGTGTTCCCTTAATGTATTAATGACTGAATATTAAGACACTCTGTTTTCTTCATTCATAAATCAATGGCATCCACTCTGGAGTGCCTTTTAGTATTGTCTCTGCGCACAATCTGCACTTCCAAAATAAGACCTCCTAATTCTCAGATTTATCAATCCATCCATCCATTCTCTAAACCCACATCACCCTGAGCAGAAATGCATCCACCATCAACAGAAATCCATCCATCTTCTACAAAAATGCATTCATTCATGCATCTTAAAAAGTTCGCCTGCCATCCATTATCAAAAGACCACCATCTTCCTCAGAAATCCATCTTCCATCCATTTATTCATCTTCCAACTATACGCTACTCATGAGGCTGGCACTTCTGTGTTTTGCTGAAGTGACACAAAACAGGGAGCGCTTATCGTGACAGCGCCCTCTGGCGACACCCTAGGACCCAAAAAGGGCTGTTCTTCAGAACTCTATAAATAAAATGCATTATTATTATTATTATTATTATTATTATTATTATTGAGTCCAGTGGTTATCCAAACTGTGAGTATGCCAGAAGAGCATTGGCACATAGAGGGATGGACTGTCTCTGGTACACAGACCCCCCCAGTCTACCCAATAGTCTTTCTCGGGGATTACTGGGACCCGTCCTGGCTGGGTTACACCGATACCCAGGCTGTCCTTCCATTATGGCCTTATTGCCAGGTAAGAAACTGCCCTCCATTCCAGGTGGGATGCCAGTCTATCCATTATGATATCTAAAATCCCTGTAAAGACTGCTTCTCAGATTCTGTCATTTCGAGTCTCTTTGCTCGCCTCTTGTCCGCTTTTTGACTACCACTAAGGGTAAACAGGCCCGTTGTGAAATTATCATTCGGTTTTGTTGCAGTTATTTCTGGTCTCTCTGTTTGCTCCTCGTTACCCAGTGTCAGTCGATATGGTCTTTCCTTGCCAAACTGACCAATCAGATTGCTCGGAGGGACCTGACACACACGCACACAGACTTTGCGTTACTGGTAAGGGTACTGGTTGAAGACAGCTGGTAGAATCATTTAAAAATGTTTACCATCCCATGCCCTATGTGTGCTTTTAGCTGCTTTCCTCGGTATTCGTGTGTGGCTGGACATTTCTTCACCCGCGCTCCATCTGTCGATCGCGTCCCGGTAAAGCTCACTTGTCAGCCCCTCGTTATTTTCAAGGGGCCTTTCTCGCCTCCTGTCCGGTTTTATACTTTGAAGGCGACACTTTCAACGCGTCTCACACTCGCACGTCGTCTTTCGTCACCAGAGCCAAACTGACCAATCAGATCGCACGGAAGGGCTGGGCGCACAGACCTTAGTGTTTTATTCTATAGTAGATATATAGATAGATCGGTATAAATAGACCGTATATGTAAGAGGGCGCAAGGGAGGGAGAGAGTGTTTGTCTGCTGTCAGGTATTAAGCCTTTAATTGGCAGAAGGGGAGCGCCAAACCTGTTAGTGTTGCCTCGGGGCTGAGGTGTTGGAGTTCTCAGTAAAGGCCTGCGGTGTTCACTTCTTGTTTGACGAGGAGCCACGTCACTTCACCTGCGCGAAATACAGGGCCATATTCGGACTTGTAAGTCCTCTTGGACTCTTCAGAGTGTCCCCTGTCCCTTTGCTGTTGACAGACGTCCCACAAGCACCGACATTTACATCGCACTGTTGTTGAAAACCCCGGCTATCCATTTGTCTAACCCGTTTATCCGGTTCAGGATCGCGGAGAGCCGCTGCCTAACCCGGCATTGCTGGGCATTCAGCAGGAACCAACTGTGGAAGAGTGCCCGGCTCCCTGGAAAGGCTGAAAAAGAAACTCCGCCATCGGAAAAAAAATTGTAAAGACTAAAGAGGATGAGGCGCTTTGACTGTCAATGTGGGGGCCGTTTATTGAAGTGTAATGTTTGAATAACTGACCCTCCAGGTGTTTGCGGATTGGAATTGTGAAACACCGCGGTAAAAACACAAACACACACTCGAGCGCGCGCACTGCCGCGCGCGCGCGCACACACGCACGCGCTTTCCAGCGCTCCACGGCCATCTCCCACTTCTGCTCTTCTCCATAGTTCCTTACACCTCTCTCGCTCTCTTTCTTTTCTTCTTGTTGACTTGTTTTTTTCCGCTCCTCTTCTTTCCGTTTCTTTTTTATCACTTCTTTTTTCGGTATTCCCGGTTGTTCATCATGCTGTCGTCAAATCTTGCTTTTTTTCGTTTCCACGCGGTTCTTTACTTGCACTTTACTGCGTCGTGAAGTTCCTCGTAGCCCCGATGCTACATTCTGATGAGAGTCCTTGGCATGTGAAGTTGGTTCTTGGGGCTTTGAAAAGGTTGAACAAAGCAGAAATCCTTAATGCGTGGTAGGCGACCAAGCAGAACGCTTAGAGATCAAGAAAAGCCGAAGTAAGTCACCCAGCGCTATTCTGAAGAATCAGGATGCGATATCGGGACAGCTTAGCTATTCGCTACACAAACGGGCTTGATGGGCTGAATGGCCTCCCCTCGTGTGTCAGATTTCTTGTGTTCTTTTATCAAAGAAGTGCGAGTCCTTTCAAAATCGGAGACCCGGTGGCATTTCACCAGTCTCTTATCATCTGTCCATGGCTATTTTTGCACCCTGTTAGAGATTTTATTAATAAAAGGGTTGTTTCTGGAATCTTCCTTCACGCGGACAGTTCTTTTGGGAACCAAAAATGCCCCCCCCCCCCTCCACTTATGGAATTGCTTTGAAGAAGCACTTTGATGCTTTTCATTTTAAGAGTGTGTGGCACCAGACTTGTACTGCTATAAGCAACGGACACCAGATTGAGTTTGAAGGATATGTGGACCCCCCAACCGGGCAATCTTTACGAATTTGTCTTAAATGAGGGGCAGAGGACGATTAAAGAAACAAATAATATGGGGGCACAGTGGGTAGCATTGCAGCCTCACCGATCCATTGTTCTGAGTTCGAACCGCCACGCCTGGACGTTGTACCTATGGAGATTTCTTGGATGCGTGCAGGCGAATGTGTTGGCATGACATGTGGCGCAGGTTGATTAGGATATGCAGGTAAGAATTAATCAACTCTGTGCACGGCCATTAGTGACCACGACACTTCATCGTCATTTCAAACTGCACATTGTGCGTGGCTGACGGCGTGAATGGGAGGGCGCAGCGATGGACTGGAAGCCCCCGTCCTGAATCTGTCCTGTCGACCCCCGGCCACACAGAACTGCTTCAGGCAGAGTTGACAATACTATATTACATTCCATTATTTATGATATATTATATTGTACATATATAGCACTTTATTCTGCTTAAAGCTAACATTTAGCTTTTTACAGAAGCTCAAGAAATATCCAAACAGTCGACTCCCTCAGACACACACGAGAATTACAATACAAATTACAATTCAATTACAATTAACAATTACACGAGTTTATAATATAATTTCATGTATGATATAATATACCAGTCGCCTGCATAATGCCTTCCTGCGACTCTCACTGCCAGGTCAGAAGTTTTTCTTTCTTTTAGTCACACTGCTGAATATTTACCTGTTTATTTATTACATTATTATTTATTTTGGTTTTTATTCCACATATGTAAAAAGCCACCAATGGGGACAAATAAAGTTCTGTCTATTTATTATGTGGTGCTATCTTTCTCCATCCATCCATCCATGCATCCATCCATTATCCAACCCGCTATATCCTAACTACAGGGTCACGGGGGACTGCTGGAGCCAATCCCAGCCAACACGGGCCAAAGGCAGGAAACAAACCCCGGGCAGGGCGCCAGCCCACCGCAGCTTTCTCTACCCTATTATTTCTTATTTGTCTGATGTATTTTTCCAAAACGACGTACAACATTTGAGATATCTTTGGTTACGTTTCTTTTGTTTTTTAACCAATTGGGACAGAGACAGGTGAGGTGACCCACTCAGGTGACGTTCAGGTGACGCACGGGGTGAAGTCAAAGGGCTGAGCCACTGCACAGTAAAAAAATGGCTGTTAATTAGACAGAATAAAACTGTGAAATAGCGAAGGTAAACATCTGTAAAATGTAAAACGGTAAAGCGCTGTTTCATAACACCGAGGCACTAAAATGAAATATACACACCAGTATAACAGATTTTACAGTGCTAACCCGAAAAATACGGTGAAAAAATGGTGATCACGGCATCAAAAAGTGAGATAATGTCATCAGAAAGGAAATCGTGTTACACTTTCCATTTTACTGCACCAGGCTGTTTAAAGAAAAATGTCTGTTTGTTGACCGTGTGCGGTTTACGCTAATCTGCCTTCACATGCGGTGACCAAGAATGAATATTCACATATAAACAGTGACCTCACATTCATTTAACTCAAGATGATCAGATGTATTTGCTTGATGTGGCTGTTTCTCTCATATCACTATATGAATTCATGTGCACCGGAGGTAAAGTACGTTGGTGTGGTTGCCATATAGAGTAGGATGCAATTTTTCAGAACTTAAACATTTTCTGGGTTTTTTTTTCTTGGCATCGATTTCTAAATTTGCATACAGTTATGTTATTTGCATAAGGAAACGCCCCCTTTTGTCTTCCAGGTGAATTGCAAACCTTTGCACAGTTGGGGGAACAGAAACAGAATCAGCAGACGTATTTACCCCGAGTGCTGAAGGTTCGTTGAGGTTATGAAGCTCATTTATGGGGGGTTACTTTAAATAAACTGGCAAACCTGAAGGATACTATATGCCACAAAAGACAATTTACTTCTCCATAAGACAACATGCCAACACGCCATTAGACATTCAATTCTTTTCAATGTAAAAAACAGACTGTGTGGTGGTCTGTGGGATTCTGAAAGCATTCGTTGATGGTTTACTGATTGGCATCTGAATTACAGTGCGGGCATTTCAATTTAAAAATTCACTTCTATTGTAATTTGCTGTAAAGAAAACACAGTTACTGTAAAATATATACACTTGCAAAAAGTTATACTGTACATCAAAATATATTGTCACTTTCTCTTTAATGGTAAAATTCCGGTAACCACAGCTGCCAGTTTTTATTGTAAATTTAACTTTTTTTTACAGTGTACACCACCCCATCTATCTATCTATTGTATAGTGCCTTTCACTTCTATCTATCTATCTATCTATCTATCTATCTATCTATCTATCTATCTATCGAGCCTTTCATATCTATCTATCTATCTATTATATAGTGCCTTTCACTTCTATCTATCTATCTATCTATCTATCTATCTATCTATCTATTATATAGTGCCTTTCTATCTATCTATATATCTATCTATCTATCTATCTATCTATCTATCTATCTATCTATAGAGCCTTTCATATCTATCTATCTATCTGTCTATTATATAGTGCCTTTCACTTCTATCTATCTATCTATCTATCTA
>JANRMT010062806.1:126003145-126013967 GCA_026402145.1 Polypterus bichir lapradei | reverse complement strand
ACATATACTAATGTGCCACAAACAGGAAGTTAATATCACCAACCATTCCCATTTTATTAAGGTGTATCCATATAAATGGCCCACCCTGTATATATATATACATAAACATAGTGTATATAGCACTTCCTATAGTGAACCCCTGGAAGCCTGCATTGTATATAGTGCCTTTCTTTCTTGAAATCTAAACAGCCTCTGTTGCGTTTAGCATCATTCCATAGCCAACACTGAACAGTCTTCATATATAGTGCCTTTGTATAGTGAACCCTATACAGCCTTCTTTGTATATAGTGCCTTGCTTTAGCGAGCCCTCTATTCTTTATAGCACCTTTCAGTAGCCAACATTGCGTATATATAGTGTCTTTCTTTAATGGGTCCCCTAGTAGACATCACTTTACATAGCAGCCTTCCATAGTGAGCTCTGAACAGTCTATTGTATATAGCGCCTTTCTTTAGTGAAGTGAGGCTTCTTTAAATTGCATTTCCTATATTGATTACTTTATCGTATACTGCGCCTTTCCATAGAACGCCACCCCGGACACCACAGAAGTTCACTACAATGTGGCGGCCCGCAGGTGACGTGAACCAGCACCCTTGTGGTGCCCAGTCCAGAGCGCATGCCACTTGGCCACGCTGCCCGCCTGCTCGCCTGTCAGTCACATGTTGTGATTTCTGTTATCTAGTGGGGCTCATTAATGGAAGCCCACCAGCCCCACGCCGTACCCTGCCTGACCTGGTTTGGCATTGATGGTCAAGTTGGACTTCATGGAGTTGAAGTGGAGGTCACCGGGGGGATGGGGGGTCTTTAGTCGAAGCTGTGCCTGACTGCTGTCACTCGGCTGTTGCTACTCTCAGCCACTGTGACGTTGTGGCCACTCACTTCTCCATTAGTTTGGTCCCAAAGTGTTACTGAAACCAGCCAAGTGCACCTCCTCCAGGGCGTCCCACCAACAACGAACACAAATGACACCCCAGCCTGCCGCCCTCCCCCTGTCCACCACTTCCTCTGTGGTCACATCTCGGACTTTTGCTGCATTTCGGTCACCGGGTGGCGCCCTCACTACCCCAACCTGATTGGACACCAGCAGTGCATCAGGCCGCTCAGTGCTGCACTCTGTAATTGGCTACAGTGTTAGGAAGACCCCAGTCCGGAGCATGTGGTGGCACTTCTTGTGTTATCAGTCAGTGACATCATTAGTCCACACTCCTATGCTAGGACACACGAGGCCTGAACTGTCATTTAGGCCACTGGGCTGCACTGCGATCCTGACTGTCCACTCCACAATATTGAGAAGACCACCGGTCAGAGAATGTGGTGGTCAGGACGTATCTCATCTGTCTTTTGCACTGCAACATCAGGCCCTCATTTACATGAGAAGGACACACTGAGGCTCAGGCCTTCATTTAAAGCACCAGGCTCTACTGCAGTGGACATGAAACGCCTGAGTATGTGAGGATCACAGACCCCTCTCAAGGCTGTCTCCATGATCATGAACTGGCAGTGCCAGTCTTTGCAGCTCCCTTAGTCCAGTGGTGCCAGTGTGCCCATTGCCCAGATCATAATGCACAGCCTCCAGGGTTCAGGGGTCTGCTCAGACTTACAGGTGGCATTTACTTATCATAGTCACCTCATGCCTTCTTTATTCAACCAGGTGCCACCAGCCCTGCCTAAGAGCGTGTCGCCCATCGCCAGGCTGCCGAGAGCCGTCATCTGTAATGCTCCTCTATAGGAAAAAAAAACTGAGTTTGTTCAAAAGTTATGATGTGCAAACCTAGAAGGTGGGAAGCACCTGCGGCACAGCTGTCTGTCACCTCCAGAGCGGTGAGTGAGTCACCGTGGGCACCCGTCTAGACAAGAAGTACGGCCAGCAGCGCTGAGGTTCCCAGAGGTGACAAGTAAACCTTAAAATTCATTGGCATGTCTCACCAGGGCCGCCCTGTTTTCATTCTTGGCTTTTTTTTTTTGGTTTACTTTTGCTTTGCCCGTCCTCCTCTTGGCACCTATTACCAGCCAGGAAGTGGAAACAAGTGAAGTCAGCCTCACTGGGGGCTGCTGGCAGAGCACAGGAAACAGAAACCGCATTCTGCAAGTTACCACCATGACGTCCGGTGCACTCTGATAGTTAGATGTTCATTTTATAGTGCCTTGATGGTATGCAAAAAATGCAAACACAGTATGCAAAGACGATCAGATAGGAGGAGGATGATGAACTCGGACCGAGTAATTAAATGCCACAAGAGAGGGGCTGATAATCGATAGCTGGCACACCCCACCCTGGCCCTGCCATCCTCCCTTGTTAGTTTCACTTACTGTCAGCCATTTTTCCTCCTCATTCCTTGGTTTCCAGAACAGATGCCAAGCTGGCACTGTGGGGGCACAGGTGAATGCCAGTCAGTTTGGTCAGCTTTCTTTATTTGAGCTGATTGATTGATAATCTTCATCCATTTCTCAGCTCCCCCTCGTCCCTCGTAATCTGTGCTTGGTGAAAGTTTAACGGACTGGCATTTTCACCATGGAACCCATGTTAATGCCAGAATATGCATCAGAAGAGAAAGGCGCTATATAAAACCACAGGTTACCAGTTTCTTGACCGTAAGTGAGTCACAGCCCTTGTCGAATAGTGCATCTGATGGGGCATTCACATGAAGAAAGACGCTATATGAAAACCATGGAGTCACCAGTTCAGTCCTCAGTGTTTGGGAGTGGGGGGGGGTGGCGCTATATATTATTATAATTAACTGTAATAATATAACATAATTACAGGCTCAGTCTTCAGTGGAGACAAGAGAGGGGAGAGGAAAGAGCAAAGCATGGAGGGTCTTGACTCAAAACAGTGAATTTGCAGTTTGAGAAGGTTGAGGTGTAAGTTTGGTTTCTTATATGGGATGACGAGGGGAGACATTTCAGAAAATGTGTAGGACTTGAGATGTACCTGTGGGTTTATTTATTTATATGTATCTGATATTCCTCTACAGAACAAAAAGCACCTTCTAACACATTATTAATACTGTGAAACTCTCTATTTAAACCACCAGCGAAGGTGGTGCCTTATAGTTATGGTGACAATCTAGTTATAATCTTACCAAAGCAGCTCCACAGCCATATAATATATGTCATATTTAAATTAATGAAATAAATTGAATTACTTAATATAATCACAACTTTCCATGAAACTGAAGTATAATGGTTATCTTTAAACATTTACCCACAATTCCTGTTTCGTAACTAATGTATGCAAGTCAAGCTGTCCCGTCAATGCGAGACTTCAGAGAGATCCTCCTGCTGAGAGATGAACTGTGAGGAGCTGCTTTAGTGTGCCAAGTGCGAGTCTCCCGGATGACGATGAGATCTGTCAGCTTTTAATTAATGTAAGTCCGAAGGGAAACCCCTTTGGGAGATAACAACAACATTCCTCCTGATGGAGGACTGCAGGAATCGTCAGGTAGAGGGGTCCTTTCATCGGATTGGCTGGCCCAGAGCTGACTCAGCCGTGGAATGGCCAATAGGGATGGGGGTGCAGCTTGATGGCCGAGGTCTCCAGGACTCTCTGAAACAAATCCAAATCCAATTATGGGATATCATCTGCTGTTGAACTCTGCTCTGTCCTTATATTTCTATTGCACTATTATAGTGTATTGAGGATGACTTGCTTTCTGTTCTGTGTATTGTCTTGCATTGACCCCCTTTATTCGACACGCACTGCACGTCCAACCTACCTGGAAAGGGGTCTCTCTTTGAATTGCCTTTCCCAAGGTTTCTTCTATACTTTTTTTCCCCCCAAGAAGGGTTTTTTTTTTGTCTTCTTAGAGAGTCAAGGCTGGTTGGCTGTCAAAAGGCAAGGGCCTGTTAAAGCCCACCGGAACACTCCCTGTCTGATTTTGGGCTATACGAAAAAAAATTGTATTGTATTGTATTGTATTGCTGCAGTGGGCTGGTGCCCTGCCCGGGGTTTGTTTCCTGCCTTGTGCCCTGTGTTGGCTGGGAATGGCTCCAGCAGACCCCCGTGACCCTGTAGTTAGGGCAGCGTTTCTCAACCTGTAAGTATTTGCGACCCGAGTTTTCATAACAGTTATAATCGTGCCCCCCTAACGTTTTTTTGAAAGGAGCCCACTAATACCAATTTTTTCTTTTTTAATTAATGATATATCACAGTTGCATATTTTATTATACCTACTTAACTTTTTTCAACATTTATCTAACTCTATATTTATTTTTCAGTATCAGAATGTAGTTGAAGTTAACTTGTTTTGGTTTCAATAGATGGATTTTTCATATTTTTGATTCTTGTTTTCTTTTTTTCATATCTTTGCGCCGTCCTAGGGGGGCCCGCCCCACAGTTTGAGAATCACTGAGTTAGTGGGTTGGATAATGGATGGATGTATTGTATTGTATTCTATTTATTTCTATCACACATTTTCATACAAATGGCCTCGCTCAAAGTGCTTTACAGGATGAAGAAAGGAAAAAATATAAAAGTTAGGCAATACTAATTAACGAAGAATAAATTAAGGTCCGATGGCCAGGGAGGACGGAAAAAACAAAAAACAATAACAGAAAAAAAAACAAAATCTGCAGGGGTCCTGAGGCCACGAGACCACCCAGCCCTCCCCAGAAACAATTAGTTGTCATGGTTTTCAGGCGTCATGTGGAAGAATTTGACGATGATGATGGTCGTGTGGACTTCTGACCTTCGATCCATCAATGCAGGGACTGCCTGGTGCCCTGATCAGGTGGTGGGGGCGCAGATTGGCACCACAGAAAACCAGAAAAAGAACAGCAGAGAAAGTAGGGGTTAGTATGGAGTGTGGAGATATGATAAAAATGATAAATCAATGCATATACAGAATAACATGAAGCCACGAGAGAGCCATGATAACACAACGGGTCTTCAGCAGTCCACCGTATCAGCCTGGCGACTTTCTATCGGTCAGCCATTCCAGATTTGAGGTGCCTAACAGCAGAAGGCCGTCCGCCTCACCACTTCTTTTAAGTTTAGCTCTTGGAATTCTAAGCAGACCCTCATTTGAAGATCTAAGGGTACGATTTGCGGTGTAAGGTGACAGGCGAGGGATGGAGTGAGATGAGTGAAGACTTTGTGAACCGTCAGCAGGATTTTAAAGTCTGTTCTAAATGGCACTGGTAACCAGTGTAACGACGCTAGGACTGGCGTGATGGGCTCCGATTTTCTTCTGCTAGTTAAGATTCTGGCAGCTTCTCTCGTTGTAACTGTTTGATGTCTTTTTTTGGTTGGTCCTGAGAGGAGTGCGTTACGGTAATCTAGTCGACTAAAAAACAAAAGCGTCAACTCAAGTTATAAGGTGTCCGACTTTTGTTATATTTCTTAAGTGAACAAACTGCTGTTCTATAGATAGATAGATCTTTATTGTCATTGTCACTTTTACAAAAGTGTAATATTTGATTTTAAAATTCAGGTCCGAGTCAATGATGACCCCTAAATTCTTTACCTCCATCTTGACTTTTAAGTTTATTTCTAATACCCTCTGTGAGAATAACGACTCCAGACAAGAAAAAAAGGTTTGGGGCAGCCACCCGTATAATGTATCCTGGCCGCAAAAGGTTACGTTTCAGTGATGTTTACAAGACTGAGTTAGTGAGGCAAGATGGTGGTGCTAACGGGAAGTGACGTTATCCATGGTGCCATGGCGCCTGAACCTTGTGGGGTGTCCCGTGGATGGTCTGCAAGGGATCGAGAGAGACAATCAGTGCACCCTGCCACCCCCTAGTCTAGCGTGGAACTGCTGTCATTTAGGCCCTTCAGCTGTCTCCAAAGTCACCTCATTATATTCGTGTTTGACAATCACTAAGATTTCTGTTTTCTCCTTATTTAGTCTCATGGTCATCTTAATGCTTTGGGCATACTGGGAGGCCTCACGGGCATAGGGGGCCCTCATGCCAATCTCTGTATGTTGTGTAGGTGCACTGCTTTGACCCGGGTGGTCTATAATGCCGTTAAGATGGCCCTGTTTAGTTTGAGAAAATGACTCCTCATCCACTCAGAAACACAAGTAAGACATTTTGGTCAGTGGACCAAGAGAGTCGGGGTCCTCAGGCGCCATTGATAAATACAGTTGTGGGTGTCGTTGGCATGACAACGGTGGCTGACGTTACGCCTTGATGATTTTACGATTTGATATCATTTGGATGAAGTCGGCCAGAAGCGATGTATTCAAGAGCCCAGAGCTGCAGTTCTAGTTGCCATTTTGCTCACCTAATTTCATTTTGTCATGTCTTTGTTTTCCGCTCTATGGAGGATAATAACTATCATTATTGTCAGTCAGTCAGTCATCGTCCAACCTGCTATATCCTAACACAGGGTCACAGGGGTCTGTTGGAGCCAATCCCAGCCAACACAGGGCACAAAGCAGGAACAAACCCCGGGTAGGGTGCCAGCCCACCGCAGGGCACACCCCCCCCCCCCACCACACACACCAATGCACCTAACCTGCATGTCTTTGGACTTGAACATGCAAACTCTACGCACGGAGGACCCAGGAAGCGAACCCAGATCTACAGCTACCCACTGCGCCACCGTGCCGCCATCTATCATTATTGTGCACTATTGTCAAACTGGGATGTTTGCCCTCCTCTGTTTATGACAAGAAAAGTAAACTTAAAATACAAACCCACATCTGCAAAAAAATAACAAAAATGAGAAAGAGGGAGGGAGCTTCTGAGAAGATGAGTATGGCGCCCCCTTGGGGTTTGGATGACCTTGTCTCGGTCGTTAAGACCAAACATAGTATATGAAAGATAAGTTGTTATGGAGTCCCAGTGTTAGTAAGTCAGTCAGGGTGGGCTCCCGCTAGGCCCGTTTGCTCCGTATTGTCCCCCCACCGTCTCTACTCCCCCCCCCCACTGTCAGCCTGCACTCACACTGCGCTTCATGTTCTGCGCCCAGGCGCGCTTCCTTCGTGATCATGTGTCTTCATATAAAGCTAAAACAAGATGGCACCGAGTGACAGCGGGCATGACTTATTTTGTGGTGATTGGGATGGCGCTCTGCCCTCTCACAGATTTATTGATTGTTTGGCTGTTAATCGGGTTGCGTGTCTGATAACAGATAAGTTAAAAAGGGGGGCATCCCACCTCATAAGAGTCACATATCAGCGAGGATGTGTCGTAATTAGAGAGTGCGGGCAGGGTGGAGTGGGTGGAGAAGAGTGTCAGGAGTGATTCGTGACGGACGGGTATCAGCAAGGGTGAAAGGGAAGGTCTACAGGATGGTAGTCAGACCAGCTATGTGATATGGGCTGGAGACGGTGGCACAGGAGACAGAGCTGGAGGTGGCAGAGTTAAAGATGCTAAGATTTGCA
Organism: Polypterus bichir lapradei; assembly: GCA_026402145.1. Taxonomy (NCBI): domain Eukaryota; kingdom Metazoa; phylum Chordata; class Cladistia; order Polypteriformes; family Polypteridae; genus Polypterus; species Polypterus bichir. The sequence continues at coordinate 126,006,635 of JANRMT010062806.1, read as the reverse complement.
TTGGGTGTGACGAGGATGGACAGGATTAGAAATGAGGACATTAGAGGGTCAGCTCAGGTGGGACAGTTGGGAGACAAAGTCAGAGAGGTGAGATGGCGTTGGTTTGGACATGTGAGGAGGAGAGATGAGGGTGCTAAGGATAGAGCTGCCAGGCAAGAGGAGAAGAGGAAGGTCTAAGAGAAGGTGGTGAGAGAGGACATGCAGGTGACCGGTGTGACAGAACAAGATGACAAGGACAGGAAGAGATGGAACAAGATGATCCCAACGGGAGTAGCTGAAAGAAGAAGAAGTAAAATACTAAGAAAGGGGGCAGCCCCCCCCCCCCCATTAGAGTAAAATATAAATGAGGATAAAGCAAGATATGGAAAATGCTGAAGGGGGGGGGGGGGCGTACTACTTGTCTAGGATAAAATAACCAATGAAGTACTAAGAAAGGGGGCAGCCCCCCCATTGTTAGAATAAAATACTCCAAAGACATGAAACAATAAGAAGGGGGGCACAGTGCCTGATTAGAATATAAGATTATGTCGTATAAAATGTAAAATATTTAGAGAGGGCATCCCACCTGAGATATGAGGACAGATGTGACTCAGTGAAATGGTGAGAAGGGGGACCCACTACTTGATATTAATAAAATATAAAACAAGAATATAACTGGACCAGACAAGTACTAAGAAATAGTCATAAAATATTAATAAAGTTAAACCTCAATGAGTAAAACGCTAAGAATCAGGGGGTCGTCAGCAAAAAAAAATATTAGCAGCAATCTAAATCAATGAGTGCAATGCTAAGAAAGGGGGCACAAAGTATAATTAAGAAAAAAAATAAAGAAGGGGCAGCTCACTTCATATTAGCAAAGATATAATTCTGTTTGTGAAATGCTGAGAAGAGGAAAACCTTCCATGTCACAATAAATTATTATCAAAGATGAAACGTAATCCGTCGTTAGTGTCAAGAAGGGGAACAGTACGGCATTCCAGTGACGTAACCCACCAGTAATACGTCGAGAAAGGTGGCACAACAACTGAGAATAAATGGCAACAAAGTCAATGCCAAAAAAAGGGCCGCGTGTCAGTGTGTGACCATCAAACACCAGCAAGGGCAGGATAACCGGCTTTAATAAAATGGAAAGAAGAAAAATATCAAGAAGAGGAGGCAAACCTTCAACATTAACAAAGCTTAAAGACGTAGAAGGGGGACAAAAGAAAGGCCGGGGACTCCAAAGGACACCCAAGTGGTAGAAAAATAGGATGACAAAGATCTTAGTGAAATACGGCACATAGGAGGCTTTTCATTGGCTCTGACTGCCTGGTCAGGACGTCTTCAAAGAGTACGTCAGGGCAACAGTGGGCAAGCACTTCTTGGGTGGCGAGGGCTCAGTAGTGGAGTGGGCACTGACTGGAGGGGAAGTGACGCCCAGAGTCTTCTGAGAGTTCTCCTCCGGTGTGAATGAAGCAGAAAGTCCATTAGTGATTGTGTCACACCAAACACCTTCCCCCTATGCCCATGAGATACTGCAGGTGCTCAAAAGCCCGAAAAAAAGAGACAACTCAATGAGTAAAATACTTTAATAAAATGAAATACTCCAAAAATGTAAACTGCCAGTAAAATGGTAAGAAGGAGGGCACACCTCCTCATTGTAATGTATTGTTATCAAGGAAATAAGTTAAAAAATAAAATGCAAAGAAGGGGCATCAGCGATTCTAAATTGTCCCTTGTGTGTGCTGTGTGTGTGGGTGTGTGTGTCCTGCGGTGGGTTGGCGCCCTGCCCGGGATTGGTTCCTGCCTTGCGCCCTGTGTTGGCTGGGATTGGCTCCAGCAGACCGCCGTGACCCTGTGTTTGGATTCAACGGGTTGGAAAATGGATGGATGGATGGGGCATCAGACATCATACCAGTCAAATTTAACAAAGGATGGCACAATACGTGAATATTCCAAAGATGGAATTTGTCAGTAAAATGCTTAGAAGGGGGACACAGCAATCAATCATAAAACAACCGTAATACAAACATAAATGTCATGTGGAAAAGTGAAGGAGGGGTTCACACGATAATAAGAGGAGGATAGATAGATAGATAGATGTGAAAGGCACTATATGATAGATAGATAGATAGATATGAAATGCACTATATAACAGAGAGACAGACAGACAGATAGATAGATGGATAGATGTGAAAGGCACCATATAATAGATAGATAGATAATATGAAAGGCACTATATAACAGAGAGACAGACAGACAGACAGATAAATAGACAGATAGAGAGATAGACAGATAGATGTGAAAGGCACCATATAATAGATAGATAAATAGATAGATAGATAGATAGATAGATAATATGAAAGGCACTATATGATAGATAGATAGATAGATAGATATGAAATGCACTATATAACAGAGAGACAGACAGACAGACAGATAGATAGATAGATAGATAGATAGATGTGAAAGGCACCATATAATAGATAGATAGATAGATAGATAGATAGATAATATGAAAGGCACTATATGATAGATAGATAGATAGAGCAGATGTTTGGCAGTTTAGACTGCGGAGGGGAGACCCTGTGGAACACAGGGAGAACATGCCAATGCCAGGCAGGGGTCACTTCAGGCACCAATCAGACGGGGTCACTGTCCACCTTAACAGAAAATAATTAAAGGGAGCAAATCAAACCTGTTAGATCCAGTTCAGCGTCTGGCAGCAGTGGACATGAGGCCAGTCCATCTCGGGCCCGACTCACACACAAACACCGAAAAGACTGGCAAGAAATGGGCAGTCAGCCTTAGGGAGGTGGGAGGAAAACCCACAGAGTAGAGATGAGAGGTGCTATATGATAGATAAGCATTAAACAACAACAACAACAGCATTTATTTCTATAGCACATTTTCATCCAAACAATGTCGCTCAAAATGCTTTATATGATGAAGAAAAGAGAAATAAAAGACAAAGTAAGAATTAAAATAAGACAACACTAATTAGCATAGAATAAGAGTAAAGTCCGAAGGCCAGAGAGGACAGAAAAAACAAAACAAAAAAAAAAACTCCAGATGGCTGGAGAGAAAAAATAAAATCTGCAGGTGGTCCAAGGCCACGAGACCACCCAGTCCCCTCTGGGCATTCTACCTAACATAAATGATCAGTCCTCTTTGTATTCAGGGTTCTCTTGGAAGGACTTGATGATGATGGTCATGCAGACTTCTGGCTTTTAATCCATCAATGTAGGGACATCACAGTGCTTTGATTAGGTGGTGATGGCGCAGATCGCCACCACAGAAATCTGGGAAAAGAAACAGAAGAGAGAGTAGGGTTAGGATTAGGGTAAGGGATATGGCCAAAACTGGCAGGCACTGGTATACATATATTCCAAAATTAAAAGGTTAGGGTTAGAGAGCCCTAAAGAGCCATAGATAGATAGATAGATAGATAAATATGAAAGACGCTATCTATCTATCTATCTATCTATCTATCTATCTATCTATCTATCTA
>JANRMT010062806.1:125987058-126003135 GCA_026402145.1 Polypterus bichir lapradei | reverse complement strand
TCTATCTATCTATCTATCTATCTATCTATCTATCTATCTATCTATCTGTCTAAGGGGGAAATTTGTCATCCTAGTTGCCTGGTAATGTATAGAGTGGTATGCATTCACCATATTGCCACAAACTAATGACCTACTCTGACGATCAAATTAGACAGAGGCTGGGCACCTGAGCACAGAAATAGAGAAACTGTAAATGAAAGCTCTCGAGGGAGGAGCACTTCAAAGCGTGGCAACTGGCATGAATGTGGTGGTGGTGGCTTGAGTTTCCTGCAGTGAAGCGCAGAGTTGCATCTTGATAGCTCAGGTCAGAGCAGGGTTTCTTCAAGTAAAGGGGAGATAAAAATATGCCAAGTTACCTTGGTTGTGTAATCGCGGTCACCTGACCAAGTATGAAGTGCCCACTGACTGAAGATTTTTTTTTTTTTTTTTTTCTGTTTTTCTGCTAATCCTCTGCTTATCACGGATGTCAAACAAGACTGTCACCTTGTAAATACCAAACCTTCAAGAGCAACAAAAGAAAGGTGAGAGCAAAGAAAGGGACATGTGGTGTGTTTTCATGTGGAAAAAGTGTGTGGGAGTAAAGTGAACTTTGAGGATGAGTAGGCAGGAGTAGCGATTCTTTCTTTCTTTCTTTCTTTCTTTCTTTCTTTCTTTCTTTCTTTCTACCCTGTCATAGTGGTGATTGTAGGTCACGACTCCCGCAGCACTGCATAGATCGGTTGGCTTTTTTATTTTATTTCACCTGGAAGAAGAGAAAGGTTCCATCTAAAGTCAAATCTGCTGTCCACCTTCACTCCTGCTCTGCATGCATTCCTTTAGACTTTTCTTATTTCACATATTCTGCCAGGAGGAACCGTGTGCCATCAGTGCCATTCTAAATACCCACCTCCAGTGTAGTAAAGCCACCAGGTTACGGCTGAACTGTCCTTCGGGGGCCATGTCACTGTGGTCTCTCGGCCGTGCAGGTTCACTCTGTGCAGTGCCCACAAGATCAGGCCGTGCCTGGCAGAGCATGGAGGATGACTCCTGGTGCAGGCTTTGGTTTTGTCACATCTGGACTACGGCAGATCTCTGCTGGCAGGAGGGCTGTCAGGTGTCACCGAGCCACCGTAGAAGATTCAAAACAGCGACGTGCGGTGAGGGTCATGGCTGGTGACTCCTTCAGAGTCTGATTTACAAATCTATGAACCTAAAAGAGTCGCTTATTGACTATTCAGTTGGCAGCCAGTATGCACACAGACTACTTACTGGTTATGTTTCATATCTCATCTCATTCTTTACACACACACATATAGGTAAGGCACATATTTGGCTAACAAAGAATGTTACATTAATAGCAGAAAGAAATAGAGAGCAGAGAGAGCGCATTTACTCCTCACCCTCCATGTGTTGTAAATTTGCTGTTGCAATTCCACAATTCATTTTGTTATTGAGTGGTGTATGAAAAAACGAACTTTCAATTTTGACCTTAATTGAAATATTGAATTGTTTTTTAAAAGCTTTTAATCCATCCATCCATTATCCAGCCCGCTATATCCTAACTACAGGGTCACGGGGGTCTGCTGGAGCCAATCCCAGCCAACACAGGGTGCAAGGCAGGAAACAAACCCCGGGCAGGGCACACACACAGACACACACCAAGCACACACACCAGGGACAATTAAGAATCACCAAGGCACCTAACCTGCATGTCTTTGGACTGTGGGAGGAAACCCACGCAGACACGGGGAGAACATGCAAACTCCACACAGGGAGGACCCGGGAAGCGAATGCAGGTCTTCTTACTGCCAGACAGCAGCGTTATCATTGCACCACTGTGCCACACGCTATATAAATGTAAAGAATTATTATTATAATAATAATTATTATTATAATTACTAGCCATCCAGCCATTATCCAACCCACTATATCCTAACTACAGGGTCACGGGGATCTGCTGGAGCCAATCCCAGCCAACATAGGATGGAAGGCAGGAAACAAATCCCAGGCAGGGCGCCAGCCCACCGCAGAAGCTTTTAATTCTAATGCTTTAATCAATTTTAATACAAAAAGGATAATGAGAAAAACAAAAGAATATTTTATTTAAAGTGAAAATTTAGTTTTTAATTTTTTTTTTAATTTCTGTTTTTTTTTTTCTCTTAGTCTGATTCTATTTAGCATTTATGGTCTTACCTTTATTTGTAATTGAAGTCTGTGCGCCTGTCCTTCTCCATGAAAATCTCCGTCACTTTCTTGTAAAAGTCCTCCTTATTTTCCTTTAGTTTATAAAATTGTAATCTTCCATTTTGGCAGTCAGTCGAATCTCTACTAATAAAAGGCAAAGCCCTCACTCACTCACTCACTCACTCACTAATTCTCCAACTTCCCGTGTAGGTAGAAGGCCGACATTTGGCAGGCTCATTCCTTACAGCTTCCTTACAAAAGTTGAGCAGGTTTCATTTCGAAATTCTACACGTGACGGTCATAACGGTCGATAAATTCCGCCATGTTGAACTTTCTTATTTATGGCCCCATCTTCACGAAATTTGGTCGGCGACTTCCCTGCGCTAACTGAAACCGATGTACGTACTTATTTCGATGATATGATGCCACTGTCGGCCGCCATATTGAACTTTTCAATGGTCTTTGTTACTTATGGGCCCATCTTCAAGAAATTTGGTACGCAGGTTCCCAACGCTAACTGAATCCTACTTACGTACATATATACGTCCATAGCCTGCAGCTCGGTCACCGTGTGAGGCGGCGTTGGGTCCCCCATCCCCACACCTCCCACGTTGTTGGCTGCCTGCTTATAAAAGGCCGTCTGTCGCTCCGGTCTCTACATTCCCTTCCTTGCTTCGCCACGGGATTCACGTCTCCCTGCTGATAACTACAGCCTTTTTATTTAATCCACGGCTTCTCCACTGTTTTATTATTTGTTTATTACGATTATAGTTATTGTGTAGGTATTTTACACTTAGTTTACATTGTTCAGGTACCCATTTCCTTTATCATTCCAACCGTACCCCCATTACCATGTCTATCGAGGTGATCACCATCGATCAAAGAACTGTCACTTACCGAGTGGTTTCCATGCCCGGAGATGGCGCCTGCCGTTTCCATTCTCTTTGTTACATATTGCACAACCATATCAGGCTCACTATTGATATCCGGAGGAACATTGTGTCTTATGTATTGAATGATTGGGACAGGTTCAAGGTGTGGACTGATGACGGTACAGGAGATAATTATACTACACAGGAGCACTAGAAGAGTGAAATGCTTAAGCCCTTCACCTATGGTTCTGCATGTGAGTTGATGGCTGCCGCTGAATTGTTCGGTTGTCGCTTTCAAGTGTACCAAAATGGCCAAATATTTGACACCTTTCGACAACCGCCAATGCCTCTTAAACATCTTAGATTCACAGGTGACGATTTCAGTAGTGGACACTTTGATGTTTATGAGTGTTTAAACTCTCAAAAGCTGGATGTGAAGTTATCGATGAAACCGGTTGTAAGCTTACAACGCTTGACAGATGCCGAATGTCACTTCAACACAACAAGTCCTGCAAATACTGTCGTAATTGAAACAAACCATGAAACTCAAACCGATTATGACAGCAGCAATCCAAGCTGTGAGATTTGAAACAAGATTACTGTTCACATGGCCAACTGTACGTTACATGCTCAAGAGTAAGCTCAGCGCACAGCTTGGTCATGTTACAACCGGAGGGCCGAACTGACAACGTGGCATACAAAGAGATCCTTAACAAATAATTATTGGTATATTTTCCCTCAGTTTAAAAAGGTTTACTTTTCTTCTTACTAAAAATTTTAAGGCAGTACTTCGCCGCTGTGAAGCGCCGGTATTTTGCTAGTAAAAAAATAAAACTAAACGGCCCGCCGCAGTGCACGTGACTTTCTGATGTCACTAACTTATTGGCGCCTCTGCGGAGAACAGCAGCAACGAGCACCTGTATGGCTCACATGCGCCCCCTTTAGGACGCCATGGTACTGTCTGCCTCATCCTGCGCCTTCTCACTGCGGCTTTATGTCCGATCAGCAAGACTAAATATGTCACACACATTTATTAAAGATATTAGCCAGACTGTGGAGTCAGGGTGTATAATAAACGCATCTAAAGCATTATAATGACGACCTTCAGAGAGACAGCGACAGGCACGCACATCAACCCTGCAGTTTGTGAGGAGAGCGCAGTCCAAGGGGAGGTGAGGCTCGTCGCGCGTTTCACCGCTGTATTGGAACATGAAATGCGCCAATTCAGAGATTTTAACTATTAAAATGATCAAAATGATTGGAATCCTAAAGAAAACAAATGTATAGCACAGACCAGTGGACACATTCATTTTATGTTATCATTATTCGTTTTTTTGCTTTTCATGATGACAGGTGAGTCTGTCCCCTGACCGCACATCCCTGATTCAAAATACGCCAGGTGTTCAACCAGCTGAGATGGGCACGTGTCACTCCTGTGTTCAGATGACCACATTGGCTCCCTACAGTGGCACATATTGAAAGCAATTCCTTGATGCTGGCCTACAGAGTAGTCAGTCGGGTCTGCACCTTTATATATGGAGACCCTTGTGGGGTCCTCTGCTCCTTCACGGCCACTCAGGTCTGCTGATGAACGGCGTCTGATGGTGCCACCCCTGCGTGGTCTCAGATCTCTGTGCAGACTCCTTTCATGTGTGGAGTGTTGCTGGTGGAACGAGCTGCCCACCTCCATTTGGAATTCTGACGACCCCCTCAGGAAGTTATATGGGGGTTGGCATTGTGGCAGAATGGGCATCAGGTTTGACCCCCAGTAGACCTCCGCCACTTGGGTCTCCTCACTGACAGTCAGACCAGTTGCTGTGTCTTAAATTTCATGTGTGGTGCCCCCTACTGGGCAGTTACCTGTTGGGCACCAGTTGCTCTCCAGTATCCTCATCAGGACAACAGAAATTCGAAATTCACTCATCCATCCGTTAATTTGTTCCTTTCATGAAGTCTTTTCGGTTCCCGGACACCATAGCCGTCCGTGTTCAGGAAGCATTTGAAGACTTTCTGGTTTGGTGAATTTCCATCTGGGTGACGTTAGCTGTTAGGTGTTTGTACCCCAGGAAGCGTCACTCGTTGGCATTTTGTTCTGAGCTCTTCACTGGTGGTGATCAATTTTGTTACATTTGTTCCCAAGCAGTCCATAGCTCCATGATGATGACTTTATTTGTAAGCTGCTTTGGATAAAAACATCAGCTAAGCAAATAAATGGAAATGTAGAAATAAAATAAACTCAGCTCACCTCCCACAAAAAATATGGAAGTGATTCTCACATCCCCTCACTATTGCTCTGTGTTGTGCCCCCCAGAATGCCTTGATGCCTCTCAGGTGCCATGCTGAGAGTGTGTAGGGTGGCAGCACAGGACTTTGACATGGTGTGTGTTAACCTTTCCCATAAAGTTGCCCGTTTTGAGATGGGTAAACTCCTTCCATTGTGAGGGTCTCATTTCTATTGGCTGAATTCTGCCGAGCAGTTTATTGGCACCTTTGCCCACATATCCAATTCCGGCCAGTGACTGTTGTGAGGCAGTAGGGGGCGCCAGTCACTCTGGTGGCGCTTGTGGGATTAGACTTGAGGAGTAAAGCCGTGTGAGAGAGCAGGCAAGCATCTTACAGAGGGAACCAAGGTGCCCCCATGGCACGGTGCCACCCCTCCAGCTTGTGTTTTCAGCTCTTTGCATTCCCTTTTGTGTGTGTGCTCTTCTCCTTTCTAATAAATTTGAATATTAGGCCACTTTAATTGTCTGATTTTTTTTTTTTTAACCCATTTCCTTGAGTTTAATGCTCATGAATTTTAATTCGGTGGCAATCAATAATTAATCATTCACGCGTCTGCTTCCTCCAGATTTCAAAAACTGAAATAAAATAAACAAAAAGGCAAAATAAGTGCAGGATAAACATTAACTTATGCATAAAGGCCATGGGGGGGCAGCCCAGTTACAGGGGTCTTGGACCCAAGAGGACCAATGGATGATTAAACCTTCAGGTGGTGTCAAGGCGGGGGCATAAAACAATAGGCAGTGCCAGGCAGCACAGTGAGTGCCCAAGTCACACCCTGTTGCCCATCAGCTACTAAACTGGCCCACTGGGTTTGTTTTTGTGCCCGTCTGACCCCTCAGACACTGACAGAGAAGGATGCAGTGGTCCGTTAAGTGGGTAGCGTTATGGAGTGTGCAAATAGATGAAGAAGAGAACAGGACAGGAGTCCCTCAGAGTGACTCATGTGGGCTGTTGTGGTGGCATCAAGGGTAGCGGGTTTGGGTCGGGAACTTCAGTACCTTCTGTGCGTGTTTGTGCCCACCCCTGGTGCCCAGACACCTGGAAACAGCTGAATTGGCCTGGTATGACTGAGTGTGCTGGTGCCCAGTGATTGACTGGCATCCTTCTGGGGGGGGGGGGGGTCCTAATCATTTTATGATAGACTCTGACTGTCTGTGATAATCTGAACCAAAAACTTCCATTGAGAGATGGAGGGATAAATGGATGGATGGGTGATTGTACAGGGGTTGGCATTGTGGCAGAATGGGCATCAGGTTTGACCCCCCAGTAGACCTCCTCCAGCCACTTGGGTCTCCTCATTGAATGCAGGGACATGTCAGTCAGACCAGTTTCTGTGTCTTAAATTTCATGTGTGGTGCCCCCTACTGGGCAGTTACCTGTTGGGCACCAGTTGCTCTCCAGTATCCTCACCAGGAAAACAGAAAATCGAAATTCACTCATCCATCCGTTAATTTGTTCATTTCATTAAGTCTTTCCGGACCTTTCGGAAGTCACCATAGCCGTTACTAAAGGGAACCTCCCATGGGTGGGATGCCATAGCTGTGCCAGGTATGTAAAAATTAACAACACATTACATTAACCCACTTAATCAAATTGAGGGTCATGGGAGCAACATTGGGCACAAAGCAGGAACAAACCCTGGGTGGGATGCCAGTCGATCATCTGTGAATGTTTAGTGTAATTTGTGAATTATTGATTGGGCGTTGATTTAAATTAAGTGGAAGACCATTTGAGGCCGGCCAGGACTGAGATGGCATAGCAGGTGGCAGCATAGGCACCAACTCATCTTAATTATTTTTTGGTGTTTGGGTTACTAGGCTACAGTAACCCGCAAACTGGCAGAACACAAGAGACACAGACACGGCAAACTCAGTAGGACTACAACTCTGAGCTTTGACCGAATCACTTAAAGCGAATTTAATTCGAAGTATGAACAACTTACAGTAAAACTTGCATTCAAACGTCACAGATATCGTCACCCGCTGTCTTCGATTTGACCGATGCCACGCCTCCTCTTCATAGTTGGTCTCTTCTGGGAGAAATTCTGATATCGTGCACTGATTGGATGTTGATATCACCTTTTTTGCATATATAGACTAGGATGGAAGTAATAGGAATCATGGGTAGTTTATTAGAGGCGGTTATTACATTTATATTTCATTGACTGTAATGGTTATATTAGGCTCATGAATTTATTTTAGCAACCTAATTTTAATCTATATTTTTATGAAACTGCATAATAAAAATAAAATTATATGGTCACCATCACTGTAAATTATCTGTAGAAATGGAAGCATAAATAACAAGTTACCCTGGAACGTTTATTATTAATATATATGGAAGTGTAAAAGTCACTTTATTTTAACATACCAGTTTTTTACTTGCACGAAATACATTTGATATTTTCAGAAAAATGTGAATGTAACAACAGCAACACGGCCAATTATAAAGGGTCTCAGGCCCCTCAAGGGCGAACCCCACATATTGAAAAGCGCAAAACAAATACACGTGTTAAGCAGAAAGGGCCGAGACTTCTTGACAAGTTCACGGAGTTTGTCCAAGATTGAGACGGGTCTGGCTGCAGCCACTGTAAGGTGTTGAGCTCCACAGTAAGCGGAAACACGTGACCTCCGCAGTAGGCGAATTATTATAGGACCTACCCAATCACCAGCCCTAACCTTAAAAACACTGGGGAAGGCAGCAACTGGGAAATAGCATGCCTAAACTTAAGATAGTAGGAGAGGGGCATTTTTCCGTCAACTGTGGCGGTCACGTATTTCCGCTTACTGTGGAGCTCAACACCTTACAGTGGCTGCAGCCAGATGCTCTTGCCAAGATTGGCTACGGTTCTGGGAGGAAGAGTCGAGTCCAGGTGGAGGATCCCGGAAGTGACGTCATGGTTCGTAGCTCGTCAGTATTCCTTTCTGCAGAGAGGAGAGAAATGGTTATTGCTTAGCGCCCTCTTGTGTTCCGGGGGAGGGGGGGTAACATAATTAACCAAGCCCTTAAGTTGTTCCCCAAGCGCAAACAAATGAATAAAATAAAAAATAAGGAAGCTTTCCAAGATGGCCCAGTGGCTACATGCTGGCTGAAATGTTGTGCCTCAAGCGAAAGAGAGTCCTGCAGACAGACATCGGTACAAGTGATCGATGTTCTGAAATTGTCAAGCTCCACATTTTGCTCTCGTCAGGGTTGTTTGTGGGGTTATTGAGAATTGTAAATACAAATCTGAAGAGTGGGAGTTTTACCTGAGGTTTTACGAGTATGTGAAATCGACGAGCACTTTGGGGTTTGTGTGTGCTAAACTTATCGTTTACCGCTGATCGGGGGGACCGCTGATTGGGGGGCTACGCTGTTCACGATAAGCAGGAAGATCAGGGGACTTCTGCTATTTGTCATGTATATCGAGCCAGGGGGACAATGCTTACTGAAGCATGACATGAAATGCATTATTACAAAACTTTTTGTAAATGCGCCATCTGTTGGAATGAGAAATGCTACACATACATCTCTATTATCTGCCATTTGGTATGGCATTCATAAAAGCAGTGTTTGTGATATCCCATCTTTTGGAATGAAAAATGAAATACATTTTATTACTACAAATGTTTGTGATGCACCAGCTGTTGGAATGGCAGAGATGTAGCAGCGTGATGGACACACAGACCCTTATCCTTTCATTAAGGTGGGTTACCTGCCCATTTTCTTAACCTGTTTTTCCAGACCAGGGTCACGGGTAAGCTAGAGCCTATCCTAACAAGCATTGGCTGCAAGGCAGGAACAGCCCCTGTAAATTGTGCCAGCCTATCAGAGGGTGAACACACGTGGGCGAGTTCAGCATCTCCTTCCAAACCTACCTGGCATCTTTTTGGACTGTGGGAGTAAACGCACGCACACACAATCACAGACACGAGGAGAACATGCAGACTCCACACAAGGTGCACTCAGGATCTGAACTTCAGTCTCCTGCTTGCAAGGCAGCAGTGGCACTTCCACCGTGCCATCCTTAATTGAATGATTTTCTTAATTTAATTATTTAAAGTGACTCTGCACCCCACATGAAATATAACTTGAAATGACATCTGTCATAAAACAAAAAGAGCGCAGAGCTTCTGGCAGAGACACTCGACATGTTGTGCAGGTGGCAGAAATCCCATCACTTCTGCCCGCCTGGCACCGCTTTCCAAGATGGCAATACCTGACCTCAGTGGGCATTTAAATGCAGGTTTATACACTATACACCTCTAAGTCTTCCACTAAAGTAATTGTCACCCATGGGTGCCATCTATTGGGGGGGCACAGGGGCAATGCATTCTAATTCTAAGATCTTTCCATCCAAAAAACAATGCTAGAGAAAGGTTGCAGTTGAATAATTACACAAATAAATGAATGCATTGTGAAATGTGACAGAAGATAAATGAAAACATATTGATATTTGAGAATAAATAATTCAAAGTTTCATAAATATGTTTTTGGCGCAGTGCCATTTGAAGCCCAGATGGTGGGGTGGTCCGGAATGTGCACTCCTTCAGTTATTAAAACAGAGCACATATCAAGTATTATTGAACTTCAAAAACCATGGCAGTGCCCCTCTCACCTTAAGTTTCATATACGGTGGTGCTATGGGGGGCCACCTGTGTCATCTAATGGATTGATGGGCCCACCCAAAATCCACCCCTTTTTTTTAAACCCATTAATCCAGAGCAGGGCCTCAGGGAAGCTTCCAATGCTTTGTGCCATGGCTTTGTGGGGCACTTGGAAGAAATCCAGTTGCTTCTGCCTAGCTGGCACGGGTTTCCAAGAGGGTAATACTTGACCACAGCGGGCATTAAACGTCTGACATTCCAGCGGGCTTATATACGATCCACCTCTAACTCTTCCATTCAGTGACGTGCGGTGAGGTTCATGGCTGGAGACTCCTTAAGAGTCAGATTTACAAATCTATGAACCCCAAAGAGTCGCTTATTGACTATACAGTTGGCAGCCAGCATTCACATACGGGTTATGTTTCAAATCTCATTCTTTACACACACATATACTGGTAAGGCGCATATTTGGCAAAGAAAGAGCGTTATGTTTATAGCGGCGACAGAGCGGAGAGAGAGAGAGAGCGCGCGCATTTGTGTTCTAAATTTGCAGTTGCGATTCCACAATTCAAACTCATTCAATACAAATAAAAGTATAGAGTGGTAGACAAAACAAATGGATTTCAATTTTGACCTTTAATCAATTTTAATACATAAAAGATAACAAGAAAAACAAAACAATTTTTTATTTAAGGTCAGAATTTACGTTTTTAATTATTGGATTGTTCCTTTTTTTTCCTTAGTCTGATCCCATTTTCTATAAAATTGAAAGCCGTTTATGGTCTTTACCTGAATTTGTAAATGATGTCCATGCGCCTATCCTTCTCCACGAAAATCTCCGACACTTTCTTATAAAGGTCCTCCTTATTTTCCTTTCGTTTTAAAAATCTTAATCTTCCATTTTGGCAGTCAGTCGGAACAAAAAATAAAAATTAACGGCCCGCACGTGCACGTGACTTTCTGATGCCGCTAACTTATTGGCACCGAGCGTCTGCGCCCCCTTCAGGACAGCACGGTACTGTCTGCCTCACCCTGTGCCTTTTCACTGCGGTTTTATGTCCGATCAGCAAGACTAAATATGTCACACACATTCATTAAATATATTAGCCGGACTGTGGAAAGTCAGAGTGTATAATAAAGGTGTCTGCAAACATTAGATTGGCGATATACAGAGAGACAGACAGGCACGCGCCAATTGCAGGCATCAACCCCGTCAGTGTGTGAGGGAGAGCGCAGCACCTCGCGTTTCTCCAATGAACAGGAAATGCGCAAATTCAGCGATTTTGACTATAAAAATGATCAAAATTATTGGAATCCTACAGAAAACAAATGTATAGCACATACCAGTGGACACATTTATTTTATGTTATCATCATTCATTTTCTACGGTGGGCTGGCGCCCTGCCTAGGGTTTGTTTCCTGCCTTGCGCCCTGTGTTGGCTGGGATTGGCTCCGGCAGATCCCCGTGACCCTGTAGTTTGGATATAGCGGGTTGGATAATGGATGGATGGATTATTGGCTTTTTTGTTTTGCTTTTCATGGTGACAGGTGAGGCTGTCCCCTAACCCCACGTCCCTTATTCAAAATACGTCAGGTGTTCAGCCAGCCGAGACGGGCACGTGTCACTCCTGTGTTCAGATGACCACATTGGCTCCCTACAGTGGCACATATTGAGAGCAATTCCTTGGTGCTGGCCTGCAGAGTAGTCAGTGGGGTCTGCACCTTTATATATGGAGACCCTTGTGGGGTCCTCTGCTCCCTCACGGCCACTCAGGTCTGCTGATGAACGGCGTCTGATGGTGCCACCTCTGCGTGGTCTCAGATCTCCACCTTCGTAGCTGGTGGAACGAGCTGCCCACCTCCATTTCGAATTCTCTGAACACATTTATGTTATGTTTTCATTAGCCCAGAGAAGAGGGCTGGGAGAGGGGGACAGGGGGCGCACGTCTATGGGATAGATTGGCGTGTTTTGTTTACTTCTTTTCAATATTAGTAAAATAACTCTCACATAAATAATAACAATTCGTAAAGACGATATAAAAATGGCGTCCACAAACGAAGAGATTAGTTCCTGTATTATAATATGTTCTGTGGTTATACGTAATTTCCGTTTCGCGCGGTCATACGTAATTCCCGTTTCAAACGCGAAAAGAATTTTATATATACTGTATAGATATACACTTGGATATATGAGCACGAATTATTACAAGTGCCCTGACTATGGTTTTCTTGCTTGTCTCATGATGCATTTGTTATTCCTTTATTTAGGCTGTTTAGGGACATCGCACGCAGGTTGAAATGAAATCTGTCACTTTCACCCGTCAAAGCTGAGAGGGCGGGCTCTGGTGAGTCCTTTTTTTTGATTGGTGAATCGTTACTAGCGTGCATATAAATGTTCGGCCATTAGGCGCCATATTTACAGCAGACGCTTTAGCTGTAATCTACTAACGAACAACTTGAAGTTGAAGTGTCCGCTTCGCGCACTAATTCATGAAAACGTTTTATTTGCCTTCCTGTTCGCCACAGACACGCGCAGTCACAACTCTGAGCATGCGCTTTGTTTGCCTTGGTAAATCCCGCGGTTCGTAGGCGTTTGCGCTGTTGCGACTGTGCGTGCCCCCCCACCCCCACCTAAGATTCACCAATCAAAACACAGATCTCGCTAGAGCCCGCCCATTTATCTTTGACGGGCGTTAATAACAGATTTCCTTTTGCGGCTTAGTTCAAGTTGCGTGCGGTGCCACTAAACTGAATAAATGAAGAAATAATCAATACACAAAAAATAAACAACATAAAACATATTTCATGAAGCATTTAATAAATTATGTTCCAATATTCTTGTGGTTTATTTATAGACTGCCACCGTTCACAATGCGTTTTCTGATTTGCGTTTTTATTACATCGCGACTTTTCTCCGGCATTGAGTTTAATGGGAGACTTCGAGGTGAATCATAAACGAAAATACTGGGATGCCATGCGTTTCATGCCCGCTATGGCAAAGTATTGTCCCGTTAGAAAGCGGTGCCAGGTGGGCAGAAGCAACGGGATTTTCTCCGAGTGCCCCACAAAGCCACGGCAGGAAACGTCGGAAGCTTCGTGATCTTTCCGTTTCAGCGCCGCTTTAGCGAATTCCCGACGAGATCAAAGCGGCCGCCCACGCCTTCCCCGAAAACATCTGAATGAATGCCGCCAACGTGCGTCGAGTAAGCTCACCCTCACAACCCCCCCACCCCCAAGCGACACCTGCCTGGCACACAGGCACAAGTCTGATTCATTGACATAATTAAAGCGGGCGCTCACACAGAGAGCGGCTGGCTAGTTAGCAGGAACTGGCAGCTGGCACACCAGGAGAGATATGATTACCATGCCGCTGGCACAAAAGCCTCGTTCTCTTCGAGTTCATAAGGGTAGCTGCCTGCTGGTCAAAGACGCATTGGTGATGCCCCCTTACATTTGTGTGTCTTCCCTTCGTTCATCTGGCACTCGAACTGATATGGCACAGTAGGTGGCAGTGACTCTAATGGGGAATCAGAGGTAAATCATAAAGAAACAATGAAGGCATGGCAGTGCCAGACTGGAATGAATTGTGTTGTTGGCAATGGGCACATAGCTGACTGGCCAGAGGTGTATCGCTGCATTAGCTGATGGCGTCTTCAGTTTTTTCCAAAGCAGAGTGGCATTGTGGCGCTTTCATTCTTTTATGCTTTTCTTTTAATCCCATAAAACAGCCAAATGTCAGAGCTGTGGGCACAAGCTGTAGTTGTAATGCTGATGTTGTGCCATTGGGCATCACTCTGCAAGGCACTATATATAGCAGCAGCTGGTACACCTTAACTGTGACATTAGCAGCGGAGCCATTTGCTGAGAAGCTACCCGTATCAGTTGGCATGGGTGACTAATGCTGCCCTGTGGCACATCCAGGTATGCTAAGAAACTCAATGGTCCATAGAGGATGCGGTGTAAACATCACAGAATGCCATGCCCAAGCCTAGGGGTGGTAGACATGTTTGTCCAAGAAGTGCCCTGTTTGGACACCATTCTGATGCTGTGCCATCCTGAAATGTCCAGACTGCAGTGTTCACTAGCCTCAAGTGCCAACTGGGGGTTGAGGGTATTATGATGCCAGCCCATGGTGTTCCAGCCATCAGCAGAAAAGAGGTCACTGCTGGGCATCTTGATGTGCATGGGGTGTTACCCAGAAATCTCTGAGTGGTGCCCCCTAGCTCTATGTAGTGCAGGGTCATACGCATGTGCCCAGTGTGAGCTGCTCGTGGTCAGGCTGACTGCCAAACCTCATTAAGACTAACATGTCCACCCTGTCATCACAACTGGACTTCTGGCCAATGTGTCCTCGAGTCATTCCTGATTTAGGATCAGTGGGATCGCTTTAGGGTGGCAAACCTGTATAGTGTTGGAAGTTTCCATTGTTAACGGACATGCAAACCTGCTGTAAACATTTGCATAACTGGCATTCTGGTCTTGTTTTACGGTTTTCATGCAAATTGGACCTCCGCTCCGGGGCTGAGGAGTGTTTGGCTAAGTGGGCAGTGCTGCCATTGTACAGCTTGTGGACCCCCAGTTCAGTTCACAGCTGTGGCATGTTTCATGTTGAATATGCCCTCCTTCTGTTCACCAAAATGTAAAATTGGACTAGGGTGGCATCCTAGCAAGGGTGGGCTGATTTAAAAAAAACCAAAGGCCACCTCAGTCACAGAGCACACAAACTTAAAAGTTGGCCTGGAAGGGGCACCATCTAAAGATAGCAATGCTGAGTCCGATTGCATTCTGTGCTGTTCATGCCAAGTGTCATGGAAGTGTGCCCACCTGATGGGCTTTGGCTAGCCCTGACCTTTACCTGGTCAAAACGGGCTTGGGGGTTTAGACAGCAGATGTTAGGCAGTTTAGACTGTGGAGGGAAGACCCTCTGGAAAACAGAAAGAACATGCCAATGCCAGGCAGAAGTCACTTCAGGCACCAATCAGATGGAGTCACTGTCCACTCTAACAGAAAATAATTAAAGGGAGCAAATCAAACCTGTTAGATCCAGTTCAGCATCTGCCAGCAGTGGACACGAGGCCAGTCCATCTCGGGCCCGACTCACACACAAACACCGAAAAGGCTGGCAAGAAATGGGCAGTCAGCCTTGGGGAGGTGGGATGAAAACCCACAGAGTAGATATGAAAGGCACTATATAATAGATAGATAGATAAAGGCAAGATATAGTACATAAATTGATATATAGATATGAATGGCACTATATAACAGAGAGATGAATATGAAAAGCACTGTACAATAACGAGATGTGAAATATACAATTTGATAGACATGGAGATAGGAATGAAATATACTATACAATAGACATGAAAGGCACTATATGATAGACATATATGAAAAGCACTGCCTATAAGGAGGATAGATATGAAAGGTTCTATATAACACATAAAGCTGAAGAAAGAAAGAAAGAAAGAAAGAAAGAAAGAAAGAAAGAAAGAGAAAGTGGACACATATAATAATGACATGCACAAGGAAAGGCACTATATGTCATTAATAAGCCTGTATCCTAGCCACCTTACAAGATCAGAATGCATCACCAGTGCTTACAAATGGAGATTATGAGGGTTAAGTGACAGGCCTAAGGACACTCTGGTGACTGGCTGGTGGCATTGGACTGACAGCCTTGTGCTTTAAGGTCCACTACAGCCATGGTATGTAGATAGATAGATAGATAGATAGATAGATAGATATGAAAGGCACTATATGATAGATAGATACTGTAGATAGATAGATAAAAGGCACTATATAATAGGTAGATAGATAGATAGATCTGAAAGGCACTATATGATAGATAGATAGATACTGTAGATAGATAGATAGATATGAAAGGCACTATATAATAGATAGATATGAAAGGCACTATATAATAGGTAGATAGATACTGTAGATAGATAGATAAAAGGCACTATATAATAGATAGATAGATATGAAAAGCACTATACAGTATGATAGAGAGAAAGCACGCACTACATGATGTTATTATTGATAGAGATCTAATATTGAAAGGCGCTATACAAGCCAAAGCCGTTTTCTTTGTTTTGAGCGCCTTGTAACTGTGTCCACTTACGAAAGGGTTCAGACTCCGACACTCCGCTGACTTCATTTTCATGAGGGCCCCC
>JANRMT010062806.1:125972680-125986958 GCA_026402145.1 Polypterus bichir lapradei | reverse complement strand
TTAAGGTTCCATGTATGGCTGTAAGGCTTACTATTTATGATGGCTCTAAAGCAGTAGCAGAAAAATAATTCAAAATAAAGTTATTGGGTGAAAAGCTCACTCGGCAACCAAACAGATTCCCCCCCAATAGCTACTCAGTCCGTTACTAAGCATTCCCGGGTGGGATGAATACAATTATTTCTTTTTCGTTTGGTCACATTGACCATGACTGGAGTGACTGGCTGATTTAATGGGTGGGCGTGTGGCGGAGGGTCGGGGGTCGGGGTTTGGGGGGTTGTTGTTCATTGCCGTCTTCTCCGCTCCTTTTGACCGGCCGTCCCGATGCGGTGGTTCAGTGGTGCGCATAGGCACGGGAGCCAGGAAATGAAGCTGTAAATACGCCATTTAACTGCGTGCTGATCGTTTTTTTTTACTCCCCCCTCCCTTTCAGCAGCCCCCTTCCCACTCCCACCCTTTTCGTTCCCTTTCTTCTCATTCTTTCTCGTTTTATTGAAGCGGAATGCTTTTATGGCAGAACCCAGACATGTGTCAGAGAAACCAGAGGTTGTAAACCAGTTTATTGGCAGGCTTTAGTGGAAGAGAGCTGGAATAAAAAGCGGAGCTGGGGGGGGGGGGTGGTTTGTATGTGGTTTTTGTGGGCATTTACTTTTTTTTTTGGAGTAGGAGGAGGGGAATGTCAGAGTCTGCATCTGGGGAATTTCAAGTCTCATTTTAGGAACATCTGGAGAAGTCTTATTAGCATTTCAGAGCCCCGTTTTCAGCTTTTTTTTTCTGGAGACTTTCCAAATTCGAGTGAACAACAGCAGGATGGCTTCTTTCAGGTTTTTCCAACTAATGAGATTTCAGTTTGTGTCAGCCAGCTTCCCCGCTTCCTAAATAAATAACGCGCACAAGAAAGTGCGCATCTGCACGTGCGCAACGGCGGCGAGCCACGAAGAAAGGCGAAAGCTGACCAGCCGCCGCGCTCGGTCACCTGGGCCGTCCAAATCGAGAACGCGCCTGCACCTCAGCATAACGATGGCCAGCTCTACAACCCAGCCGTTCAGGGACAGGGTAAGGAGAGGGAGTCACTTCTGGTAACAGGGGGCGACAACAGATTTAAAGGAGACCTAATATATTGTCGCTCTGCTGCGGTCCTACGGCTTTAAATGTGCGCTTCGGTCTTACGAAGGCTTCGGGGTTGGCGTACAAGGATGCGACCGAGCGGGACAAGCGGAGAATTTTAATGTCAGCATTTAGGTTAAGCATCGTCGATTAAATCCGCCGTCACAGTACACAATTTTTAGACTCGGTGCCCAGTAAATCCGTGAGTTCACTCGTTTATGTGCCCACCTCCACTCTGTCACATTACACGACTTGAATTCGGAGGGGCTGTCGGACTTCATGTCTGTGGCTGCGCCGAATTGCTGATCTCGTCATCTGCGGATGTCCGATTACACAACTTTTAGTCAGAGGAGATGCCATGTTGTTGACTGCCACTGCAATTGCCGATCTCGTTTACTGATGATGTCACATTCCGTGACTTTTACTTAGAGGGGACGTCAGAGTTGACAATCCGTTCACTTGATGATGTCACAATGACTTTTAGTTGGAAAGGAAGTCAAACTAATTGACGACTGTGACTGCAGATGCTGATCTCGTTAGTTCAGGATGTCACATTACATGATATTTCGTTGGAGGGGGGACATCATACTTGACGAATGTGACTGCAGTTGCTGATGTCCCCTGAGGATATCAGAAGGCACGACTTTTAGTTGGAGGGGATCTCAGCTTTGATAAATCCCACTGCAGTTGCCAGTCTCGACGCCTGAGGATGTCAGATTACACAACTGTTTAGTCAGAGGGGATGTCAGATCTGCAGGTTTCGATCGTGCTGTCTGAGGATGTCACATGACATGATATTTAGTTGGAGGGGACGTCAGTGTTGACGACTGTAACTGCAGTTGCTGATCTCGTCACTTGAGGAGGATGTCACGATACACGAATCGCTAGGGGGATGACTTCCAATCGCTCCTTGATCGTCTCATTAATCGTTTTATGTAGTGTGTGTGTGTGTGTTTGAGGTGGGGGCGTGTTGGTGGTCACTCTTGATCATTTCAGCGTGTGTATACTCGATCGTTAAAATGAGCGTGACAGGGATGATTGGTGAAAAGGTCCTTTGCCGACACCGCACCTGGACACGCGCCAGCATTGAATGGGGTGGGGTTGACCGTGGGGGTTAGGGTGTCCCCCTCAGAGGTCCAAAAGTGCATTTATATGCACGGTGAGCATCAAAGATCAGATGGGAAGATGGGGGGAGTGCGACGGTTATATTGTATTGAGGTCCTTGGACACCGCACTGTTATTCAGTAACTGTAGTGGAGATTGTTGAGGACCCGAGCGGCTGGACCGGACCAAAGGGGACGCCCACGTAACACCTGCCTGCGGGTGGGACTGGACTGCGTGTCTCCCCCTTCTATTGCCAACCGGGATCCCGAGCTGTTTTGTCGTGTGGTGGATGCAGCTACGCGCTGTATTAATGCGCATGCTCCCCAAAATGACCTGACCTGTAGTGGAGAGGGTGGGGTGGGGTGATGTTGGGTGCGGGTATTGAAGGGGATTTTGGGGTACCCCTTGGAAGTGCTGAAGCTCGGTGAGACGACGGTTTAATTTTTTAAATAAAAGTTGCCACCGGTATGCATACGTTTATTATTGGGAATGCGGAAGTGCCGGTATGCCAGTCCCGATGAGTACCACTGACCACTTCAAGCACTGCATCCATCCATCCATTTTCAAACCCGCTTGTCCTAAATTGGAATTCGGGGGAAGCCAACTGATTGTTGGGGTAACTTCTAGCTGCCTCACGACCCTGTAAGTACAAGACGAGATCGTTAATTGAGGCTGTGAATGATCACGCATGCTCGGTTCGGTATGTGTATGTACAAAAATAAACTGAGACCGGATATTGCACCGGGTGAGAAAAGTTAAAGGCAGGTGTTGCGTTATGGAGGAGCTGAGCTGGTACTGCAGTGCAGGGGTTGGCTGCAGAGTGGGCACCGTGCTGTTTTCAAGTGCAGGAGTGATGGGCGAGTCACGAACGATGTGTTCTTCGCGACCGACGCGCCAGTGAGTCGAACTCGCGAGCACAATCGAATCGAGGTAGTGGAGCGCAATGGGAGCGTAGCCGCGCATGCGTCCTGTCGTCGTGCTCGGTTTCGCGGGCAGGTAGTAGATGTCTAAAGCGCATGTGCCAGCGCCGCTTGTCTGCTTCAGGATCCTCGTTCTCTTCCCTTCTGATTCTTCAGTACCCTGAGGGAGCAGCACAGACCACTGTGTGCCAGCTTCCCAATGAGAGGTTTGCTTCCTTTAAGGAGGGCACAGGGTGAGACACAAGGGTGCGGTGGGTTCAAAACCTCAGCAAGCGATGGTAAACCTGGCCTTTTTTTGGAGTTCTCATCCGAAGGTTGCTGTGGGTGGGCTTCTGAGGTGGGTGCCCAGCTTAAGGTATTAGGACACAGTGAGACTAGAGGAATGTGTCTTAGGTGACAAGCCCAGCCAGTCCGGTTACTCCACTCCAGACCCAGCAGAAAAACTAGCCCTAGTAGGTGACATTCCTTCTGTTCTCTAGGTAGGGCCACCATGAAGTCACTTGTGTAGGACTCAGTATAAAGGCTGGGGGTGGTAGTCCTAAAGTTGCAACGTAATGAATGGTGGTGAGCAGCCACAGAACACAAGGAATGTTGCTGTGAGTGTCATATGCACAATTTGTGACAAACAGTGTCACACCATCTTGTAAGCCCACTGAATCCTGAGCAGGATAGTGGGGGGCTGGAGCCGATCCCAGAAAGCATAAGAAGCAAGGCAGGAACAACCCATGGACATTGCAGGGAGGACACACACACACCGCATCAGAGGCCAATATAGTGTCACCACACCACCAAACTGGAGCCATGCAGACACAAGGAGAACATGCAAACTCCATGCATGGAGGTCCTGGCATGTGGACTGCTGTGCCACCTGACAATTAAACAATATTAAAAAAAATGACATGATAGATAGATAGATATGAAAGGCAATATACAGTGGCTTGCAAAAGTATTCGGCCCCCTTGAACTTTTCCTCATTTTGTCACATTACAGCCACAAACATGAATCAATTTCATTGGAATTCCACGTGAAAGACCAATACAAAGTGGTGTACACGTGAGAAATGGAACAAAAATCATACATGATTCCAAACATTTTTTACAAATAAATAACTGCAAAGTGGGGTGTGCGTAATTCTTCAGCCCCCTTTGGTCTGAGTGCAGTCAGTTGCCCATAGACATTGCCTGATGAGTGCTAATGACTAAATAGAGTGCGCCTGTGTGTAATCTAATGTCAGTACAAATACAGTTGCTCTGTGACGGACGGCCTCAGAGGTTGTCTAAGAGAATATTGGGAGCAACAACACCATGAAGTCCAAAGAACACACCAGACAGGTCAGGGATAAAGTTATTGAGAAATTTAAAGCAGGCTTAGGCTACAAAAAGATTTCCAAAGCCTTGAACATCCCACGGAGCACTGTTCAAGCGATCACTCAGAAATGGAAGGAGTATGGCACAACTGTAAACCTACCAAGACAAGGCCGTCCACCTAAACTCACAGGCCGAACAAGGAGAGTGCTGATCAGAAATGCAGCCGAGAGGCCCATGGTGACTCTGGACGAGATGCAGAGATCTACAGCTCAGGTGGGGGAATCTGTCCATAGGACAACTATTAGTCGTGCACTGCACAAAGTTGGCCTTTATGGAAGAGTGGCAAGAAGAAAGCCATTGTTAACAGAAAACCATAAGAAGTCCCGTTTGCAGTTTGCCACAAGCCATGTGGGGGACACAGCAAACATGTGGAAGAAGGTGCTCTGGTCAGATGAGACCAAAATGGAACTTTTTGGCCAAAATGCAAAACGCTATGTGTGGCGGAAAACTAACACTGCACATCACTCTGAACACACCATCCCCACTGTCAAATATGGTGGTGGCAGCATCATGCTCTGGGGGTGCTTCTATTCAGCAGGGACAGGGAAGCTGGTCAGAGTTGATGGGAAGATGGATGGAGCCAAATACAGGGCAATCTTGGAAGAAAACCTCCTGCAGTCTGCAAAAGACTTGAGACTGGGGCGGAGGTTCACCTTCCAGCAGGACAACGACCCTAAACATAAAGCCAGGGCAACAATGGAATGGTTTAAAACAAAACATATCCATGTGTTAGAATGGCCCAGATCTAAATCCAATCGAGAATCTGTGGCAAGATCTGAAAACTGCTGTTCACAAACGCTGTCCATCTAATCTGACTGAGCTGGAGCTGTTTTGCAAAGAAGAATGGGCAAGGATTTCAGTCTCTAGATGTGCAAAGCTGGTAGAGACATACCCTAAAAGACTGGCAGCTGTAATTGCAGCAAAAGGTGGTTCTACAAAGTATTGACTCTGGGGGCTGAATAATTACGCACACCCCACTTTTCAGTTATTTGTAAAAAATGTTTGGAATCATGTATGATTTTCGTTCCACTTCTCACGTGTACACCACTTTGTATTGGTCTTTCACGTGGAATTCCAATAAAATTGATTCATGTTTGTGGCTGTAATGTGAGAAAATGTGGAAAAGTTCAAGGGGGCTGAATACTTTTGCAAGCCACTGTATAATAGATAGATAGATGGATAGACAGACAGATACTTTATTAATCCCAAGGGGAAATTCCCCTACTCCAGCAGCAGCATACTGATAAAAACAATATTAAATTAAAGAGTGATAACAATGCAGGTATAACAGACAATAACTTTGTATAATGTTAACGTTTACCCCCCGAGTCGCATAGTGTGGGGTCTCCTCAGTCTGTCAGTGGAGCAGGACGGTGACAGCAGTCTGTCGCTGAAGCTGCTCCTCTGTCTGGAGATGATCCTGTTCAGTGGATTCTCCATGATTGACAGGAGCCTGCTCAGTGCCCGTCGCTCTGCCACGGATGTCAAACTGTCCAGCTCTGTGCCTACAATAGAGCCTGCCTTCCTCACCAGTTTGTCCCTCTTCTTTATGCTGCCTCCCCAGCACACCACTGCGTATAAGAGGGCGCTCACCACAACCGTCTGATAGAACATCTGCAGCATCTTATTGCAGATGTTGAAGGACGCCAGCCTTCTAATGAAGTATAGTCGGCTCTGTCCTCTCTTGCACAGAGCATCAGTGTTGGCAGTCCAGTCCAGTTTATCATCCAGCTGCACTCCCAGGTATTTATAGGTCTGCACCCTCTGCACAGTCACCTCTGATGATCACGGGGTCCATGAGGGGCCTGGGCCTCCTAAAATCCACCACCAGCTCCTTGGTTTTGCTGGTGTTCAGGTGTAGGTGGTTTGAGTCGCACCATTTAACAAAGTCCTTGATTAGGTTCCTATACTCCTCCTCCTGCCCACTCCTGATGCAGCCCACCATAGCAGTGTCATCAGTGAACTTTTGACGTGGCAGGACTCCGAGTTGTATTGGAAATCCGATGTATGTTGGCTGAACAGGACCACAGAAAGTCCAGTCCCCTGCGGTGCTCCTGTGCTGCTGACCTCAATGTCAGACCTGCAGTTCCCGAGACGCACATACTGAGGTCTGTCTGTAAGATAGTCCACGATCCATGGCACCAGGTATGAATCTACTGCCATCCCAGTCAGCTTGTCCCTAAGGAGCAGAGGTTGGATGGTGTTGAAGGTGCTAGAGAAGTCCAGAAACATAATTCTTACTGCACCACTGCCTCTGTCCAAGTAGGAGAGGGATCTGTGCAGCATGTAGATGATGGCCTCCTCCTCTCCCACCTTCTCCTGGTATGTGAACTGCAGAGGGTCGAGGGCATGGTGGACCTGTGGCTTCAGGTGGTGAAGCAGCAGCCACTCCATGGTCTTCATCACATGTGACGTCAGAGCGACAGGCCGGAAGTCATTCGGCTCACTAGGACGCAATACTTTTGGGACTGGGGTGATACAAGATGTTTTCCAATGCCTCGGACTCTCCCCTGTTCCAGGCTCAGGTTGAAGAGGCGCTGTAGAGGACTCCCCAGCTCCAATTCACAGAGTAATGCAAAAAGCCGTCATTGTAACATAACACTTGAGGGTGTCATTGTCAGCCTGATTGTGTTCCTGTTACCTTGAGGGTATTGTCATTGTCACATAACTATTCATTTGACGGACACTCTTCATATGAGGCACAATTTCTTTAATTTTTCTAATTGAGCCACAGGCAAGTGAGGTGACTTGCTCAGGGTCACCCAGTGGTGTCAGTGGTGGGATTTGAACCCACAACCTCAGGGTATGAAGTGCAGAACCTTAACCGCTATGCCACAATCCACTCCTTCATTGTCATCTCCACGGAGTGAAATTGTCAGATTGAGGGCCATTGTTGGATTGAGGGTGTCGCCTTCAGATTGTTGGCGTTACTGTGACATCGGAGGTGTCATTGTCAGACTGGCATTATTGTCAAGTTAATGGTTGACGATTATGTCATTTGATCGAGGGAGTCATCATTAGGAGGAGGACGTCGTCATCTCCGACTGGTGCTGTTAGCTGCTCATCTGAAGGTGTTACTGTCACATTAATGGTGTTATTGTCACAGGGACAGGGTTATCAGCAGATCAAGGGCTTCACTGTCAAGTCAGTGGAGCTGCTGTTTGATTGATGGTGTTATGATTAGATGGAGGCTGTCATTGTCAGGTTGGCAGTCTCATTACTGGAGTGAGGGGGTTAGCGTGAGAGTGGGGGTGGCGAAGCTGAGGGGGCACATTCCATTGTCATCGGGCTGATGATGCACTTGTCACTTTAATGTTGCCATTCTTAGCTTGAGGGTGTCAAAGTCAGAGTGACGGTGCGGTCTGTGAAGTCCGAGGTGGTGGTGGCGTCACGTTAATGGTGAAGGTGTTACTATTGCAGTGACGGCAATTATTGTCAACTTCGTCCTGCTGGCGTTAGATTGGTGCTGTCATTGTCACATTGATGGCCTTGTCAATGGGCTGAGAGGGTTGCAGCACAATGACGGTCTTACTGTCGGATTAAGATGATTGCTGGAGTACCAGTTACATTAATGCTGGTGTCACTGGAGTGAGGCTGATGGTGCCACCGCTAGACTGATCGGCCATTATTGTCAAAGTGTTGGTGAGACTGATGGCGTGACCTTTAGCATAAGGCTGTCATTGTCAAGCTAGGGACGTTATCCTTGGAGCGAGGATGTCAGCAGAAAGGTACAATGGCATTGTTACTTTTATGTCTCCTCAGAACAATTGACTTCAATAAATCAATAAATAACTGAATTTATAAGAAACGATGAAATACACAGGAGGAAGACGTGTGACACTCTATAGGTGGTGTATGCAATTAAACAGCATCTGTGTGTGCAGGTACACTGAGACTGAATATGACACTGTGAGGTCTTAGTGGTCAAACTCATGCCAGGCATTTAGAGTGACGTGTCACCGTAAGATCAGCGGCTGGGGGGTAGTGGGGGGGGGGGGGGTAACACTGGAATGGTGATGTGGGTGTTTACTTGATGGCATTTCCAGCAGGGTGAGGTCATTATTGGGCAACTGACTGATGGCATTATGAGATCAGACGGGGTCCTGCCACATCACTTCAAGTTCATTCATGTGGTGGTCACAGGCCGAGTGTCAGGTGCTTCGCTGTGTCATTAGACCGATGGGGCTCTGGTCAGCTGGATGGCAGTGTCATTAGGCTAAGGGGACCGAGGACGTTACTCTCCGATGCTGCTATCATTGGAATCAGGGTGCTGTATTGCTATTACGTACAATGACAGGGTTACCATTAACATTCAGGGCAGTGCCAGTGGGCACACCACTGAGGGTATTCTTGTCAAATGAATGGTCAGGTTAATAATCAGATAATGACAATGTCACAGTCAGATGACGGCCGGGAGACACCTGGGAAAGGCGCTGCAGAAATCAAAATGTATTATTAGTATTGATATGACGGGGAAATGGGTGGTCTTATTATTAATTAGAGGAGGAGGGGGGCATCATGAAATCAAGTGTCCAAAGTACAATGAAACTCTTATATGTATAACTGGCTAAAATACAATACCAAAATAAATAAAGAATAGAATAGAACAGAATGCCTCTTATTGTCACTGTACACATGTAGAATGAGATTAAAAGCATCCTCTTCAGTGCAGACGTTTATGCAGAACACAACAAGTAAATAAACAAATAAACAAATGGTGCAAAAAGCTGCAAAGAAGTTGCAAAAAAGTTCTGCGGCGCTATATGCATATGGAAAGAATAATAACTATTGGGCTATTGAACGTAATTTAAATAAATAAATAAAGTAGGTAACATTAATACTGTATTACACTCTATATAGACACTTATGTGTAATTTATATACATATACATATTGTAGATGCCACACGGGCTGGACAGACATCCCTGCCAGGAAAGGAAGCAGACCCGGAAGGAAGAGTTGGACGCACAGCCCCTATAAAAGTCTAGAGATCACGAGGGAACTGTTATTCCTCCAGCACGCTAGTGGGCAGCTGTCCCAGATATCCGCACCCAGTGGGAAGCCAGCAGGGCATGCTGGGAAATGTAGTCTGGCAGGGCAGCCCTGCTGGGGTCACGGGGTGCCACAAGAGGATGTTCCAGGGAAACAAGCTCGCTACTCTGTTAATGGACATCCGTGTGACCTGGAAGTACTTCCATCGGGCAATCGCCCTGGCACCGGGTCTGTAATAAAAGGGACCGCACTCCCTTATTCAGGCGAGTCGGATGCGGGAGGTAGAGAGGCAACACTCGACTGGAGGAGGGCAGTGAAGCGGTGAGAGAACATATTGTGGAGCGGGAAAGACCAGTGTTTGGTGCGTATTGGTAATACTTTTGGAGGTATTTAAATAAAACCTTAGTTTATTTTTGATAAATAAATATATACAATATATATATATATAGGAGAGGTTGGGAACATGTGATGATACAGTGCGTTCAGGACCTTTATATATATATATATATATATTGTGTGTATGTGTGTGTATGTACAGTATACACTATAGATATGTATCAGCACAGGCTCCCAACCTCTCCTCCTCCTCCTCTCCTGAAGGAGAAATAAAGTGGCAAAGCATCACAAGTACGCAATTCAGGGCAGTCTTTGCCAAGTGTAAACTAAGAAGGGTGAAGGTATATACAAGTATGCATGTATTGTGAGTGCCATGCTGGACCTTTTCCTGATCAGGATGCCATAATGGCAGGACAGTCTGGGTCTGGGTGCTGCTGAATTAACATCCCATGCAAAGGGTTAGAGGAGTAGACAGTAGGGAGGAGCTGGGATATCAAGAGCAGTTCCTCGCCCAGTACAATAGATGGCAGTGCCCCAGTGCTGTGGACCCAATAAGGATGTCTGCAGGGATTTATGGGAATCATAGTCCTGAGGGACAACAGTGAATGAGTCCTTGGGTGCTGCCAGAGGGCACAGCAGGGGGAAGGAATGCCTGCTTCAGGAGGCTTTTGTCTGACCTGGAAGTGCCTCTGTTGGGTTACATCCCACTAGGCTGTAAACTGCCCCTCTGTACGTGTGGGGGGGTGTGCAGCAGGTGTTGGGTGGTCTGGCGCTCCATCCACGGTTGGTTCAGGCCTTTTTCCTAATACTGCACATGTATGCTTTGTCTCCTGTAGTGCTGAATTGGCATTAGTGGGTTTCATTGGCATTGGTGTCAATGAACTGTGCCAGTGTCCACCCGTCCCGTCATCCCCTTCTAAAGCTATGCTAATCCGGCTAGCTGGTGGTCCCGTGCCACTCTTCATGCCAGCCTGACCTACTTTGACGTGTATTTTCTAGACAGTCAGCTTTGACTGTAGTGGTCACCTTTAAATAATGCTGTGCCAGGCAGAGTTCCTGCCAGTGCAGATCTGGTTGTGTGCTTGAAGTGGGCAGCTCGCTCCTGAATGTGCCGGTAAGGAGACATGAGGTTAACAGGGCACAGCAGCACCTCTGGTTTGTGTTCTGGATCAGACGATGGGCAACTGCTGCATCCCCCCCCCCCCCCACTTAACATCTGCTTGTCTGAGTCTTGTACAGCTTGTGCAAATGAGATTGCTAGTTATTCTATATAGCGCCTTTCAGAATGTACCTTACAACAAAACAAGTACCCGAAATGAATCTAAAGAGCAGTTGTTGCAGCCCACAGGAATGAGAGCACTACTGTGTTTATTCCATATAGCGCCTTTCATAATGCAGCTTATAACAGAATTGACAACCCCCTCCCAAACAAACATCTCACACAAAATTCAATTCAAGGAATAATAAGTGCAGACATTTGGAATGAGGTCACAATTTGTTCTATATAGCGACTTTCATAATGCACCTTACAGCAAAATTACAGCCCCTACCTCAAAAACCCCATAGAAATGAATGTAACAGACCGTGCAGCCCATGGTGAGGAGATTACTATTTATTTCACACATCGCCTTTCATAATGCAGCTTATAGATAAATTACCAGCCCCTCCAAAAATATCTCACATAAAACTGAATTTGAGGGAAAATAAGTGCAACACTTGGGAATAAGATCACCATTTATTCTATAGTGTATAGCACCTTTCATAATTCTCTTTACAGTAGAAATACTAGCTGAAGGAAGAACAGAAACTTCACAGAATTGAATCTGAGAAACAATTAGAGCAGCCTGTAGAGATGAGATCCGCATATATTCTATATAGCGCCTTTCATAATCTACAAAATCATCAGCCACACCCCTACAAAACACACACAAGTGACCCATGGATGGCCCAACATGTCTTCTGCGCAGATCTCAAGGGTGGCCCGTCTGGAATGTCCTGACTGGGAGACCCAGCTGAGGACAGAAGACAACATAATGAGTTGAGTCGGTCTGGAATGACCAAAGGAGAACTGACCACATGGGCTTGCCTATTACAGAAAGTGACCACCAGGTGATGTGACTGGCAGTGGTCCATCTAAAAGGACATAGAGTAACCCAAGAAGTCTTGGCCAGTCTTAAAGGACTTGGGCTGCTTTGACTTTATTTGTTAGGCTGGTGGCAGTCTGGCAAGGACAGAAGTGCAAACACACCAAAGTAGCACAGGCCAGCATTCTTGGGCTGATCTGCCCAGATGCCAACTCCATGTTCGGCATAAAGGCCCCTGCAGC
The DNA here is from genome assembly GCA_026402145.1 of Polypterus bichir lapradei. NCBI lineage: Eukaryota > Metazoa > Chordata > Cladistia > Polypteriformes > Polypteridae > Polypterus > Polypterus bichir. The sequence goes on along the minus strand of JANRMT010062806.1, from coordinate 125,974,810 downwards.
TCAGACTGGGATGTTTGGTGCCCATAATTTGCTATCTGCCAAGCATATAGAGCTTACCATTTACTGACCTGATATGCCAGCTGCCAGTCTCCTCTGAAAGTGGCCAAGGATAATGAACTAGTTAGGGTGGCTGATGGATTTCTGTTTAGAGACTTTTTCCACATTTTGATTTGTGTGCTTTGCCATTGCCATCCATGCCTTGGCGATGTGGCACTTTGGAGATCATCTTTTGGAGGTGAGTGGCTGCCTTTGCCCTTGGTTTATGTCCAGAGGGTGTGGTGCCACCCCTTGGGCAAATCAGTGAGGTTTGCAGAAAATTTTTTTTTCATAATTTAAAGACGGTTGAGCAATTAAAGTCTGGCAGAAATGAAAGTCTATCGATTGCAGGATTAAAACGGGGAGGGGCCATTGGGAAGGAGCAGTAGGTCGGATGGGCAGGGCCAGTTTAGGGGGGGTGTTGGCGGGGCACAGATGGAATCTGATTGGACATCTTCTTTGTTTTTGGAGAATCTTCTTTGGGTACGCCCTCTCAGGTCACATGGCATACCAGTCTTTTCTAGACACATGACTGCCTGTGACATGCTGCTGGTGGGTTCAACTCACTGGACTGGCACCGCCTTACCGGGCACTGGTGAGCTGCAACTGAAGCCATTCTGGTGGACGCTTGCATGCTGCTGCATCACCCGGAGATGGCGAGGAAGCAGCTGAGTGCAGATTTGAGATCCTTCTGGAGAGGACACCCCCACCCCTCCCCGTTTCCTCCCCCCCTCCACACCGCCCTGACTCGAGCTGCTCACTCATGAAAAACGCACATCCGCAAGATGATTGTGTAAGAAGACGGAGAGCTGGAGAAAGCCTGGCGCGCTCCATAAAGTCAGGCCTTGGCATGTCAGAAACCGGCGCTCCAAGTTACCTGGCGCCGATTTGCCACTGGTAAATTTATTAAAAAAAAAAAAAAAAAAAAAAGCCTTCCTAACTTGTTAATATCTTTAGTGTGCCTCCCTCCTGCTGCCCACCTGGACTCGATCGGTGTCCACTCATTACTGAAGGCTGAGGGGGCACCTGTCGTGTCCCTCCACTTCCAATCCGGCCGTCAGATCAGGTGACCGAATCTCATGGAGCTTACCCAGCGCTTTTTAAAAAAAGAGTGCGGAAGTGGATGTATTTAGAAGGGCATCGTGCCATCTAATGGGCACTGTGAACCTCCGCAGACACCTTGTTCGAAACAAATCTGAAGCCGGGCATTTGCATTTCTTTGGACGGGCGCTGCGCTACGGAAGGATACGTCGGGCAGAATTAAAACAAATAAAGACGCAAAAACATAAAACGATCGTGAAATGTGACAATAAATGCATAAATTAGATATTGTCTTCCATGTTTATCTGTCTCCATCTCTCTTTTATCGTGCGCTTTTAATTATCTACCCGTCTTTCTAAATCTCTCTGTTTCACCTGTTGAATTTCTGTCCATCTACTGTAAGGCACCTTTATCAGCTTACGTTATGCACTGAATGTTATTACAGCCTATCAGTGAGATCACGTCCTTCATGTCTGTCTTCCTACATCTCGCGATTATTGACCGCCTTTTCTATGTACGTATCTATCTTTACCTGCGTATATTAATTTTATACTGTGTTTCATATCCATCGTTCTACATGTCTTCTTTGTATAGTGCCTTTCACTATCTGTATGTTATATAATGCATTTCATATATAATGTCAGTCATATAGTGCTTTTCCTATCTATCTAATGGTAATGTGCATCTATCTATCTATCTATCTATCTATCTATCTATCTATCTATCTATCTATCTATCATATAATAATAAAATAATAATCCATTGTATTTATGTAGTGCCTTTCATACCTATCTATCTATCTATCTATCTAACTATCTATCTATCTATCCATTATATAGTGCCTTTCATATCTATCTATCTATCTATCTATCTATCTATCTATCTATTATATAGTGCCTTTCATATCTATCTATCTATCTATCCATTATATAGTGCCTTTCATACCTATCTATCTATCTATCTATCTATTATATAGCGCCTTTCATATCTATCTATCTATCTATCCATTATATAGTGCCTTTCATATCTATCTATCTATCTATCTATCTATCT
>JANRMT010062806.1:125893097-125903164 GCA_026402145.1 Polypterus bichir lapradei | reverse complement strand
TAATAATAATAATAATAATAATAATAATAATAATAATAATAATAATATTTTTTTTATATAGCATCATCCTTGAACAAGAAAAAAAAAATGAAACCATTGCACACTGAACAGAGGATCCTGACCACAACAATTACAGGGTCATGGTGACCTCAGGACAGGTGTGCTTCAGCAGCAGTGGCACACCAAGCATGTGACAAAAGTTAGAGAGTGTGTGCCACACTAAACTGCGAGGTCACCTGCTCAGTCAAACATATTGCGGCACATGTTGGCCCTATGAATGTCACTGCTGCGTCAGGCCTGCAACAGGTTGTCACAGTAGCTACACGAACACGTCCCTCCATCCATAAGGGTGTGGCGCCCTCTGGGGGCTGATGAAAGATGACCAACTACTACAACTACAGCCAATGACCACTCCTCAAGCATTAGATAGAGAGATGTCATTGTCATCATAGAGGATAGATAGTGAGGCATGATAGCTAAATGCTAGATATGAAAGGAACTATGTAATAGATAGATAGATAGATAGATAGATGTGAAAGGCACTATATCATAGATAGATAGATAGATAGATAGATAGATAGATAGATATGAAAGGCACTATATCTTAGATAGATAGATAAATAAATATGAAAGGCACTATATCATAGATAGATAAATAGATATGAAAGGCACCATATCATAGATAGATAGATAGATAGATAGATATGAAAGGCACTATATCATAGATAGATAGACAGATATGAAAGGCACTATATCTTAGATAGATAGATAGATAGATAGATATGAAAGGCACTATATAATAGATAGATAGATAGATATGAAAGGCACTATATCATAGATAGATAGACAGATAGATAGACAGATAGATAGATAGATATGAAAGGCACTATATAATAGATAGATAGATAAATAAATATGAAAGGCACTATATCATAGATAGATAGATAGATATGAAAGGCACTATATCTTAGATAGATAGATAAATAAATATGAAAGGCACTATATCATAGATAGATAGATAGATAGATAGATAGATAGATAGATAGATATATAGATAGATATGAAAGGCACTATATCATAGATAGATAGATAAATAAATATGAAAGGCACTATATCATAGATAGATAGATAGATAGATATGAAAGGCACTATATAATAGATAGATATGAAAGGCACTATATCATAGATAGATAGATAGATAGATAGATAGATAGATATGAAAGGCACTATATCTTAGATAGATAGATAAATAAATATGAAAGGCACTATATCATAGATAGATAGATAGATAGATAGATGTGAAAGGCACTATATCATAGATAGACAGATAGATATGAAAGGCACTATATCATAGTTAGATAGATAGATAGATAAATGTGAAAGGCGCTATATTCTGTACCAGCCCGAGGTCAGCCCTTCACTAGTGTTTTCTCTCCAGCATTTCCTTCCTTAATCTTCAGGGCAGTCTGCGGTTTCTCTCTCGTGTTGTCTCCCTTTTTCTAATTTATCTTCCAGAACTTTCCTTCCACTTCACCTTGACGTCTTCTTTTTTCTTCTCATGACGCCCACTAAACTCCGCGGCTGTCGTCTCGGCGTCGCGCGGCGTCGCGCACACACAGCCACGAGCTCATTGTGGCAGGCAGACGGCGCTCCCGTTGTCTTGAGTGGTCTGCGCCGCCTCAGCTGACTCATCCCCTCAAGCTGATCGGCAGGCGTCCTTCACTCACGTCTGCGCCGATCAGCCCCGGTGTTTTGTTTTTTACTATGAAAGGCGCTATAAAAGGCTGAAGCTGATTGATATTTGACCTTTCTGACTTAACGTACCATGACAGGGGGCTTACGTTGCAAGGCGCTTTATAACATAAAGATGAAGTAAGTGGAGTTTGTGTTGTCTTGCTTAAGAAGCCTTGACGTGACTGGTGTGCTACAGATGGGTTGAGTGAGTTGAGTGTGTGCTTTGCTGGCAGTGCCAGTAGAGGATCCACATGGTGACCTGCTCCTTGGCATATCGTTCTTGTGTTTGCCCTTTGTGCCGTGTAGACTGAGAGGCTCTCATGTAGAGAATAGGCTGCCTTTGCTTTCCTTAGGCCACGCCCACCACCTGGTGTATTCATGTTTAATGACGTATTGGTGGCATGTGGCATAGTGGGGTTCTGGTTGTCACTGTTGCGTCACGTCTCCAGTTTAAATAGGCCCTGTATGACGGAGTGTGGGGGTCTGCATGAGGGTACCCAGCAGTGAACTAGCACTCCACCCTCCAATGTTGGTTTCTTCCTTGTGCCCATTGCTACCAGCCCTAAAGACTTAAATTAGGCGGGCTCCAAAATGAATGGCCGAGCTTTGTGCTCGCCTGAGGGTGGTTGTTATTGACCTTGAAAGGTGCCATTTACAAGAAAGTGCCATGGAGCTGCCAGCGGAGTCGGGTTGAGGTGAGGACAGGGCACCTTCTCTGGCAGAGGACTGGCTCCTCGCAGTTGTGCTCCAGCACTGTGTGTTTGGCTTGGCACTCGGTGGCGTTTCTGTATTCCGACCCAAATCGTTTCCAAATGTTTCGCGTTAGCCGCCCGCATGTTTTTTTTTTTTTTGTTTTTTTTCATTTATTTGCTCCAATCCGCTGAACATCACGGAGGAGCCGCAGCGGCATTCTGAGGCACGCCGGCGGCCATCCTGTCACCTTTCACCGGCGGTAGGCCTGCAGCAGAAGAAGGTGCCAGGTCGGGGGTTGGAGACGGATGTGGTTTAACAGTTTATGGAAAATAAAATTAGTCATCACTCCAACGGGAGATAAAATTCTAATGAAAAAGAATTCAAAAGCTCTAGTAACGCCTGAAGCGTTTTCGGGCAGCAGCGGGAATGCAGTGGGGGGTGGTGGTGGTTCGGTGTGTTTGGGGGCTGGGGGGGGTGGGGGGGGATTTCGGGGGACGAGACGTCCCAGAAAGAGGCAAGTGCAATACACAGGCTGACCGACAGGGGGCGCGGCCGATCTGAGGACGCCTCAAGGAGCCCATTAGCTTGTTTGTGGCCCCCTAGTGGCTACTGCAGGACACACACACGCACACACACACCTACACACACAAGGCGAGCAGTGTGGAACCAAATGTGCTCCGCCCGGAAAGACTTCTTAAAGGAAAGGCGCTATATACTCTGAAGAGGAGGTGTATGACAACTCAAGCGCTGATGCCTGGAGTGTCCCCTCTATGAGTCACTTGAGCTGCTGCTGGTGTTTTTAAGAATACAAAACTCAATGATACCGTACCCTTAATGCACCTTGGCACGGTGTTAACTAAGAAAAGGCACTATATAAACTCAAAGGGATGTGTATAACATTTCAATCAATGATTCTGGAGGGTCCCTCAATGAGTCACTTGTACTGCTGATGCTCCGCTCATAACAATATATATTTTTTTACCCCTAATGCACCTTGGCATGGTGTTCATTAAGAAAAGGCACTATATAAACTCAAAAGGATGTGTATTGCATTGCCAGTCCTGGCTCCTAGTGTGTCTGTCAGTAAGTCACTTCTACTACCAGCGCTCTAGTTCAACAATGAACTAAAAAACAATTATACTGTATCTGTGATGCATGGTGCTAGCTAAGGAAAGGCGCTATATAAAACCAGATATACACATTTAGTCTCTGACTCACTTTTTGGACACACATCTGTACCAGCACTCCTGTTGTGAAGATATATGAGCAGTCCTGTCATAACAGCTTTAAAGGACATTAATATGATGTTACTGGAACTAAGAAAAGGCGCTATATCAAATCTAAAGGATGTGTATTCCATGTCTGGTGCTGTCTCCTAGTTTGCCCCTCAGTGAGTCACTTCTGCTGCCAGTGCTCTAATTCTAACAAACTCAAAACAGTATCTGTGATGCATAATGTTGACTAAGGAAAGGCGCTATATAAACTCAAAGGGATATGTATAACATTTCAATCACTGATTCTGGGGGGGTCCCTCAAGGAGTCACTTCTGCTGCTAGTGCTCCACTCATAACAATTTAAATAAAATATTTACCCGTACCCCTAATGCACCCTGGTGTGAAGTTCACTAAGAAAAGGTGCTATATAAACTCAAGAGGAGATTTATTCTAAATGCAGCACTGACACTTTGGTTGACCCCCAGTGAGTCACATGTGGTGCCAGTGCTCCACTTGTAACAATATAAAAAAAATATTTACCCCATACCCCTAATGCACCTTGGCATGGTGTTCATTAACAAAAGGCGCTATATAAACTCAAAAGGATGTCTATTCTGGCTCCTACTTTGTCCCTCAGTGAGTCACTTCTGATGCCAATGCTCTAATTCAAACAATATAAAAGGAGTTCCACAGTATCTGAGATAGATTGTGTTACCTAAGAAAAGACGCTATATAAGCCCAGTTGTCCTGATTCAGTCCCTCATTCCCTTTGTGACCAACGCACGAATTGCCTCCTGGACTCCAATGGTGAAAGCATATGAGCAGCTGTCCCTCCCTAAGTCACTTGTGCTGCCAGCACTCCACTTGTAATAATGTAAAAGCAATTAAACTGTAACCCTGTCACACCTTTGCATAGTGTTCACTAAGAAAAGGCGCTATATAAACTCAGGAGGAGGTTTATTCTACCTACAGCACTGACACTTTAGTTGACCCCCAGTGAGTCACTTCTGGTGCCAGTGCTTGTGACAATGTAAAAGTGATTATACTGAACCCTTAATCCACCTTGGCATGATGTTCACTAAGGAAAGGCACTATATAAACTCAAAGGGATGTGTATAACATTTCAATCAATGATTCTGGAGGGTCCCTCAATGAGTCACTTGTGCTGCTGATGCTCCGCTCCTAACTATATAATTTTTTTTACCCCTAATGCACCTTGGCATGGTGTTCACTAAGAAAAGGCGCTATATAACTTCAAAGTGACGTGTATTTCACCTCCAGCACTTTGATGCCCCACTTTGAGTCATTTCAGTTTTTGGCATTTGTAACAAGGTGAACATACTTATAGTGTGCCTCTAATGCACCTTGGTGTGATAATCTCTATAAAAAGGCGCTATATAGACTCAAAAAGATGAATACTCCTAGTGCTGACTTCTAATTTGCTTCTCAGTAAATGACTTTTGCTGCCAGGGCTCCAATTCTAATAAGTGTAAAAAGAATCACTGTACCTGTTATGCAGGGTGTTAGTTAAGGAAAGGCGCTATATGAACCCACTTTCACAGTCGTTGGCTCTGACTCCCTATGTCACCATGTGCCATTTGCCTCCTGTACCAGTTCTCCAACTGAGAAAATATATGAACAATTTTGCCACTACTTTAATCACTTTGGCATGGTGATCATTAAGAAAAGGCGCTATATAAACTCCAAAGATGTTTGTTGTACCTTCAGCATGGACTCTTTGATTTTCTTTTAGTGCATCACTTCAGATGCTGGTGCCAGTAATAATATAAAAACATTGCACCCCTAATGCACCTTGGCATGGAGTTCACTAAGGAAAGGCGCTATATAAACTCCAAAGGATGTGTGTTCCATCCCTAGTGCTGATTTCTGATTTGTCCCTCAGTGAGTCGCTTTTGCTGCCAATGCCCTAGTTTTAAATATTCCTGTACTTGCAATGTATGGTGTTGGCCAAGGAAAGGCGCTATATAAACTCAAATATACACATTTAGCCCCTGACTACCTTTATGAGAATGTGCCATTTATCTCCTGTACCAGCACTCCAGTTGTGAAAATACCTGAAGAGTTGTGCCATCGATCTAAAGCAGCTTGGCATGATGTTAATTAAGGAAAGGCGCTATATAAACCCAAATAGATGTCTATTCCATTTCCAGCGTCGGCTTTCCGGATGCCCTTCAGTGGGTTCGTTCAATGGCTGGTGCCTGTAGTGATGTATTAGCTGCTGACCGCTGCTCTCCTCTCGTTTCTGCAGTCGGACTTGATGCTGGAGGAGTCCATTAAGCGAGGAACAATCGTCAGCCGTTTCCCTTTCTAAATATTTACACAAGCTGAACGGCGTGACGGCCCTCGAGCCGCCTGAGATTGATGGACTTCGGCTTCCTTCTGAAGAGCGCTCGGCTGAGGGGGCCGCAGCGGCTAATGTGGAATGTGCTGGGACCACTCATTCCTTATTTCATTGGGTGCACTGTGCAATGCTAAAGAATCAATCCTACATGTGTGAGTGGCAAGCTGTGGAGCTGGCATGGAGATGCCCCTCGGAATGAGACCACTGCACGACCTCCCACCCCTCTGGACTTGGGGGAGATGGGTAAACCGGCCAAGGGGATGGCTTTAGTAAAAACTGTCTTGTGACCTTTACATCTTAGTGGATACGCGGTGAGACTCTTGGCTAAATAAAGGAGACCCCTTGTTAAAAAGTTGCACTAGAAAGTCACACAAGGGCAGAGGTATCATTAAGAAGGCAGGGGGACCCCTTGGAGTGGACTGCCTTTACAAATCTCACGCCACATGGCATATAACAGAAATATATGCATTGCATTTGTCATTCCAACAGATGGCACATCACAAATGTTAGCACTCCTTTTATGAATCTCATGCCAAATGGTATATAATAGAGCCATGTGAATTGCATTTGCCATCACAAACATTTGTCATAATGCATTTTATTAGTTTTTTTGTGATGCACCATCTGTTGGAATGACAAATGCAATATATTTTATTGCTACATGCATTACAAAATACATTCCAACAGGTGGTGCACTGCAAGTTTTACCACTGAGGTCAACATTGATTGCCTAGAATTCAGCTTGCCTTTGATGCACAGCTAGTCCATCTATAAAGATGTAAGCAAATTATTGTAATACCTAAGTATACGAAGATCACTGATTATTCATTTATGCAAATATATTCACAAACGGGTAATCTACCCACATGCCGTTGTCAAACAGGCTGAGGTGACTCTAAGCTGACCCATTATGATAGCATCCTGTCATGTACTGGCATCCCATCCAGGAATGGTACCTGCCTGGTGCCCAGTGCTGCCAGAATAGGTTCCAGCCCCCAGACCTTATTGTATGTATGAATTTATAGTGTTATACTTGTGGACACTTTCATATAAAAAGACGTAAAGGAATTATTGATATGTAATTGTAATTATGAAAAGTTAACTAAATATTCAGTTATGCAAATATATTCATAAAGAGATGCACCTGCCCACATCCCTATGAATTACAGCCCATGGTGACTCCAAAGTGACCCATATGTGTCCCATAAAGTGTTGGTTTCCCATCCGGGTTGGCTCCTGCCTTGTGCCCAGTGCTGCCAGGTCAGGCTCCATCCCCAGGTCTGCAATAATTACTACGTCAGATATTATTATAAGCAACTCTAGTAGGATATTTGTGAAGGCACTGGCATGAATTAATTATTGTTATTCATAAAAATAGAATGATAATCAAATATTCAGTTATGCAAATATATTCATAAAGAGATGCACATACCCACAACCCAAAGACACACAGCCCAGGCTGTCACCCAGACCAATCCATCGTGAGCGTGTCCTGCAATGTGCTGCCATCCTGTCCAGGGTTTATTCCTGCCTTGTGCCCGATGCCCCTGAGGTCGGCTCCATCCTCCCAGAGTCCTATACGGGAATATTCAGGTTGAATATAAAAAAATGGAAGGCAGAAGAAGATTTTGCTTTGCTGCATAAATAAATCCATGCAATGGTAGAAAGCAGGTAGATGGTTAACATAAGGTATGTGTAATGGGGTGGCACAAGTCGTTAAGCCTGGAGAATCCCCTGCCCGGTCATTGTTTGCAATGTATTGCCATGCTAAGACCACCTAGCAGTAGCCAGGTCTGTGTGGGGTCCCCATGTTCTCCCTGTGTCCGTGTGGATTTCTCTCCGACAACCCAAAGGTGCTGATTCTAAGTTGGTCCCTGGTGTTTATAATAAAGGGAGTGGGCTTGATGCTCCGTGATGCCCCCACATTGTGCCCAGTGATGCCTCCCACTTACGCACACAGACAGACAGACTTTACTAGTGAAGGTGTCACAGTACTGTCCAGTGTGCCTGACCCACCCAATGAGGTCATGTGTATCTGCTTGGAGGTGATTCTGGATGAGAGCCCACCAGGGGGTCAAAGTCAGGACCCGGTCCAGTCCTTGTAGTAATGAATTAATCAGACGTTACTGATATAGCGCCATTCATGATATTTTACATTGTCTGAAATTTTCTGTCCCTGTGGCTTCCACTTTCAGTCAGACAGCAGGCCAACCCTGTCCATCCTCCACGTTTCTGTCACAATCCACCTGGCCATCTCCAGAATGTCACACTTGTCCCTAATCTCCAGCGCATGTCTGTGTCCCATTGTCCTCAGACATTTTATTCCTTTCTTCTTTTCTTTCTTTGTCATGTTTGCTATTCAGGTTGGTGGTGCTTTCTTACCTTTTCCACTCTGCTGCCAAGCTGCCAGTCTGGATTAGTGACACAATAGGGCAGACCCTCTGCTTTCCTACATGCTTGTCGGCATCCTTGTGAAGATTGAAAAAAGAGTAGAGATGTCTGTAAGCTGCGTCCTCGTGACAGCAGGACTGCTGGCGTCTTACATTCAGCTTGGCGCGACTGTGAGTGTTAGCCTGGCACACCTTGTTCTCACACTGCAAATGAACATCGCATATTTACATCATCAGAATTTGCCCATCACCCTGTGCCCAAGTCGAGCCCCACTCACTGTAAAAGCAGATCCAAACGGGATCTCCTTCAGATTGCTCAGGCTGGACACTCAGTCACTCTGGGACCCCAATCCCCACCCCCCCCCCCCCCCTTGACCCTTTGGGTGTGCAGGGGGTGATGGGCATGAGCTAAACTTTTCAATCCTTACTTTACTTTTTCTGTTAGTCTGTTCTACAAGGCAGGACCCAACCAGGAGGGGGTGCCACTTCATTATTGATATTGGAAAAAGGGCAGAGATGTGGCACCACCTTGTGGTGATTTTTTTTGCAAGTTCAGAAATGTAAACTTACTGACAATATACTAAAAACATGAAAGGGGCGGACATTAAACTTGTTTTGTTTTAATTTTATCCAAAACATTTTACTTTTTTATTCCTTACTTTTCATGTAATTCCTCAATCCTGATCAGGGTTTCTCAGAAATGCCTGTTTTGGCAAGACTGGCAACAAGATAAACATTTAGCCTGTAGGGGGCGCCAGGTTAGTGCAAGCCATACCCTAACATTGGGGCCAGTCAGTCTGGAAGCACCGGGTGGGACTCCAAGTTGGATTTGAATGCCCTTACTTACAATATACTAGGAGTGAAGGACGCTATATAAAGGGATCATCAGGCCAAGTAGCTAAATGGCCCTCTGTTAGATGACTGAATGTGCAGCGCACACACAGAGCACTTGATGGAGCAGTGAAAGGCGCTATATACAATACACATATCAGATATTGCTGGATTTGTCAAGGGGCTTTCCTTGGCCCTCTCCCATTTTTCCACTCATTTTCTTCTTTACTTATATGCAGTGGTTATCAGATTGGAGGAATGCCATCTTTTTCCTTTCAGCTTTTAAATTAAACTGGGGTCAAAATTGAGACCTTGTGGTAAGAAATGGTGACTCGGATTTTCCACTCTTTTTCATGTTTCCCAACTCTAGGCTTAATTGACAAGCTTATCAGCCAATAGTATTGCTCACCTTTAGACCCCTCCTTCCTAAATATCTGAATGTTAGTTTGGTGTCCTTGTGCTTCCTATTAGTACATCAGTTGGGATGAGTTTCCAGTATGGTGAGGGGTCGCCAGGGCAAATCAGAGCCATTGGGCAGCAGAGTCATGGAGGCTTGCTTTGGAAAGGGTATTTCCTGCCCCATAGCCTGGAATGAAAATATCAGATGCCACTAGGTGGGTCTTTTAACATGTGACAAGTGGGCAAACAATGTTGGTGGGGTGACAAAGCCAGTTAGATGGTCACTTTTTATCCTCTTTATTTAGGCAAACAGAGTCAGCTGTTAAGAGTAAGCACTATGACACAGTCTTTATGTTATATAGCGCCTTTCACATTAACACTACAGGGTGAATGCCAGCTTTCTTTCTTTCTTTCTTTCTTTCTTTCTTTCTTTCTTTCTTTCTT
>JANRMT010062806.1:125868867-125888097 GCA_026402145.1 Polypterus bichir lapradei | reverse complement strand
TCTATCTATCTATCTATCTATCTATCTATCTATCATATAGTGCCTTTCACTATCATCTCTCTCTCTCTCTCTATCTTATGTGTTTAGTGCCTTTCATGTGTTCATACAGTCCAAAGATGCCCCCTGCCATGTCCCTTGTGCCAGGTGCCCATGTACAGCGGAAGGGGCGCGGTTTTAGACCAGCCAGACTAATTGTGAAATGCATTTCCCACTCACACGTTTGTGCACCCAGCCAGCTTACTCCACGGTGTGACTGACTCTAGTTGGCTGCCTGCCCCCTTCTGGACCCTTCGGAGTTTGGGGTGGTGATCTGCCAACACAGTTGTCTGTCCATTTGTATTTTCTTTCTTTCTTTTTCTAGAGAGAAATCAGCCTGAAGGGGGCGCCACTCTGTCTCCAGTGTTTGTGCAGTTTTGTGAGCGGGCAGATGTATGGCGCCACCTTGTGGTTGTTTCTGGCACCTCCAGAGAGTCACCTCCCGAGCTCCTGGCTGTCCCTTAAAGGTTAAAGTGGTCATCTCAGTAAAATGATGTTTTTGTTTTTCACCCCAAATTAAGTTTTCTGCCGCCCTCTCCTTACCCTAAGAGATGTAGCGTGTGTTGGCACTACCAAGCAGAAGGCTCAGACATGGCCTTTAGGGGGCGTCGGTGTGTCATGGGCCGTTCCCTACCTCTAAGCACTGTAGAGTGCTGGCTGTGAAAGGCGCTATAAAGGATGTAACTGACTGATGTCTTCCTGCTTGTATTGTGCACGGGGGCTCACGTTCAGATATGATGACTCTTAAGGTGGGCTGCGCCGGTGACGTGTGTGCCAACTTCTGCTCGTCATTCCCTGAAGCTCTGCTTTCCGTTCCCCCCATGGTGTTTTGTTACGGCCATCAGGTGCATCATGAAGTATTCACCAGCGTAATCCCTCATCCACCTGTTGCTTTTAATAATGCTGAGTGGTGCAAAGCTCGGCGCTGCCAGGGAGATGCTGGGCCCACCATGCATTTATTTATGTTTCTTATTTCTCAGTTTGCATGGAGCACCTTGCGTTTCACAGAGTGTACTTAGAGGATTAATACGGTGGTCAGACCCGATTACTACCGCAGGACACGGCCTTTAGTTTAAAATGTAGTGCCTTTCACAGACAGATGGAGGCGCCATTTGGCGTGAATGACAGGTGGCATGACGTGAGGATCGGAGAGCTAAAAACAGCGATGGCATTTCAGCAGCTCAGTCTCATTTTTGATTTTTGTCGCCTCTTTCCCTTTACTCATCCCTCCAGTACAAATCACCACTTCTGAGTTTTTTTTTTTAATTTCAGGGTGAGAGGTGCCCACTGCTTGGCACCTGCATAATATCACATGTTGTGTCACATGTTCCCTGTGCGTTCAGGGTTGGGGGTCTGCTCAGTGCCACCTGCTGTTTTGAACCTGCCACCGCATTCGTCTGCTCCTCTCCCTGTAATCCATAATGTGGGCGCCCACCACCTCCTCCCTCCCGCCATCACTTGCTCTCTCGGCTCCTCCACCATCCTCATCCGTCACCCCCCTAATGGAGATATATCTGCCAGGGCCATCCTACACGGGAGTGATGTTTTCTGTGCTTTGACCCCACGAGCAGGACCACCGCTGGCAGAAAATAAAGGAGCTGCCACCCTTAATGGTCCCTTGTGTTGTGAGCAGCAGTTGACAGCTCATCAGTCCATTAGCTGGGCAGCACCAAGTGGCGCCACCACCTGGAGGAAAAGTAAATTGGGCGCAGCAGAATGTGGGACTCGACTCTGAAGGAATCCTCTTTCTCCTGAAATAAATGCGCTCATTAGCTGCTGTCCTGCAGGATTGCTGTCGTCTCTCGAGATAATGGAGGGCACAAAAAATTACGGTGACCCCCTGCCTGCCAGGTGGCAGGGGCTCTAATCATTTCTTTTCGTTAACTGCTTTCCCGAAGTCCCTTTTGGCCTGATAATGACCACGAGAGACGGAGATGGATTGAGAGAAGCACCTCAAGAGGGAGCATCCTGCCGACGCCGCCATTCCGCTAATTAGCCGAGGAGGTGCTCTCCTCATAGTCCATGTCTGTTTGTTTTTAATGGACGTGTCCTCCTACAGCCTGAAGTCGTGCTGTTAAGTTGATTGGTGGCTAAAAATTTTACAGCGTCTTTTGTAATGGAGTGTCGCCCACTGCAGGCAGAGTCGCTGCTTACAATTCTGAGCGGGAAAAACAATTTATGGCATTCGTGTTTTGTGCAGACCTGGCACTGGCAGCCCCTCAGCACAATCATCAAGAAGGAGGGCTGCCCTATATAATAGATATCTTTATGTAAATGGTACTATAAAAATGGGAGAAATAGTGAAAGGCGCTATATAATGCCTTTGTGCATATCACTTCCCATTTGTGTTAACAGACAGCATTTCTCAGCTTGGGCTTGTGATCTCAGGACACCCCGGGTTGGATATGTTTCGTTGTGGTCTTTCTGTGATGAATTTGCAGCTGCTCAGATCTGCGTCCATAAGGAGGCGCTGTGGTCTGAACCTGACCTGCACAAACCCCTCACTACTCTTCCTGTTGTGTTAGTGTAAGAGGAGAGAGACAGGTGGAAATTTTATTCTGCATGGGGAAGAATAAAGAATACTAGATGCAGTAGTTACCACTTAAAGCAACATGAAAGTTGGGACCACTTTATAATGTGTTACAGACCCCCAAAACATGTATCTGAAGAAGAAAGATAGGAAAAAAAAGACGTCAACTTTTACAAGTCTCACAAAGAACACTACACATCACAACTTATTTTGAAAAATGATATTTCAATACTTAAACCTCAAATTATGCAGGTATTTTACGATGATGGTGACTTGTTATCGTACTTTTAGTATGTTGTTCCATAAACACATAAAATAAAGTAAGAACCTATGAAGCCAACTGACTAGTCTAACCCAATTGTAAAAATTCAAAGAAACCGAAGTATAATAATTATTTATATCTTTAACCTTATCGTATTATTTGTATGCAAATCAGGCACTGCCTTCATCCAATCAATACACAGCATCAGATTCTTTCCCGCTAGAGACCGCCCACTGAGAATCTTTTCTGCGCGTTGGCGCTCACGTGAGGAGTGGAGTCGGCGGTGTCTCTGTGGACGGGGGGGGGGGGGGCGGGGGGGGCGGGGATGGCAGGGGCAGGGTGAACCACGCAGGGCGACATCTGCGGAGTCTCAACGCGCGTTTTAACGGAAGTTCATTTGAGAGACGCGTCTACTTTGAATGAATTACGGTAGTCCTAGCAATGCAGTCAAAGCCTTTAGTAGCAAACCAGCTGACGAGCTGCTTAACTTTATTCTGCCGTGTTCTGTATCCCATGATACGCCAGTTATTAATAATAATAATAATAATAATAATAATAATTTTATAATTATTATTTGTATTGTATACTATAATTTTTGCCTCACCCCACCCTCCTCCATCTTCTGGTTTTCATCTTATAGTCCTCATCGCCTCAACCTTGCTTGGCACAGGAGAAGCATCCCAGACATTTTTGTTTTTGCCAGTCTGGAGGAGGTGCCCATCTGCCATTGTTTGTTATGCCAAGGGGCATTCCACATGTTTGCGTTTGGCCCCTTTGTATTACAGACTGGTTTACTCCTGTTGAAAGACACTGTACAGCAGTGTGGCTGACTGAGGTGGGTGTCATGGGTCTGTGAATGGAGTAATGGAGTGATGGATGCGGGGCCATCTTAATACCTCATAGGTCTCCGGGAAAAGTACTGCACTGGGGGCCCCTGTTTTGACTGCAAAACTGAAACCTTCATATGCATCAGAAACGTTGTGGGCCCCTAAGCTCCTGAGGGCCCACAGCCAGCGCCCATTGTGCCATTACGTTAAGATGGCCCTGGCATAGATGGATGGATGGATGGATGGGTGAACAGCGTCTAACGAGCCTTTCTTTTCCTTCTTTCCCCACAGACCATTCAGTGCCAGGGAATTCACCCATCTCTCAGAGGAGTATGAACTCGGGGGCCCTCCATCCGGCTCTGCTCGGCCCCGGGATCAGTCCGACCTCCTTGAGCTCCTCGGGGGGCCAGCTGCACTCTCCCATCAGCACTTTGAGCTCGCCCTTCTCCGTCATCAGCTCTCCCATGGGTCACTCCATGTCCGTCCCACCCACACCTGGCATGGGCTTTGGGGCCAGCCTCAGTCCTCAGGTGGGTACCGGTGGGCCTTTTGTGTGTGTGTGTGTGTGTTGGGGGGTCCTACTCAGCTCATCTTTTCTGCTGTGTTGATTTCTGTCATCTAATGGACAACAGTTCTTCTCTATAGCACCTTGCTCTGTGACAGGCGCTGTATAAAAATTAAAAGTGGCAACTGAATAACAGGTAGTGGGCACAAATGCTGGGCATGCCCATCCACTGCCCCATTTATCTATTTGGCTGGTGCCTTCATCCAAGGTGACGTATAACACTTGAGATCTAATAGGTTTTGTTCCTTTTGTGTTTCCCAAATGTAGGACAGACGGGTGAAGTGACTCGCTTGTGGCCGTATGGTGTCAGCAGTGGGATTCGAATCCACAAGCTCAGGGTTTAAAGTCTTAACCACCACACCACACCACCTAACCCTAACCCTACGCAAACTTTCAGAGTTCTGCTTTGCTATCATCTTCACAACAACAACAACCTTCATTTGATAGTGCCCTCTTACGATTCCCACTGGCACAAAACACAAACCCACTTTTTTAAACCATCAAGCAGGTGAAGCTTCACCCGACCATTAAAAGAAATCCCACTGCTGCCCACCCTGTCACTGTGAAGTGGCAGCAGTGACACGTCTATAGAGGGCTGTACTGGGAAGTGCCTCAGGAAGTAGTCAATCATGCAAGGCACTATATAAGACAAATGGCTGAAGAGGTTTGGGGTCCTTCTGGTTCTGCAGGTTTTAAAAGAATATCGTACTCCACTCCACTTTCATTTCTGGTCTCACTGTGCAGATGTTCAAAGTTGGCACTTTGCAGTTGACTTCATCAAAAAAGGAGCCATGTAGTGATGTTTTATGTGTTTTATTTATTTATATTACAACAGAGAGACTCACATTGGCGTGTGAAGGAGTATATAAATAAAGGATGATTAAGGAAAAAGAGTCAAATAAAGCTGGTGTCATAGTGCTGCTCCTCCTGAAAGGCGCTATATAAGATTAAGCAATGCCATCATGATGTTTCAGGTGACAGGAGCTATATTACAGTAGGCACAGCATCAGAATTGGTGACAGTGAATAAATAAAGGACAATTAAAGACACGGAGAAATAAACTGCTGGGTGATAGTGCATCTCCTGAAAGGCGCTATATACTATTAGGAAAGACCGATATAATAAAGTTTGAGGTAAAAGGGGCTTATAGAAAATGCAAAACACAGAAGAAACAACACAGGCATTTATTAGTATGAAAATATGAGGAATGATAAAGGAAACAGCAAAATAAAGCTGAACAGTCAGGAAGGTCACATTAAGAAAGGCCGTGGTGATGTGCTGTTTTAGCTGTGAAAGGAGCTATATAACAGAAATGATAACACCCGCATTACTGAGAGTGAATTAATAAGTAATGAGGAAGAAAAGAGTGAAACAAGCCCTGTAAGGGCGCTTCTCCTGAAAGGCGCTATATAACATTAAGGAGAGTCAGGGCAACTCCTAAGCTGCTGAATCCAAATTAGGGTGGTGGAGGGGGTGGAGCCTATCCCAGGTAGCATTGGGCACAAGGCAGGAACAAACCCTGGACAGGACGCCAATCCATATATCAGCAGGACTTGTGAAAGGTGCTATATATCAGGAGGAATAACATCGGCATTAGTGAGAGTGAAGAAATAAAGAACAATGAGTGAAGCTGTGACATAAACAGCGCTCATCACGAAAGGCGCTATATAAGATTAAGAAAGAGCGATATAATGTTTCAGGTGACAGGAGCTATATTACAGGAGGCACGGCATCAGCATTGGTGACAGTGAATAAATAAAGGACAGTTAAAGACACTGAGAAATCCATTGCTGAGTAATAGGGCTTCTCCCGAAAGGCGCTATATACTATTAGGAAAGACCGATATAATAAAGTTTGAGGTGAAAGGGCTTATTGAAAACGCAAAACACAGAAGAAACATCACAGGCATTTATTAGTATGAAATTATGAGGAATGATAAAGAAAGGCCACTGTGATGTGTTTTTCTTTTTTGTGTGAAGAGAGGTATATGACAGAAATGATACAACTGGCATTACTGAGAGTGAATTAATAAGTAATGAGGAAGATAAACAGTGAAACAAGCTGTGTAAGGGCACTTCTCCTGAAAGGCGCTATGTGACATTAAGGAGGGTCAGGGCATCTCCTAAGCTGCTTAATCCAGATCAAGGTTGCGGAGGGGGTGGAGCCTATCCCAGGTAGCATTGGGCACAAGGCAGGAACAAACCCTGGACAGGGCATCAAGAAGGGCCCATATAACAGCAGGACTTGTGAAAGGTGTTATATAACAGGAGAAATAACATCAGCATTAGTGAGATCGAAGAAATAAAGAACAACAAGTGAAGCCGTGAAATAAACAGTGCTCATCATGAAAGGCGCTATATAAGATTGCCATTATGATGATTTATGTGACAGGAACTTTACAACCAAAAGAACAGTACTGGTCTTAGTGTGAAGAGATAATATATAACTAAGAAGGGCAAATATAATAACATTTGACGTGAAAGGTGCTACATTACAGAAGGAACAAAATCAGCATTGGTGAATGTAAATAAATGACAAATAAGGAAATTGTGAAATAAAGCCATGAAAGGTGCTATATAACTTATATAAGAAAGGCAGTTAAAATAACATGTGATGTGAAAGAGCTCGAGAGAAGAACAGCTTTGGCATTAGCAGAAGAGAATAAACAAATTAATAAAGAACGCTGAAGGGGACTGTGAAATAAAGCTGAGTAAGGGGGCTTCTCCTCAAAGGCGCTATATAACATGAAACAAGACTGATATCATACTGTTTGGTGTAAAAGGGCTTCTGGAAAACCAACATTACAGAAGTAGCAAAGTTAGATTAAATGTGAAAAGGAGGATTAAGGAAATGCTGAAATGAAGCTGTCTAAGCCTGCTGCTCCTGAAAGGCGCTATATAACACTAAGGAGGCCCAATACAATTTCCCTTTGGGATTAATAAAGTATCTATCTATCTATCTATCTATCTATCTATCTATCTATCTATCTATCTATCTACAGTGCTTCATATAGAAGTACATGTGACAAGGTGACAAATCACGGAAGGAACAACATCAGCATCTGTGAGAATAAAAAAAAAAAGGACAATGAAGGAAAGTATAAAACTGTGTAGTAGTGCCTCTTGTGAAAGGCGCTATATAACATTAAGAAAGACCAATATACTGATGTTTGATATGAGTGGACTGGCAAAAATAAACTCCATTTTAGAAGGAACAACACTGGCCTGAAGTCAAAGGCCAAATAAAGAAAGATTAAGGAAGTAGTCAAATAAAGCTGTGCACTCATGAAAGGCACTATATAATATTAGAAAAGGCAACAACCATAACGTCTGCTGCCAAAGACCCTGTGAGTGAAGGCTGCTGGGGTCCCTTGGTGGCCCCGACTCGGTTTGGGGGCAGGTGATGTGCTGCCTGTTGGTGAATCCCGAGGACCCCTAAGGACCCCAAGCCCGTGAGCCGGTCACTTTGTTAACCCTATGTGTGTCTAGCTAATGTTGCACTTGACCTCCCCTCACACGCCACACTCTTGCCTGTCCATTTCTGTGTTTTTTATTTTATTTTTATTTTTCCCGTTTCATTTTCTTTTTTTTTTTTTGCACTCCTACGGCTCGTGTTGCTCTTTGTGGTGATTTATTTCCCAATTCCGGGAGTGTATTTTTAAAACTTTTCTATTTACAAGTAACTTTTAAAAATGAATTGTACTAAAGGATGGTTACTCCATGGCCCCCGGACAGCTTACATGGAAGTCATTAATTGGTTTTGGGAGGGGGGGCTCTGGGGGTCTGCCAGCCTAGTATGACTCACACACAACAGAATCCCGTTTTTGTCCTCCTCGTTTGTCTTTTCTTCTCCCCAGCAGCTGCCTCAAGTCCGCACACTGAACGCTGGCTTGGCTTTCTTGAATTGCATCTTCCTGCAAACTCAAAAGCGTTGGCACCACACGAAAAAAAATGCAGGTGGGCAAAAAGAAAAAAAAAAAAAAAGAAAAAATAAAGAAAAAGCCAGAAGAAAATGACTAACGCAGAGTGAAGTCGTGACTTTTCCTTTATTGTCCCCTCTTGTCGTCACACGTTCACTACAAGCTGTCCTTCCAGCAGTGACCTTCCTGGTGACGTGGAGGCCTGGCATGTGCCTCCTCACCTGAGTGCCCCCTGCTGGTTTTTGGGTTAAGATGGACATTCTGAACCCTGACAAGTGAATCAATATTGGTGACACCATAGGAGAAGTGACACTGGTGCCCTCTACATGTAAAGTGCCTCAGAACAAAGTCAGCTGCTGAAAGGCACTATATAAAATCAGGGAGGTCACCCCCCCCCCCCAAGAAATGGACTATTTTTGTGACCCTGAGTGAATCACTTCACCTGTCATTAATGACACTGCAGAAGAACTCAAACTGATGCACTCTGGGGGAACAACTACCTTAGGACAGTGTTAGCTATTGAAAGGCGCTATATAAAAATCAGAGAGGTCAATTCTAGCTGCTGCCCCCTTCTCTGACCGTGAGGGGCTTATTTAATTTGTAGCTGGTTGCATCATCTAAGAAATAAAATGCTTACCCTTTACACAGACAGTTCCTTTGGCTGTATTTGAAAGGAGCTATAAGACGTCCAGACCACTCATTTGTTTGCCATGATGCCATCACGTGGCCCTTTACAGACTGAGCGGCTGGTGAAGCTGCCACACTGCCTCTGGCTTTCAAACGAGAGGATTGTGCGGCGGGGCAGAGCTCTTATCTCACATTGCACCTGTCAGCACGAATTGATGGTGGAATTTGATGCCCGCAAAGAAACATCTGCCAAACATCTGCCACCTCATCCGCCCATCTGAGCGGAGAGCCGAAGATGAATTCCGGCAGCCGGCGTCCCAGTGAAACATCTGAGCTTCTCCCAAGTGACAGGACGCATCAAGTCAGATCTGCCGTGGCACATTTTCAGCTACCATGGAGTCAGTTGAAGGTGGCTGAGAGCTCGATGGTGCCAGCTGAATGGAGACCCCCCCCCCCCAAGGCTAGCTGAGCCTCAACATCCCTGCAGTGTGACTAGAGTTGGGGCCAGGGGTATGACTGGGGGGGGGGTCCCCTCCCTCCCCATGTGACATCTTTCTGTCATCCTTTAAAAACCCTGCATGCTGCCCACGTGGCAGACTGACGCCCTGTGCTGTCTTGTGCTTGTATTGCAGCTAAACTCCCCCATGAATTCGGTGAGCAGCTCAGAAGACATCAAACCGCCCGTGGGGATCAATGGGGTGATGAAGGCGCAGGCCCACCAGTCACTAACGCCGCTGTCTCTTACCAAACATATCTGTGCCATCTGTGGAGACAGGTCATCAGGTAAGGTGCCAATCCAACACTAGAATTTGGTGAATGATTAATGTACTGTGCTGGCATGTACCCGATGCTGCTGGCTCCCCATGACCCCAGACTGGATTTAGTGACAATGAATGAAGAACGGACCTCCTGTGTGAGTTTGTGGGAGGGAAGCCTGAATGTGCAGGAGGCGTGCGGGTAAACAGGTGGCATTTCTTAGGCTCATGTCCATGTAATACGAGATTGTGCCTCTGCCCACCTGACTATGTAATAGATACTGAATCTTAAACATCTTCAGATTTTGGCCTGCTGGTGGCGCTGTTGGCACTCAGTTTGAATGTGGGCAACTGCTGACGTTTCTCACAGGTCTGAAGTGGAGCGCAAAATCGGGAAGCCCAGTGCCCATCATCCGAATCTTCCATGGGAGTCTAGAAAGCGGTCAGCCAGACATCAATGGTAGCAAAAAGTGCCACAAGACAAGACAATCAAGTGGAAGGACCACCAGTGTTAGTGCCCCCAGCAGTCACAATTATTTGGTGTTCAGATACCCAACTCTCAAAGTGGGTCTTCCAATCAGTGGCCAATCCTCTGTGCCAACAGGGAAGATTCCAGCCACCTCTTTGTCACACCCCTGCCTCCAGGGTAGACCGGGACCCTCAATTGGACAAAATGAAAACAGATAAGGATGAATGAATGGATGGATGGATGGACATCACTTCATAGAAAGCTATGAGTCATAAAGTTCTGATGACCCAACTATGAAGATATCCTGTTGACAATCCGGTGCCAGCCATGCCATCCACAAACATTATAGGAAAGGCCTCACACTGACCCTAAAATTGGCCACTTCTCTTTTATTCTGGTGGGTGGCACAGTGATGGATGCTGATGTCCTACAGCTCCAGAGTCCTGGGTTCAAGTCCCAGTCTGGTCCATGAGGGTGTTTTGTTCCTGGCACTCCAGTGACTTCCCAGTGGCGCACCATATTGGTTAACCAGCCACCACTGAGGGTATATGTGTCCTCCTTAGTAGTTTCTTCACTCAGTTTGCTCACACGCTACTTACATGTGGGTGGGCAAGGGGCTGACCCAAACACAGCGCCCACCATGAGTCTGATCTCCGCCTGCACCCGTCATCAGATGGCACAGCATTTCTACGAGTGTTAAAGCAGTGCATGTCGGTGCTGAAGCTGTCCAGCAGGGGGCGCCTCTTATGTCTAGAGCCTGAAATCAGGCAGTGACTAAGAGCAGCTGTGAGCAAAGGAGGGCACTCTGGGTGGCACGGCTGGATCAAACTCATAGCTCCTCCTTCTAATCCCATAATCCTGCCACATCACCGTGAGACCCTCCAACCAAACCACAAAAGCTCTCTATACTGCCCTGGTTACCACACTGCTTGGCTCCTCCTTCAACTCCCTGCACAGTCTCCGCCCCCAAATACTAAAGACTCCACCCAAACTCCTTTTTTGGAGGTGGAGTTTCCTGTTTCCTCCCTGACAGGCACCCATTTTGCCTGACATCTTAAATTCGACCAGGTGCCAGCTGCCGTTTGTATGAGTGGGTACACATGCCCTGGCATGCTCTCCTGGTTCAGGACCTGCTGACTGAAGGATGGCAGGTGACTTGTTTATGGGGGGGACTACAGGATTTGGTGTCCTGACACAGTAAAGCCTTTATTTAACAATGGGGACTAAACCACCAGCATCGGAAGTGACCAGCCCACCAGGGGGCGCCATTGTTAACTTGGCCATTTGTCTTTCCCAGGTAAACATTATGGGGTCTATAGCTGTGAAGGGTGCAAGGGCTTCTTCAAGAGGACGGTGAGGAAAGACCTGACCTACACGTGCCGGGACAACAAGGACTGCATCATCGACAAGCGCCAGCGGAACCGGTGCCAGTACTGCCGCTACCAGAAGTGCCTCGCCATGGGCATGAAAAGAGAAGGTATGGCACATAGCGTAGTGGAGAGCAGGGCTGTTAGTGTAGGGGGCACCACTCTATGGGATGGAGGGGTGGGGGGGCTTACGGAAAAACAGATGTGTCCACTAAGTGACTTTTTATTTCAAATTATAAGGGAGCACCTAATGACTTGGTGAAGAGAGACAGAGTGAGCCACATGTGTGCCTAGGATTGGCACCTCAGGGACCCAAAACCCATCCCATAGCAGCTATCTGGTCAGGGGTCACCGCAAACCCCTTAAATCGAATAAACAGAACTTGAATGGCAAGGGGCAGAGAATGAGATGATCCGGACAGTGCATTACAATCCCCTAAAGCGGACATCATCAAAGACCACCATAAGTACCCACCCCACACTCTGTTATATTGTGCCACTCATGATCAGCAAAATGCTTTGTTATATTTACTGATAAGTATAAGTCTGGGATTTGAACCCACCACATTTGAAGCATAGCCCCCCACTACCTGGCAGACAGGGAGAACCAGCTGCCTTTGGAGTACGAGATCTCCCACCTAAACTGACACTCCAGTCC
The DNA here is from genome assembly GCA_026402145.1 of Polypterus bichir lapradei. NCBI lineage: Eukaryota > Metazoa > Chordata > Cladistia > Polypteriformes > Polypteridae > Polypterus > Polypterus bichir. The sequence goes on along the minus strand of JANRMT010062806.1, from coordinate 125,876,083 downwards.
CCAGATCTCTAGCCCACCTTGCATATCTCCCCCTGTCCCATAACCAATACCGAAAATTCTCAGCTCTCCTCCAGAATCTCCCTTCCAGCTCGCCCCATGACTCCCTTAATTCCCATAGCTTTGCCATTCCCTTCCTAAATAGTCCGTCTCACACCCCCCCCCCCCCCATTTGGCTCCTCCCTCCAATCCCACAGTTCCACCCTAAGTACCAGAAGTCTCCCCCACACCACCACCCATAGCTCACTCCCCGTAACTGCCTCAAACTCACAGCTCCTCCCTCCAATCCCACAGCCCCGCCTCTTCTTAAGCCCCACCCCACTATCAGTTCCTTCTGTAACCCCTGTATACTCCCAACCCCCAGTTATCAAAGACTCCCCCCAGGCTCCTGCCTTCCCTGTCCCCACTGCCTTTCTTAACCTCCAAATGCTTATCTTGTCCTTTCAGTCTCCACAGAACCCCGTTTCTCCTCCCTGTTCCCTAAATCCTCTGCCTGACCCTCCCCTCCTGCCTTCTTCTTGGCTCCAAACCTATAGTCCCACCCCACCCCATCATGAACCCCTTCTCTAGATCCCCACTTACCCCCATACAGCCCTACTTACACTGCCCTTTCTCAAAGTCCTGCATAGCCCCGCCCACAACACTACACTACATGCTCCTCCCCAAATGATCTGGCCCTTCCCATTTTGCCCTTGTTACATCCTATATACAGTACTTTGCTCCTCCTTCAAGTTCCTGCATAGCCCCACCCCTAAATAACACTGACTCCTTCCAGACTGCTTTCTTTCCCCTCTCAACTCAACTTGTTACAGTCCTAATTCTTTGCTCCTCCCTCAAATCACTGCGTAGTTTCCACCCACAAATGCCACAGTCTCCACCCACACTCCTGCAGTCCCTGTCCAAACTGCCTCAAACTTGTAACTTCCGCCTCCAATCCCATAGACCCACCCCATCGCCACAAACCCCCAGTCTTCATGTAGTGCCCTTGTTCTCCTCAACACTTAGCTGCTCCCCCAAACAACACTGACTCTGCCCGACTCCTGCCTTCCCTGTCCCAACAGACCTTGTTACCCCTCCCCATACTTACCCCCTCCCTCAAAGCGCTGTTTTGCCACGCCCCAAGCAGTAGATAATCCTTCTCAAATCCCTTGTCTCCCCTTCTTCTACTGCCTTTGTTACACCCCAAAGTCCTGGCTCCTCCCTGAAATCCCTGCATAATCGAGACCACCAGATACCAAAGACTCCTCCTGACTACTGCCTTCCCTGACCAAACTGTCTTTGTTAAACCCCAATTTTAGCTCCTCCCTCATTCCCTGAGTAGCCCCACCCCCAAACACTACATACTCCATCCCAACTTCTCTGCCCTCCCATACTGCTTCCCAATCCCAAACTCTGCAGACTCATGTCCAAATTCTCCCATATTTCACTCTTAGCTCCTCCCTCTAATTCCATGGTCCCACCCCATCACAATGAACCCTTTCTCCAAACTTCCACCTTCCACCATACTGCCCTTCTTACACCCCAAATGCTAAGTTTTTTCCCTCAAATCTCTGAATAGCCCCAGCCCCAAATCCTTTGCCCCTCCCAAACTGCCTTTGTTAGAGCTCCTCCTTCAGACTCCTGCCTAGTCCCGCCTCTAAATACCACTGACTCCTCCCAGACTGCAACCTTCCACAGTCCCATCTGGCCAAATGCTTAGCTCCTCCACCAGATTTCAGCATAGTCCCCACCCCTAGACTCCACCCACACTCCTGCAGTCTCTGTCCAATCTGCCTCAAACTCCTAGCTCCTCCGTCCAATCCCATTGGCCCGCCACACCACCATGAGACCCTCCTGCCAAACCACAACAGTACCCTATGCTGCCCTGGTAAACACACTGCTTGGCTCCTGCTTCAAATCCCTGCACAGTCCACACCCCCAAATACCAAAGGCTCCACCCAGACTCCTGCCTTACCTGTCCAAACTGCCTTTGTTAGCTCCTCCCTCGAATCTCTGCATAGCCACACCCATAAACTCGACATTATCCTCCCCAAATCCTTTGCTTCCCCTCCCATTCTTATATCTCAGTCCCTTTAGCCCCCCCCCTTCCCAAACTGCCCCCACTTCCTCATCCCATAACTTCCACGTTCCAAGCTTCCGCTGCCTTACAGTCCAAGGCTGGTGGACTGGTGATTCTTCAGCCGTCGTGCCCACTTATGCGCTGGCATCTTGTCCTGGCTTGTTCTCTGCCTTACTTTCCAGCTCACTGGTGATGGACAGATGGATTTTTTTCCCTGTCTTGTGGTTGTCCAGAGTTTATGGCACTTCTCTCTCTCTCCTCCTTTTCTTACCGTTACTACTTTTCAGACTGAGTCAGAGCAGAATCGGGATCCCTGCTGCCCACCACACTTTAAAGTACGAGAGCTTGTGGTGTCCAGGAAAAGAAGGCCATTTCCTGATAAAAAAAAACAAAACAAGGAAAGGACATTAACACCCTGCAGCCCTGGTCTCAGGAGGGTCCTTCAAGCACTTGATTTTCACAGTGGGTCAAAGTCAAGCCTAAAACACAGAAAGAGCATTAGGACGGCTTCTCCACTTAATGGACCGCCGGTCTCAGGGTACCTTCTGTTCCACGTTGTGGCAGGATGACATTACATTTGAGTTATTCAGTCTCTAAAGATGGCGCCCCCTAATGGCTCAGGCCTTCACTTTCTGTCACGGAAGCTGCTCTTTTTACTATAAGGCACTTTTCCATTAAATTGTGTGGACTGTTTCTCAGATGTTGACCGTAGTCACTGACGGTGAGGGACCTCAAAATGTGGTCGGTTTGCAATGCATGATGAGTATGCAAATTTATATTGTTTGGTCAGCTTATTCAACTTGTTAGAATTTTTAAATCCATGCAACAAAAGAGCAAACGTTCATGCAAATAAGGTGCTTGCTGATTGGTGGATATCGTGAGCTCGAGTGCCAATAAGCAGCCACGGAATGACCGGGGTCTCAGTTGGAGCCCGATGTGACCCGAGTATTGTGATTCTTGGTGACTCAGGTGATGTTTAGATTTTATTTTGTGTGACCTGATAACATCTGGCATTGTTGCCACTAGAAATCACTAATGTGGTAAATACAAGTGGCAGGAGGGGCTATAAAATAAAACTCCTCAATGTGTTACTGTCAATTAGAATTGCAGAAATGCTAAAAGATTCCACTAGATGGAGCTCTGACAAGTTTGTGAAGCACCTTGTGGTGTGACATGACACCCATCCATTGTCTCACCTACATGGAGATGCTGGAGCCCATCCAAGCAAGGAGCACTCATAGGACAGGACGTCAGACCATCGCAGTCTGCAGTCCACAGTCCACACACACATCAGGGGGCCCAGTTGGCATCACCAGTCCACTAACCTGCATGTCTTTAGACTTTGTGAAGAGTGTGGAGGAAATGTGTGTGTACACTGGGAGAACATGCAAACGCCATATAGGAAGGACCTGGGGTGTGAGTGAGTTAGCGGCACTACCTCTGCATCCCTGTGCCACCCCCTCAAGTGTAAATAATGAAAGTGTCCACTAGATGGGCAGAACGCCACTAGAAAGGAACCACCAACCTCACTCTGGAACTTGGAGTTGGGAGGAGCATTAGGATGGCTTCTCCACTTAATGGACTGCTGGTCTCAGGGTACCTTCTGTTCCACGCTGTGGCAGGATGACATTAGATTTGTGTTATTTAGTCTCTAGAGATGACGCCCCCATAATGGCTCAGGCCCTGGGGGGTCACTTTCTATAATGGAAGCTGCTCTTTTTACTATAAGGCGCTTTTCCATTAAATTGTGTGAACTGTTTCTCAGATGTTGACCATGGCCAGTGATGGTGAGGGACCTCAAAATGTAGTCGGTTTGCAATGCATTATGGGTATGCAAATTTATCTTGTGTGGTCAGCTCATCCAACTTACTTGTTAGAATATTTAAATCCATACAAAAAAGAGCAAAGGTTCATACAAATAAGGTGCTTGCTGATTGGTGGATATTGAGAGCTCGAGTGTCAATAAGCAGCCACGGAATGACCGGGGTCTCAGTCGGAGCCCGATGTGACCCGAGTATTGTGATTCTTGGTGACTCAGGTGATGTTTAGATTGTATTTTGTGTGCCCTGATAACGTCTTGCATGGTTGCCACTAGAAGGCACTAATGTGGTAAATACAAGTGGCAGGAGGGGCTGTAAAATAAAACCCCTCAATCATTTTCCATCACCCACCTACCGATGAGAATTGCAGTAATGCTAATGCTAAGCGCTCTGACAAGTATATAATGCACCTTGTGGTGTGACATGACACCCATCCATCGTCTCACCTGCATGGGGATGCTGGAGCCCATCCCAGCAAGGAGCACTCAGAGGACAGGATGCTAGTCCATTGCAGTCCGCAGTCCACACACAAACACACATCAGGGGGCCCATTAAGCATCATCAGTCCACTAACCTGCATGTCTTTGGACTTTGTGTAGAGTGTGGAGAAAACGTGTGTGCACTGGGAGAACATGCAAACGCCACATAGGAAGGACCTGGGGTGTGAACCCTGGTCTCATTGTAGTGAGTTAGTGGCACTACCACTGCATCCCTATGCCACCCGCTCAGGTGTAAATAATGAAAGAGTCCACTAGATGGCACTCTGACAAGTATGCAAAGCACCTTGGGGTGATGAATTCAATTAATGACATACAATTCTTAAACCCGCCTAATCCAAGTCATGAAAGCCACTATATGAAAGAAACATTGATTAATGGATGGACAGAAATGACATCATTCATGTTTGAGGGGTCCACCACTATTGTAGCCAACAGCCACCTTCTAATTCTAATGAAAGTTTGGTTCTCTTGAGGTCATCTAAGTAAGGGGTTAAAATAAGGTGGTGGTGGGGGGGTGCTGTTCAATTTGGTATTGTGACCACCAGGGGGAGCCTCGTTGCCCTGACTTCAGCCAACAGAGAGCCCTGGTCTCATTGTAGTGAGTTAGTGGCACTACCACTGCACCCCTGTGCCACCCCCTCAGGTGTAAATAGTGAAGGAGTCCACTAGATGGCAGAACGGCACTAGAAAGGAACCACCTGACCCCTCTGTGGAACTTGGAGTTGGGAGGAGTGGAGGAAGGAATCTGTAATGGTGTTGTGAATAGAAGGTCTTTGAATCCAGGACTTGTGTCCGTGTGGTTGTGTCAGAGATTTGGAGTTCTGAGGTGCCCCCTAAAGGTCACAGGGGGTAAAAACCGAAAACAGGACCTTCTGTTTCCCCAGAGGTAGTTATCTGCTGTCAGGCCGCCCGTTTAAACCTTTAACATTCCGGCGGTTCCAGTCTGCTTTTCGATTTGTCTCTAAGCAGCAGTAGTGACCGAAACCAGTTTTGTTAAATGCAGCCGTCCAGGAGGAGAGACAACGAGGAAAAGATCGCAACGAGAATGAAGTGGAGTCGACGAGCAGCGCTAACGAGGACATGCCGGTGGAGAAGATTCTCGAGGCTGAACTTGCCGTGGAGCCCAAGACAGAGACGTACATCGAGACGACCCTGGGGATCCCGTCAAACTCGGTGAGTAGCTGCCTGTGGGTCTCGGACCCGTAGCCTTGATTGGTGGAGATGGAGGAGGGGCTTCTGAATGAGGTGGGAGGGGCACAGGCAGCTGGAGATGCCTTCTCAGAAGTTACATTATGGACATCCAAAGAGCCAACTAGGTGGCAAAGTAATGTCCTATTATCTTGTTATATGGATAACCAAAGGGACAAACCCGCCAGCATCATCTCCTGTCACGTGTTCACAAGATGGTTAAAAAATATTTAAGAAGTCCAAAAATTGCAGGAGGTTTAAGATTCAAGTGAACAGCCTTTCAGTTTTTCATTGGCTGTTCCAATTAGTTCATAATCTGATTTGGAGGTGTGACACTCAGCATAATGCGGGGACACTCAAGCAGCAAACGTGACAAGGTGAGGGAACCTCAACACGTCTGTTATAATAGGAGAATCATCAAAATAGATAAACAGTGTGAGGCCTCTTAGAGACCCCCTAAACAAGGCCAGGACCTTCCCTAGCCTAACTAGGACAGGTCTCACCCAAAGCAGACCAACCCCAAGCTCCACAGCCGGGCTTTGGCCTACAAGGGCCCAAAACAGGGATTGGGCTTGAAAAGTTGAAAATATATCTTTAAATGTGCTACGATATGCAAAAACGCTCCTCCACTAGGGAAGGGAACCGTAACCCTGCAGCTGTGCTCATCTCATTGAAGAAATTCTGAAGAAAGAGCTGGGGGTCCACTCTACTGAGTACCCGTTGTAATTTTAAACACTTCAGTCATGTCACCTCATACTCTCCATTTCCTTAAACTGAAGGCGTCAATACCTTCAGTCTTTCTCCTCACTGTTTGCTCTCCACGGCCGAGAACATTTCCTCATTGTTTGCTCTCCATGGTCCTGAATCTGCTTCATCGCCCTCTTCTGGACTGTCTCTAGAGCCAATACACCTTGCTTGGCACATAAGAACATTAGACATTTGAAAAGTGAGAAGAGACTCTTCAAGTGCTGCTATGTCTTTCTTGTCTCGTGGTGTAGCTTGTAATATGGAGACCAAAAACTGCACACATACTGTAACAGAAATTAAATATCCCTTATAGCGGGATGTCACAGGTTAGGTCCACCATACTGTGTTTTTTTCTCTTCAGTCTTCTTAAACAGAAAACGCTCAGCTCTGTCAGTCTTTCCTCCTCGATCGCTCTCCATGGTCCTGAGTCGGCCTCATTGCTGTGGACTTTCTCTTGTGCTGCTGTGTCTTTATTTATAATGAAGATACCAACAGTGATGGCAGTACACTGGAGGAAGCCTCGCTGGCACATTACATACTGAAGGAGATAAAGAACGACGACTCCTATAGAATGAAACCTTCATGATTAACAGTAGGGATCCACGGTGCCAATGAACTTCATAATCTGAAATACCAAAGTCCTCTCCATTTACTTAAACAGGAAAGGCTTGGCTCCTCCTCAGTTGCTCTCCTTTGTGTTGAATTCTTTCTTTCTTTCTTTTTCTTTCTGTGCTCCCTTTACTGTTTCTTTCTTTCTTTTTGTGCCCCTTTCCTCATCCCTCCTCTTTCTTTCTTTCTGCCCATTTACTCATCCTTTCTTTCATTTTCTTTCTGTGCTCCCTTTACTCATCCCTCCTTTTTCTTTCTTTCTTTCTTTCTTTCTTTCTTTCTTTCTTTCTTTCTTT
>JANRMT010062806.1:125857275-125868128 GCA_026402145.1 Polypterus bichir lapradei | reverse complement strand
AATAATAATAATAATAATAATAATAATAATAATAATAATAATAATAATAATAATAATAGTAATAAATAGTTATTATAATAAATCCTCCACAGAGACACTTAGTCTGTAAAATCCAACACGTGTAATCCTTTAAGGACAGCAGAGTGGCAGGGTGTTGGCAGTAAGGATATTAGGGTTCACGTGCCCAGGACCCACATGTTCCCCCTGTGTCTCCGTGGGTTTCCTTCTGGTGCTCCAGTTTCCTCCAACAGTCTGAAGATATGCAGGTTAGGTGGAATGTCAATGCAGAATTGGCCCCTGGCATCCTGTTTAGGGCACTGTTCCTGCCTTGTGCCCAGTGCTTGCTGGGATAGACTCCAGCAACCCTGCTCAGCATGAAGCAGTTTTAGAAGATGGTATACCAATCCTTACAATGATAGTCATAAAGCCAAAATATCCAAAAACTTGCAAAGTCCACAAACAAAGGAACACAAAGGAAACAAAACGAAAAGACATGAACAAAAAAGAAAGAACACCAGAGGAATGTGTCCGAGCCACGCTGGGCCCTTAAATAGGACAATGCAGTGTCAGGAGGCCCCACCCCCTTGGGCTCAACATGCAAACTGCTAAAAACACAAGCTAATCTAACATAAGTAACAGTTATGGCACGGACATAAAGACATTTACACAGTAACCATCAACAACAATCATGAAATCAACCATAACAGAGGAGACCCTGGTGTGACCACGACAGCCAGGAGGTGAATAATCAGCCAAAGGACTCACAAAGGCTGAACTATGAGGAGGAAGTCAAGAATCCCAATGTGCACATCGCCATCGTGGCGGTATAGCGTGTTTGTTAATTGAGGTCACCTCAGGCTGAAGAGGCTCCTTCAGTCCACCCAGTGGAGTGGCGGGCAGCTGAGGGTGAAGACGCTACACGAACCCGATGCTGCCCCTAGTGGTTGTTTTTCTACTCTTATTTTATATGTCACCACTCTCACTTTATTTAATTCATTTCTCTAATGTAAGTCTTATTGTTTAATTCATATAGCACCACTCATATTGAATTCTATTCCTAGGACAATCCCCCCCCCGACACACCTACCAATATAAGATCAAAAGACAGGTAAAGATTAGGGGCACCCTTAGGCAAACCCTGTATAATTGCAACGCAGAATAATACGCATAATTTAACGTTTAAAATGAATAATTTTTTGACAGACACAAGTCTGCTACTGTACTGGAGGCAGATTAAGGTGGAAGTGATGGGCACAGGGGGCCGAAACCCAAAAGTGATGTTACTTCTCTTCCCGTCACTGGTTGTCAGGTCTGCAGGAGAAATAAGAGGCGAGGCATTAGGCAACAGCGCCAACCCTTGACTTGGGGTGGAATTACCATTACAGTAGATGAGCCCTGAAGGTGACTCCCAGGTGCACGTGTGTGACAATAGATGTGCATACAGTATAGAGTGGTGCTGCCCCTAGTGGCCATTTAATCATCTATTTAGCACCACTCTTACAGATTTTTCCCCTTGGACCCCATCTATCTTTTTCTGTCCAGTGCAACAGCAAGTGGTTAGAGATGTGAACAGCAGTCATCACTGCTGCTACTGGTGGTCTGGTGTAGCTTATATTATACAGCTGCTTTTATAGTGAATGATATAGCCCCCCACTATACCAGTTAAATGAAGCTTGGGGTCCAAACTCTGCCGCCATGGTAAACGCTGCCCCTAGTGGTCATATAACAATTTGATTAAATGTACACTTCTCTTGACTTTCACTGACCATGCAGAAGCAGGCAGCTTGGAGTGCCATGTTGGCTGCTGCCCCCAAGTGGTAATTTTGTTAATTTGATTTTATATTCGGCTGCACTCTTCATATTGAATGCTTGCTTCCATTTTTTGACCAGTGCCGCAGCAGGCCAGCTGGGGTTTAAGCATTAAATCCACTACATGGTTGGTGCAGCCCCCCCCCAGTGGTGGCCCATCTTGTCATTTCACTTATTTAGCGTCTTCCCTGCTGAAATCTGTTCCTAGGATAAAAGCAGCTTGGTGTGCAAACAGTAACCCCGCTCCATATTTGGTGTTAACCTCTGGTAGCCATTTTAGAATTTGATTTTCTGTAGCACATTTATACTCAGTTATTTTCCTGAGATGCCCCCCTCCCCACCAACTATCATTTTAGTCAATTTAGTGGAAGGCAGATACTGTATCTCCTTCACTTTATGCTGCCCCTAGTGGTCACTCTGTAATTTGACTTTCTATATCACCTTTCAAACTAAAGTCTCCTCCCACTTTTGTTACCCAGCGCAGTAGCGGACAGGATGGGCTGCCGACTCTTCCTCGGTGGTGCTGCCCCTAGTGGTCATTTAGTACTTTGACTTTCTAAAGCACCTTTTATAATGAACTCTCCCATCATTTCTTTGGGTGGCAGCAAGCAAGGTGGGTTGCAGACTTTTCTTCCAGTTCATCATTGGTACTGCCCCTAGTGGTGGTCCTGGGCACCCCCCTTTTCCAACCCTTTGCAGGTGCACATATTCACCCTCACCACAGATTCAATGCCCCCCATACCCACCCGGTGGTGCCCCCTCCCATACCCACCCGGTGGTGCCCCCACACCCACCCAGTGGCACACCCTCCCATACCAACCCTGTGGTGCCCCCTGATGAGTGCGTTCACAGTAAGACTTCGCCTCAGTTGACTGGCAGAGCTGACTTCTGCTTTAGCTGCATCTCGGCTGCTCCTCGTCCTGGCCTGCCTCACTGAGCCCACCCAAGAGGAGATGGGGACCGCTGACCAGAGTGACGAGGCCAGCTGCATGCTCAGGGGCTGCAGAATGAAAGGCCACTTGGGAATGCAGCAGAAGACATTCCTCTTTAAAAGCTCACTTCAAGGACAGGTTGTCCAGCGGAGCCCTTTGGGATCTTCTCATGGAGAGCGTGAGGCGCCTTAATGGAGTATCCTTGTGATGCTGCGTCCCCCCGTGAGACTTGTGTCTCGCTTGCTCGCTCTTTTTCCTTTTTCATTCGTCTTGATGTGAGGAGAACGTGGCACAGAAAGCATCAGGACGCGGGCCTGTTGTGAGAATCTCTTTAATTCCAATGGTCCTTATCTGTCCTGGGACACGGGTTCAAAGCCATCACCACTGGCTATACGGGACCAACCAGACACACTTCAGCAACCACCACGCCACCTGGGGGGACATCTGTGTACCATCATGGTGCCACTTTGTCCCTGTACCTACCACCCCACCCAAACGTTCCGGCTGCTCGGCTGATTGGGCGTAAGTTGGCTTTGCGAGAGTAGATAAGCCAATTAGCTCTGCTGCCCTCCCTGCACTCCCATGATTCTTAGGTCCTGCCCCACAGCTCCATTCACTCATTCTGTGGATCACTTTAAGGACAGAGCTCACTGTGAAAGGCGTTATATGCAGCCAAGTCTAAGGATCTGTCTAGGTGCCATGTTTTCGTTTTTTCACCGATCATCCATTACCACAGAGCTCCATACTGAGTCTGACTTCTTCTTATCACAGATTCACAACTGAGAGTGTGGATCTTGTTAAAAGTCTGCACTAATGTAGCGCCTTTATTCACTTTCTGACCACCCTCTCTCTACTTTACTGCTGTCCTCTCACTGGTGGTCAGTTGTCTAAAATTGGGCACCATTTTGGGGCTCTGCTATTTAAAAACGGTGTGCAGTCCCCTGGGTTCAAGTGGAAATTAAGATAATAGCAAAGGCCAGCAGGGGGCGCTCATTCAGAATTCTCCAAACCTGGCTGCAAAATTCAGTAGAAGAAGACCCCCCAACCAGTCCAAGAGGGTCCAGCTGCAGGCAAGACAGTCTGAAGCCCCAGACCTTAGACATGCTGACACCCCCAATCAGTGGCATCTCTTGGACTCCGCCCACTTTTCAAGAGCCCCTCCCCATGTCTCGCCCGTGTACTGACTGCTGACATTGTATGCCCGTCGTATCGATTTCATTTCCTTTTAGTTCCTGCTATGGTTATTTTTTTTAATAAGTCAACGTAACTTCTTTGTGTGTAAAACTTACATGAAAAAATTTTCAAGGTAAAGCAACACGTCGCATTAGAAATGTCTATGTCAATTATTTAATTTTACAAGAGGTCAAAAAGAGACGTCGTCGTGTTTCTCACATGAATACCAGGAGGTCCCGGGCCTCATTGTGTCTGAAGTGCTCGGTTCTGTCAGAGGCCTAAAACTGTCCTGACTGCAGCTGGCTGCTCTTCAACCAGTCTGCCTGTGAGAAAACGAGCTGTGGAAACATGAGGAGTGGGGGCACACAGTGAAAGGCGCTATATGAAAGAAGTGAAAATGTCCTTTAGCAGACAGCGAGCCCAGATGAGCTTCTACCTACTGTGAAAGGTGCTATAATCTGCAGAGAACACTCCACTTGAAAGAAAACAAAGTGGGGGGCTGGAGCCTGTCTCAGCGGCATCGGGTTCAAGGCAGGTACCAACCTTGAATGGGACATCAGCCCATCACAGATCCCAATTCAATTAAACTAGCTCCTGGACAGGCTGAGGCGTTCCACGCAGAGGTGGTCTGTTGGATTGGGGTCAGGCAAGTGAGTGGTGGGGTGGGGAGGAGCAGCCAATGGTATCGATTCTTTCATTCTCTCACCACATGAGGCCGGGCATTGTCATGCACCAGTAAAGGATCCAGCATAGGGTCTAACAATGGGTGGTCCAAGGATTTCATCCCGATACCTAATTAAAGTCCTGCGGTGCCGTTGTCTCGCCTGTAGATGTCTGTGCGTCCCCCCATGGATATGCCTCCCCAGATTGACCATCACTGACCCCCCACCAAACTGGTCATTCTGAATGATGTCACAGGCAGCATAACATTCTCCATGGCTTCTCCAGACCCTTTCACGTCTGTTACATGTGCTCAGGGTGAACCTGCTCTCATCTGTGAAAAGCACAGGGCACCAATTCTGGTATTCTATGGCAAATGCCAATCGAGCTCCACGGTGCCCACTAGAGGACATAGTCGGGCCCTTGGGCCACCCTCATGAAGTCTGTTTCTGATTGTTTGGTCAGAGACATTCACACCAGTGGCCGGCCTGCCTGCTGGAGGTCATTTTGTAGGCCAGTGGTTCTCAAACTGTGGGGCGGGCACCCCTAGGCGGGGCGTGAAGTAACAAAAAGGGGGGGCGCAAAGATGTGAAAAAAAGATAACAAGAATCAAAAGTATGAAAAATCCATCTATTGAAACCAAAACAAATGAACTTAAACTACATTCTGATACTAGAAAAATAAATATAGAGTTAGATAAATGTCGATAAAAGTTAAGTAGGTATAATAAAATATGCATCTATGATATATCATTAATTAAAAAAAACAAATTGGTATTAGTGGGCTCCTTTCAAAAAAACATTAGGGGGGCGCGATTAAAACTGTTATGTAAACTCAGGTCGCAAATACTTAAAGGTTGAGAACCGCTGTGGTAGGCTCTGCCAGGGCTCATCCTGTTCCTCCGGTGGGTCCTGCTGATGGGTTAAGGACCTTCTACGAGGGGACCTGTCCAGCTCTCCTGGAGTAACTACCTGTCTGTCTCCTGGAATCTCCTCCATGCCCTTGAGACTGGGACACACAGCAAACCTTCTAGTGATGGCACGTATTGATGTGCCACCCTACCTGTGCCAGCTCTGTAGGGTGCAGGTATCACCCACCTCATAATACCAGTAGCGACACTGACTGTAGGAAAATGCAAAACTAGTGACAAAACACATGAGGAGGGAAAAATGTCAGTGGCTTCCCTCTACCTGTTAACTCATTCATTCCTGTTTTGGGTGGTCGTCTCATTGTTGCCCCTCTAGTGCACCAAAGCAGCTGAAACTGATGAACGAGCCCCTCTGCTGCTTCACTGAGCAGATCAGTAGCCCACTAGTCTCATTGACTTGATGCTATACTCTCATTATAAAGGGGTCCTTTCATTTTTTTGAGCAGTTTATGAAGTCCAACACAGTGACGCTATAAAAACACAAAGAGGCAGGTACAGCTGAAGTGACTTGGGACACGAATTGTTCTGTCTGGACGCTGGGATGGACAGGAGAGAAGATCGCCCTCTACTGGCTGCTCAGCACTACTTTCTAGTTAGTGAATTGATCGATTCTGCTAACAGCATCAGGGGTCATCCAGCAGGGGGCCATTCGGAGTTTGGGCTCGACAGCCACTGACTGTAAATTATGGACAAAAGGAACGTATTGATGAAATGGCATATTTCTCTTGGTCTAAAAATAATATTATTATTATTGTTGTTATTATTATTATAGTAATTGGTTTGATGTGCATAGAACATTTTCCTTACTCTAATAAGGTAATAATTTTATTTTACTTATACATAACATTTTCCCCGCGGTCTCATAATAACAAAAGCAGTAATACCTTTTAATTTCTAAAGTATTTTTCTTGTCTTCTAGTAATGATAGTAATCCATTGTACTTTCATACTCTACCGTTCACCTGGCCTGTTAATAATAATAATAATAATATTAATAATAATAATGTCATCTCACTCTTGTTCTAAGTATAACACGCCATTTTATTTTATATAGCGCCTTTCATGGCACTCGGCTCCCTGTCACTACCCTCAGGCTGGTCGTCCCCAAGTCCCTGTCCTCAAGCTCACTCTGGTGCCTGTCAGGTTTTGCTGTCCTTTGGTTTCTAGCTGGGCACAGACTCACCTGCTCTGTGCCATCCTAGTGTGTTGGTGTCCTCCGAGTGGGCATTTTCAGGCCAGGTGTCCCTTGTCTAAATACCTTGGCAGTGCCAGCTCCTTGCTTGGTGTCAGTGAAGCTGAATAAGTAGATTTATCTAATGAGTTAAGCAGGCATCATTAATGTGTCTAAACTGAGCCAAGAAACGAGCCGAAGGTTCATCACAGCTCTGATGTGAGCGCCAAGACCCCCAAGTGGGCCCCCTTGCTCCATTATCTTCCTTTAGCCTGCAGTCCCAGTCCTGATGCCCACATGCTTGTGTTAGTCTGAGGGAGCGAGTCTCAGTGCTGGGCATTATGTAGTGGTGGTTCTGGTGGCAGTAGTGGGATATGAGCAAGCAGACCGCTTGGTTTGTGAAACAGGAGTCAGCCCAGAGAGCAAAGACTGAAACTCCAAGCAGGACGGACGCTTCCCTTTTTTTGTGTCCTACTAAAATTTTCACAGAGGAGGAGCTGCTGTGACAGAGCAGGTGTCATGAGACGCGGGTAGTGGCACTGCTGAATACTTTGTGTGAGTCTGTATAGTGATTGCATTTCATTTGTTCTGAAGCTGTACAGACAGAATTCACCTTGGCATATGCCTTCAACTGAACTCTATATAGCGCCTTGCACAAACTTCTTGACTACAGCTTCTGCTCTGTAGTATACAGCCCCTGGCACCGAGTGATCACCCACCATGATGCTGCATTGGCATCTATAGAACCTTTCCTTACAAGCCTTGTCACTTTGTGTGAATTAAGTAAAGTCAGTAAAGCCAACAGATCAGGGCACTGAGCCGAAGTGGGCACACCAAAGCCAGCTGCTATCGCTGCCTTTGCCAATTGCCTTTTTTTCATGCTATATGGTGCCTTGCCCGAGCTTCATGACTTTTGCATCATGCTGTATGGTGCCTTTAATGACAGCTGCAAGGTGAAAGCGGTAAGATGTGAAAATTGGGTGGGCATCTCAATAAAGCCTGGCATTCTCTTGTTTTATATTCTGTAGCATCTTACATTATAAAAGTCACCCCAGATATTTTTATCAGCCTGTCGGCATGGCGTCGTCTGCGCTGCCTCGATTAATCTTTTCACGTTCAGTTTTTGATCTAATGGTTTGTAGCGTGTTTCAAGTGCACTTTTTACATATAGCGCCTTTCCTAGGGAGTGCTGTCTTAAGTGACAGACGGCGGTAACGTATTCAAAATTCAAGACCAACAGCGAAGCAAAGATTATTACGGAGACGTCACCTGTGACGTTTGGGGTCCTAAAACGACTGCGGGAACACGCGCGAGGCCCCGCCCACCCGAGTCTGGCCACACCTACCGCACGAGCCCCGGAGCAGCGCTGCGGAGGAACAGAAATGAGGTCAGTGAGCCGCTCATACACATTTAACGAGCGGCCATGAATTATTGAGGAGCGCTGCCGCCGCATTGAGCACAAGCCGGAGAAGAGAAGATCGCAGCACCCGCCATGGTGGCAGCGCTCGAGAAAGTGAAGCGCCATCACTCTGTCTGTTATATAGTGCCTTACATGGCACATGGCCTTGTCAACTAATAGAATACCGTTTAATGCCCGGCCGTTCTTGACCTATTTGGTGCCCCAGGCAGGAAAATCTGCCAAACCCCCGCCATTTTTCACACTGCCATAAACCGACACACACACACAATGCGCTACTAACACAAGTTAATCACGTATTTAATTACAAATAAATACATAAAATAATAATAATAGAACAATAAAGCTCATTTGCATGCACATTACGTATGGAGCAAAATATACGAAACGTACTGTATATAGAACAATAAAATAACACAATAGAATCACTTATTTAGCAGACTCTACTAACTTTATAGAGAAAAAGGAAGTACACCAAATAAATAATATTAGAATCACGTGGCTGGTAAATGAATGGACTTGATGCAAATTAAAGTCTTTTTAAAACCCGACACGCCTTGACTTGCAAAATCATTTCAAAGCTAATCGTACGACACGTCTCTGTTGATGCTCGTCACTGCAAGGCCATCGAGACGGTCTGGTGACACTGCGACCTCAAGTCACTTCTTATGAGCTTCACTTGTGACAAGCGTCTCTCTGCAGGAGCTCCCGTTACGGGACTGGAGGTTCTCCAAGTATTTAGGTGCATTTCGTTTAAATTCGTTTCTTGCAAGAAAGGTAACAGTTCAGCGTGGCCAACTTTAGGGAAATCTGGGAAAACTTCCATTTCTTGTGCCACAGCTTTTGCGTCAAGGTGTGACTGGTTTGTACATTGTAGCGTCACCACCGGGGCCTTTTGTCACGACGAAACTGGCACTGGGCTTGTGTACTGCTAAATGTGTATAACGTCCCCCTGGAGTTGTATGTAGTGCTTAAAATCCTTGGCGGTGTAATGGCCACAGTGTCCCTCCTCAGGCCCATTCTCAGTCTCCCCTTAGTACCTCCCGACCTGAGGAACATGCCAAGCGGGCGGCGCCGATGACAAGAGGAAGCTGCCTGGACTCAGTCACTCACTGCGTCCAGGTCGGCCGTCACTCACCCTACTTGAAGCTTGAAGGGTACGAGGAAGGGACTGGGAGCCAGCCGCGTGTCTGTCTGGCAGGCTGCGCGTTACGTGGCAACAGCAGGGGGTGAGGTCTGACTTCTGGTCCTGGCAGCGGCCAACTGTCGAAGCTGAAGCGGCTCTGCCTCGAGGTCACGCGCAAAGCGCACAGGTAGCGAGGAGGCCACACGTCGCACTATATGTCTGGCACGCTGCTTGCAACTGGTGTATGAAACAGCAACCAGACTGTGAGTGCAGACAGAACTGGTGTTGCTGGGGCGCACAACATAATCATTTCTTTGTGCTCCAGTTCGGTCCAGTCCGGGCAACATTTTCCAAAACAGAATAAAGATAGGAGTCTCAATAGTGGGCTGCAGTAATGTGCCCTGGTTTACTGTCTATCACTGCGTTAAATAGTGCCTATGCATTCTCTATATCCACTATATATAACGCATTTCCCACCTACTGTATATTATACATTTTAAAATGTCGTCTTTAATACCATTTCTTTCATGTTTACCTATCTTTATAACTATATATATACTATAGAGTGCCTTTCACATCTATCTATCTATCTATCTATCTATCTATCTATCTATCTATCTATCTATCTATCTATCTATCTATCCTTATTCTTTATAGTGTCTTTTATGTCCATCCGGTTGTTTGTACTGTAAATCACCTTTAACATCGATTTATCTAATTTAGCTCAATTCACATTTACCTGTCTATCACACAGTATAGCGCCTCTTCGTGTCCATTTTTATTTGATGTTACGACTTTCACCACTGCAGTGTCTCCGCAGGTGTCTTATCTTCTTTCATTTTGACACACAGACTTTTACACCAGAAGGATGTTTTTTCACCTGCTGATTGTCCCCGAGGCCATCCAGCCTGTAACAGCGACCGCCTAGGGCACATGTTGCTGCTGGGTCGCTGATTTCGTTTTCATGCCCATTCTCACTTTGCCCACATTTCATTTTTTTTCTTCCTCTTCAGTGTCCTCACACTGCAGGTTTCTGGGTCCCTCCTTTGTCCGAAGGTCTTAAAGTTCTGGGCCTTCTCTGGGTCCCAGGTTGAGGATGAGGTTGTCACGGAGTGCGGTGGTTCGACTCGGTGACGCCACTCAGGACCCCCACGTTGGGTTCAATGCTAGCACATGATTCTCCGCCCCATCAGCTTTCCAGAGTTAAAAGTAAACGATCTGCACCCTCATCTCTACGTGTCGCTACAAGGAAGTCGATTGAATTTTAAATCAAGAAAATGAAGCCCCCCTAGAGAGTGTCCCGGATGGTGAGATCGAGACTCCTCAGCTCGGATTCTTCCTTCGTTTATTTTTTTGAATCGGCCCTCTTGAGATCTCATCATATCGATCTCCCTCTTCTGTGCGATCTCTGAGGTTCAACACGCCGGGCATTCTAATCAGGGTCAGCGGAGACCAGTGGCGTATTTGGGGGGTCATCAGAGGCTTTAGCTTCTGATAATTTTTATTCAGGAACGTACAAGAATAATATATGTTAGCCCCTGATGTTCTTGACTCATTTTGATTCAGTCCATATACTTTTCATTTTTTTATATTACATTGACGATCGCGCAACTTCGAAGGGGGGGGGGGGGGGGGGGG
>JANRMT010062806.1:125820923-125857175 GCA_026402145.1 Polypterus bichir lapradei | reverse complement strand
CCCCCCCCCCAACCTCCGCCCCGCTGTTTAATTTTTTATCCGAGTAAAACTATGTGTAAAAATCACAGGGGGGTCTAAGGGATTCTTTCTACTAACCTCGTGCAGAACGCGCGCACACCGCACCGCAAAGCGCATGCGCGGTCAGCAACCGAAACGCTTTCGGATTTGCTGGGTTCCCACCGATTAGCGCGTTACCATTTTTCTAGTCAGTAGGTGACCGTTTGTGGTTAATGTCGCATAACTAACAATGTCACTGCTGAGGAAGGGAGGCTCTGCTGATGGATAAATAAGTTTTGCCTGCTTTTACTGACTTCAAGTGGAAAAAGGGAGAAGGTGGGGTGTCAGCAACATTAACTAAAAGCAGTGAATGGAGGACGAGTGTCGTATTCTCCTGAGTGGCTGACCTACATGATAAGCAGATGCACTTCAGATATTTTTGCAGGTCTGTCTTGTATTTTGAAGACCTGCTGCGTCACATTTACCGTTAGTTCTTCATAATGGCGGCCACGTCACTAGAAGTTGCTCGAAGCTTCTCTGAGGATAGATAAATACAGTAATACGTGCGCTGCTCATGCTGCTCAAGCCGCGAGGACCGCATGTGTGGGCGTGTCTCCTTGTCTGACGTCATTTTCGCGGCTCCTGACTCGACCCCATTATGCTGGTCCTTTTATACCTTTGATTTACTGATCTTCGCCGTGTCGTCTTCATCCACAGAGAGCGCCGGTGTTCTGACATTTTATCCTTCATTCTCATTAGAAACACTCAAGTTCAATCTTCTGAAAGTACTTTTAGGGTAAAAAGGAGGTTTTAGATTTGATCCTGTCGTGAAAAGTGTATTTTTACAGCTTCATTCAAAGGGACTATACATAGAAATATGGGATGTTGTAGCACAGGGGTGTAAAAAAACGCATTACTTCCTAAAAATGATTGCGTTAATTTGCAAAGATATTGCCTTCCTGCTGCAGTTGGGGATGTCATGCAGATGTGTGATACGGTGACAACGAGTGACAGAAAGTTTAAGCACACGTGCATTAAGTGACAAGAACTGGGCAGATGTTTCATCTAGTGGCTTTTTAGTGGGTGGGGCTCAGAGGTTTAAACTCACGTCGAGGTCGCTGCCTTCCTACAAGCGAGGGGCAACGGTAAAATGCCCTTTCTTCCCAAATTTCCCTTTGGGGATTAATGAAGTTTCATGTCATCTTATCTAACTTTTCCTATCCCTGGCCTATCCTATCCTAGCCTGGCCTATCTTATCTTCTTTTCTTATCTTCTCTTGTCTTATTCCATCCTAATCCTCTCTTATCTTGTCTTCTCTTATCCTGTTTTATATTAAGCCCCTGATCTATTACAACCACCCACGATATGTTTCTTGATCATATACATCATTAATATTGGTAAACACCGCCCCCCCCCCCATTTTATAGTCCATCATAGCCCCCTGATCAATGTCAGACTGTGACATGTTTGTGAAATCCCACCCTTCGATCAAACATACGGGTAAGACCCTTACAGGTGAAACTCCAACGTCCCCACCTTTCTTCGATTTGATTTACAAGTACAATGCATGCAAAACTCCAAGAGGGTCTTTAATTTTAATTCCATGCTGGACTACATGCGAAAGTCATAAATGGGGGCCTAAATGTAATGTAAATCCTACAAATGCCCCCGGCTTAATCCTGCATGTGCCAAGGGGTGGGGGTATATAGTTAATCCACCCAGTTTGGGGTCAAAGTGAGCCAGAGATTATCACAGCAGCACTGGTGTAAAAAGGCAAAAAGCCAACATTGTGGGTGGTATGACGGTCCTTTGCAGGACTCAACCACACAGCCAATCAGAAAAGATTGTGCAGTGAGTCACCCACTAGCAGAAACCAATAAATAAAGCAACGGCTTAGTTGTAATTCTCTGATTCTGTAATTTGATGTTAGCTGTGCTACCCGTTGATGGGGTGAAATCTAAATGATCAACATAGATCTCAATGTTAATGTTTGGAACGCGCCATCCATTTGACCAAATCATGTAATGCACGTGGTAAAACAATAAGTTGCACTTTTCATTCCAACAGATGGCGCATCACAAACATTTGTAGTAATAAACTGCATTACTACAAATGTTTGTGATGTGGCATCTGTTGGAATGACAAAGGCAATGTATATGTCTCTGTTATATACCATTTGGCAAAAGGTTTATAGAAGTGGTGCTAATGTTTGTGATGCACCATCTGTTGGATTTATAAATGCAATGTATTTTATTACTTCAAATGTTGGTGATGTGCCATCTATTGGAATGACAAATGCAATGCATATGTTCATGTTATATACTGTACCATTAAGAATGGGGTTTGTAGAAGCAGTGCTAACGTTTGTGAAGCACCACCTGTTGGAATGATAAATGCCATGCATATGTCTCTGTTATATACCATTTAGCAAGGGGTTTATAGAAGCAGTGCTAATTTTTGTGATGCAGCATCTGTTAGATGGATGAATGCAACATATTTTATTATGTCAAATGTTGGTGACATGCCATCCATTGGAATGACAAATGCAATGCATATGTTCATGTTATATACTGTACCATTAAGCATGGAGTTTGTAGGAGCAGTGCTAATGTTTGTGCTGCACCACCTGTTGGAATGACAAATGCATTGCATATGTTTCTGTTATATACCATTAAGCATGGAGTTTGTAGAAGCAGTGCTAATCTTTGTGATGCGCCATTTGTTGCAATGACAGATGCAGTGCAAATGTCTGTGTTATATGCCATTTGGTCTGGGGTTTGTTAAAGCAGTGTTAATGTTTGTGATGTGCCATCTGTTGGAATGACAAAGATGGACACTCGACCTTTTATTAAGCTGGATGGATATTTTGAAACAGTGTGACCTGGTGGGGCAGAGTGTTCAAACCCTGAGTGTTCAAAGGTTCTGGTTGTGATTAGAGACAGGAGATGGATGTGATTTACTTCACGGCGCAGGAAGGACTGCATGTTTTAGTTCATCATGAACTGTTACTGGCACATTTCCTGTAGTCAGTGTTAGGCAGGTAATCAAACACACTTAAGCGCACATACAGAATATGCAGACCTCATGTAGACCCTGGTGCTGTGGCGCAACAATGCTACCACCCTGTCTGTGATAAAAACCCGTTCACAATTTACTAAACTTTAACCCGATTAAAACTAAATGTACGTCGTATACCTGTGACTTGACAGCACGCCACACACACACCTAACCTGTCTGTCGGTCAACAGCTGTCACCAGACGACCGAGGCACGCGTGCGCACAATGTCACCTGCCTCAGCCCGCAACGGCGGTAATTAATGCGAAATAACGCAAAGATTGTCTTTTGAGTGACAGGAAGAAGCGCGTGTGTAGGATCCTCTCTGCTCGTCACATTCCTGTTTTCTGCCTCACTTCTCTCTTAAAAATGTCGTCCCGCGCTGTCAGCTGTTCTTTTCTTGCACAAGGCACCAGTTTATAAAATCGGGCTTGAAATCAGCAGTGAATGACACACACACAAAAAAAAAAGAAATTCGTGCATAAAGTCTGCCGAAGTAACGACCGACTGCTGCCGCACCACACTCAGGAAAAATAAAAAGTGCCGGGGGGCTCGTCAGAGCGGAGCCATTTGTGGAAGAACCAGTGATTGACGAAGCAGGTCGTCCTTTAAACTGCTGATACGCGACAACCAGACTGACTGAGGTGTGCATCCAAATATAACAACGCAAATGAAACGAGCGCTGCGAGAAAAGACCGAGATGGGAATTAAAATGGAAATACGAAGAGCCAAGCCAGGCGAAGCCCAACAGTCCGTGAGCCTTAGAAGAGAAAGTCAAAGTCAAAGTCAGGGAGCGAAACGGCGGACAGAAGAAGAAGCCCACTGAGCAGGCGGACTGACTGACGCACTTCAGGAGATCATCCCGTCTAAAGAGCCGAACACTGAAAAAATGACGAATACAAATGGGATAAATCAGGAAGATATCAATGATCAAAGCCACCAGGTTAACAGAAACCTATGTAAAGTAAAGAATAAGAATATCAAATATACTACAGATGGAGAGATAGATAGAGTGAAAGGCACTATATAGTTGATAGATAATACATGAAAGGCACTAAAAAATATATAGATAGTAAAATCACTACATAGTAGACTGATAGATAAGATACTGTTAGGTATGAAAGGTGCTATATAATAGATAGATAGACAGACAGATCGATCGATAGACAGATAAAACGATAGCTAGATAGGAAGACACCATAGATAGATAAATAGACACGATAGATAGACAGATATGAAAGGCACTAAATAACAGATAGATAGGCAGACAGACATTAAAGCCACTATATAATAGACAGATGGATGCGAAAGGCGCTATATTTTAGATACCTCTGACTTGATGGTCCCAGTACCAGTGAGGCGCTATACAGCTGCATTGCCTGTTGGTATAAAGGATCCCCAGTCACTTTCTTCCAGCCCTCTTATATGCGCCCAGTTCTCCAAGCACATTCCCTAAACCCGATTTGATTCTCCTTTGTATTATTATTATTTTTCCCCAGACACTGAAGACAATATATTAATTTTTCCACATTACCTGAATCCTAAAATCCACCAACCTGAAAAAGTCGTCACCTAACTTTGAATCAGCGATGTCTTAATATGTATTTATTATGAACTCGGAGTCCCCAAGGCACGTAAATCCTTAAAAGTGGCAAACGCACTTCCAGTAATGCCCACTAGAGGGGGATACACCACTAATCCCCGGGTAGATGAGACGGGGAACCCCAGAAAGTTAATCAAAATTAAAAGGTTTTACTCTTCACAAAACGCTCTGCCAAACAGTGACGAGCACAAAGGCACAATGGAGTTGCCTAAAGGCTCGAGGCTAGCCGAGGTGAACGAAGTCCCAATGCAGAAATCCTAAGGCAAAGTCAAAAAGCTCAAGGACTCACCCAAAAGCACCTCGCACATTCAAAAGTGGGCCACCAGGAGATGCGTGAGACCCTCCAATTTATTAGATAAAGGGCGGCGCTAAGCGGTGATTGACAGGTGGCCCCACCCCACAAACACGTGGAACACAGCCCAGGCATAAAAACTTAATTCATACAAAAGGACCAAAAATGAACAAAGACAACATAAGACTTGAATCTGAACCTGCAGCCGGTGGCCATGACAGTACTGGAGTGTTGTGCCGGCACTTCCTGCCTCTGATCAACGGAGGATTCTTGTTGTTCACGTCTTTATTGCAATGGCACTCACAAAGTTTCACCAACCTGGTGATGAGTTGGGCCCTGAAGACCCCAATAGGGATAAGTTTTCTGGGACTCCAATGCCACCCTGTGGGTGTCTTAAACTGGTCCTACCTTGAGGAACACTGCCACCTGTTGTGTGGAGGAGTGAACCACTCCCAGTAAGCCTGTTGGCCCAGTCCACACATTATGACCTCTTGGCCGAGTATGAATCCTTCCTTCCTGGCACTGACAACAGGAAAACTTTGGCTCCTTGGGCACGGGGAGGATTGATTATGGATTCATTTGAAACGGGCAGAGACTTTGCATTGAGTCAATTTTTGTAAATATGGGCGGGGGCGTGGGGGGGCTAACAGATCCATGCAGTACTTTAAGTGTGACATGAGTGACACTCTCTGGACCAGCAGGTCACTCGCCTTGTTGGCTTTCCTGCCATTTGAGTTGGCCTTCCCAACTCTCGATCCTGCCAAATGGGACAATATGAGGCAGTGCCCCCCAGTGGACACGAGTGCCCCCAGTGCTCTCCTGAGCCATTCCTAGGGGGAAACGTCTGCCAGTGTGGCGCATGGCAAGTCCCCCTGCCCAGCTGGGCATAGACAGTGAATCAGAGTGAAGCTTTGTATATGCTTATTTATTTATTTAATTTATTTTTTTGCTTGCCCCTCCAGCCAAACGACCCCGTAACCAACATCTGCCAGGCTGCTGACAAACAGCTCTTCACGCTTGTTGAATGGGCGAAGAGAATCCCGCACTTCTCCGAGCTGCCCCTCGATGACCAGGTCATCCTCCTAAGGGCAGGTAAGCAAATCGAAAGGCACCTGTGGTTTGGCTGGAATGCGCCAAATGAAAAGACCCTTAACCTACCTACCCCTGGTGGTGGGGGTAGGGTAAGGGTTTTAGGGTGGGGGGGGCTCCCTTGAGTGTGATGATGGCACCCCACTGAAACTTTTTCATTGAATTGTGTGCCCACCACACCACAGGAGTCTCACATCCGTGACGTTTGGTGACATGAGGTGGCTTTTGCTGAATTCAATCTTCTGAGATCCTCTGTGGACATGTGGGGACAATGCAGGGAGTCGGGGGGGCTAATGAGGAAGGATTAGTGGGGACGGTGGGGGGCTCAGTTCAGACATCAGATAAGGAGTGGAAGGGGAGGCCCGGGGGCCACGGCATGCTGGGTACAACGTGGGCTACAAGACTTATTGAAATAAACTGGAATGTAATAAGAGACTTTGGTTGGGAGAAGAAGAGTTTGGAAATTGGGGGGGGGGGGGGTTTGAAGGGAAAGATAAATGTGGAGAAGTGGGGACTTGCAACACCCAAGGAGAGATGGATGGGCTTGGGGGTGGAGAGAGAGAGAAAGAGATTTAGTGGAAGTCACAGTGTCCATCATATTGTGACAAGAACGGGCCACTCGGACCACCAAAAGCTCACCAGTCCTGCCCACCTCATTTCTGCAGAGCCACGTCTGTAATGGAAGGAGCCTATCAGGGCTGCATACTCACCCAGTGAATTCTTTCACTGGATTGCCCAGACGCACACCTGCAAGGCAACCTGGGAATTGTAGTCCCATTGGAAATCCCTACTGGGTGCCACCAGAGGGAGCTGCTGAGAGCTGGCACTTTAACGGTCTCTGAAGTGCCACCATCTACCACACCACTCGGTCACATACCCGTTGTCTTTGTGGCTCTCACCTTTTAACATTGGCGTGGACGTGGCCCCCTCAGGAGTTTCCAGGTGGGTCCCTGTGTTTCTGTTGAAGAATTGATTTGAAAACAACAGCCGGGGTCCCATCCTAACGTTAAACACCTCAGTCATGTCACCTCTTAATCTTCATTTGCTTCAACGTTCAACTCCTTTCATCTTTTGGCAAAGTAAAGTATTTTTTTAATGTATTTTTCTATATATGTGTTACACATACAGAATGTGGCTGCGATGGACAGCCAAGAAAAGCTGGGGTACCCACCTGGTAACCCCTTTTGATAACACAGATGACATCTCAAACAAAACACAAACACGTCAGTCGTGAGGTGGTGCACGGTCTGCAGCTCGGGTGCCAGTTAGACATGTGACGCCACCTTTGGTTGGGGTGGGCCGGCTTTATAGGGCAGGGCTTTCTCTGGGCATCAGGGTGGGATCAGGCTGCATCTTTGGGTATCTTGTGCTGGCTGTGGATGAGGAAGCAGAAGATAATGTTAGTGGTCAGTGCCCCCTCCTGTCAGGGGGTGGAACTGCTTACCTCACTGGAGATTGGAAGGTGGTCTCCTGGATTGCAGACATGACAATATGTATGGTCATGCCAGACAGGATGGACTGGCATCCTGGCTGGAATAAAGGAAGGATTCATACCCGGCTTGGAGGCCATAATGGAAGGAGCGGGTGAATGGGGCATGCTGGGAGCAGTTCATTCCCCCCAAAACCATAGGTGGCAGTGTTCTTTAGGGCTAAACACGTGCAGGTTGGCATGGGAGTCTGGAAACCTCTGGTGGTCCCCAAAGAGCCCGACTGGGCCACATTTCATCAGGGCTGAAGGAGAGCTGAACGGAGCGAAGTGCGGAGAGAACCCGCTAGAGAGCAGCGTGGGGACCTCAGACCTCAACCTCACACAGGTGGAGTGGTGGCTCGGAGGCTAGGGATCTGCACTGGCAATTGGAAGGTTGCTGGTTCGAATCCCATAAATGCCAAAAAAAGGGACCAGCAAAGGAGTGGCTTAGGGATAAGTTGGGGAGGGTCCTCGGGCAGGACTTGAACCCAATCGAGCATCTCTGGAGAGACCACCCAAACCAGACCAAATCGAGGCGCGTAAAGCTCGTCACGTCGAACCCAAGAAGACCCCTGAAAGCCACAGGGGCTACCCAAGAGTCAAACGTGACATTTCAGATTTTGATTGCTACCAGGCCCGATGTCATAGTTTGTTGTCATTTTGTCACCCTGGGCTGCTGAGTGTCCCTTCCTTCCTTCCTTGCGCCCCTTTGGGAGCTTCAAGAATTGTTTAACACAGCACTGGTGTGGGAAAATGGGATGAGAAGATGACGCCTAACAAAACGAGTGATCCAGTGTGACAGCGCCATTAAATATTGATGAAGAAGACAGAAGAAAATTGTGTCGAGCCGCGGCCGTCTTTGTGTGTTTGGTGGGCAATCGGAATTTGTTGTAGGGGGTGCCACTTTACCCGCTTTTCATTTTTTTTTTTTTTTTATTTCGGTAGCCTTCAGGTTAACGTTTTTTGGGTTATGACGATTCCCACTTCATTGATCTTATTTTTTTTTGACATACCGCGTGTCTCTGGCTTTGTTTTTCTGCTCCTCTGTCTTTTTTTTTGTCTGCCATTTTCCATTTGGCATGACAAGAAATCGAAAATAAAATTCAACGAGTGGCCAGTGCCGCACGGCAGTGATGATGAAGTAAGAAATGCACACCGTAAATGAGCACATCGGTCTACGCCAGCCTCTTAATGTGTTGGGGGGGGCACCTTCACCCAACCCCCCCACTTTGGCCCCCTCCGGACCACCCCAGAGCCCCCCTCCCCCCATAGGCCCAATTGTGTCAGTACCTCTACAAGTAAAGAGGGCAGGCGACGCTTGCGCTTGAGTGGCTCAGATGCCCTCTGACAGGTGGCAGAAATGTTCCACTTCCTTCTCCCAGTAGTATTTGAAATCCCGGCCCCCCCCAACCTCAATCTATTATTGAAGGCCTGCAGCAAAGTTTCCGCTAAGATCTGCAGATGAAAAATTTACATCTGAAAACTTATCTAAGGACCTCGTGAACCCGCAGGGCTGCTGGCAAAAGGAAGCCCCTCAGAAACGGCGAGGATGTAGCTGCAGCCCGACAGGAAGGCAGGGCTACCAGTAGGTGGCACTGAGGGTCACGCAAGGCTAAAGAATAGAAACGAGGCTTCAGTCCCGTCGTACACAAATCGGCTCGAGGGGCGAAAGTCGTGGAGTGAAGCAGAGAATTCCACACATGGGGTGCAGTGGCTACAAAAGCTCAGACCCCCCTTAGTTTTACACTTCATACGAGAAACCACAAGAGACCACCGACCAGTCGGCAGACATACCTGAGCTCTCTGGACGGCTGATGTCACGCACACAATTCAGGTTAACAGGCGGCAGGAAGCAGAGCCACATTAAGGTTTAAAAACCAGCAGCAACAATTTTAAATTGTAGGGCGCAAATATCGTCACATGGCATTGTGGCAAAGAGACGGCAGCATGGCACAAGCACTTCAACTAACAAGTGCGTTGGTTTATACTACAGTACATATTATCTGTGCCAAGTACTCTGCTCCTTCTGGACCATGCCCACCATTACCCAATGTCCATGCCCACTATTACATAATAATCTTACCCACCAATACCTAACATCCGTGCCCACCATTACCTAATGACCTTACCCAGCATCACCTAATATCTATGCCCACCATTACATAATGTCCACGCCAACCATTACCTAATGCGAATGCCCACCATTACCTAGTGACCATGCCCACCAGTACCTAATGTCCATACCACCATTAGATATTGTCCATACCCACCATTAGCTAATGACCATGCCCACCATTACTTAATATCCATGCCCACCATTAGTTAATGCCCATCACCTGACCTGGCCATCCTGTGCAGGTGTCCAACTCTTATTTACTGATCAGTTGCCACCACTAGAGTCGAGACTAGCAGGGACTCTCACATGAGATAAAGTGTCCTGGTATCACACCCTGTCCTTGACTTGGCATCACCTCAGGCTGGTATCTGAACAAGCAGGCACAAAAGCCTTTAATAATGAACTCCTGCACCACACATTTTGCTTGAAGTTGATTGCTGATGTATTAATACGTGTGTTTAAATTCTCTATACTAGTGGCCTGCTTATCCAATACTAATACATCCTGATCATCAGTACCAACAGTTAATCAATCAGGCCAATTCCACAAAGTCAACCCTAACACTGAGAGTCGTCTTCAAATATGGGGAGTATAAAAGTCGATAGGAGATGAGCGAGGGTTGGAGTTGGAGATGTAGACTTTATGGGAACTCATTTGAGAACGGGAGCAGCGGTTAACAGAGATTCAGATACGTAAGGATACGAAGGAAAGGCATAGGAGGAACGCTGAGAGTCATCTTCAAACAGGGGAAGTCTACCATTGATGGTAGTAAAAAGGGAGACTGGAGACGAGTGAGGTGCCAACAATTGATAGAGTCTGAGACGCAGTCTTCATAGGAGAGAGGAGGACACATAAAGACGCCAAGGAAAAGTGTAGGAGGAACGCCGAGAGTCAACTTCAAAGATGGGGAATATAAAAGTGGATAGGAGGCAAGCAGGGTTCCTGAAAATGGCCGTCTAAGAAGCTGGCATTATGGGAATGCGATCACAAGATGGAGCGTCAGGCAGGAGAGGTTCAGACAGACAAAGGTACAGAGGAGGAACGCTGAGAGTCGTCTTCACACAGAGGATGTATTCGCACAAGTACAAATGAAGTTTCCACTGTAGGTAACGGGGGCCGCGTCTACCACAGACAGCAGGTGAGCAAAGCGCCTCAAAGTGACAGATTCTAAGATGGAGAATTTATGGGAACACACGTGAAAGGGGGAACACTGGGCAAGAGAGATTCAGACGTAGAAGGCCCCCAACTGAATTCAGGATGCCAGGAGCCATGCAGGTGCACACAGTTCTTTCCGTGTCTCTGATCTTCCTGGAGATCACTGTGGTCCTTGTGATGCCCACTAAGAGGAACATCAAGTGGGTCCCCTTTGAGTTTGGTGCTCTGGCATTTGAGGGTCCTCATTTAAAGAGCAGCCCACTGTCACCGGTATGTTGTGGCTGGAGAGGTACAGCAGTTAGGGGCGTGGCTATGGGTGTGACTTCATCTGGCATGCTTGGCATGAAGCGCTGGGTTTCTCTAAAACTGGTGATAATAAATGCAGATGTGCTCGCTTGTGTTAGGATGAATGAGGGAATGCCAGTAGGCAGCTGTCTTTCATTATTGGAGAGTGACTGATGAAGCTCAGGGTGGGCTGAACACTAGTAGCCCCCACAAAATCTTTGTTGCCTTTTGCTTGAAGAAACTGGCACACAGAGAACGCAGAGAGAGCTGGCACCCCACTGGCCTCTCTCAATTTATAGTGGGCCCCCTGGTGGACATTAAGGGGAAGTCACAGGCCAGAAATGGAGGGTGGGCATGGGGAGGGGGGGGTTCTCAAACTGTTGAATCACATCATTTAAAAAGGCTAGAGGCCCGGTGGGCAGCACAGGTTTAATGCAGCAGTGCCCCTTCTCAAAAGATGAGCAGCAACATGCCAGTGGCACCCTCACGTGCTGCTGGAATTTTCTGTATTTCTGCTGGAATCTGCCCGTTTGCTCAAAATACAGAAAATGTCTGAATGAAAGGCTTGTTATTTTAGTAAGAAAACAAGAAAGTGGTAGCATGGGGGGTGTATGAGGGGGACAACATTAAAAAAGAAGATGGAGAAAAGAAGAAGAAGAAAAAAAAAAAAAAAAAACGAGGTGCATTCCAGCTGCTTTTAGCGCCGGCTGAGAGCGTCACGTGGAATTCTCAGAATGAGAGAGCAAAATAGTCTGTGTTGCCAGGCAGACGCCTTAAAGGGGCCAGCGCTGTATAGCGCCCATCCTGAGGCCCACTGCTTACCACTGTTCTCTGTTTCTCTTCCAAATCCAAGGCTGGAACGAACTCCTCATCGCCTCCTTCTCCCACCGCTCCATTGCCGTGAAGGACGGGATCCTGCTGGCGACCGGGCTGCACGTCCACCGCAACAGCGCGCACAGTGCTGGCGTCGGCGCCATCTTCGACAGGTGGGCATCCAGTGATGATGTTGGTGGGGGGGCGGGAATGGCTCTGGATACACCACTCAGTCGGTCTTATATAGCACCTCGGGGGTGGAGCCTGTGGTGTAAGGGACAGGAATAGGGTGGCACTATATAGGCATGACAGTAATGGCGGACTTGTCCTTGGCACAGGGGCACCTCATGTGGTCAGAAGCAGCCCAATGGGAGACTTGAAACAGCAATATCTATCAGTCTGCTATTTTATATAGCGCCTGTCATGGTGGGCTCCAGAAAAGATGGCGGTTTAAACATCAGCAGCAGGGTGGGCAAGCATTAATGCATCACAGTGGCGCTATATACAGAATGCATTACAGTAAAAATAATAATACATGTCACTTATATAGCGCCTTTACCATGCCTGGCCTGGACACTGGGGCAACGCATTTGGTTTACAAACTTAGCAGCAGCAAGAAGAAGGGGGACTCGGGGTCAGAAAGGTCAGTCATTCCAATGTTCTATATAGCGCCTTTCATACAAGTCTGGAATGAGCTGCATCTTCAAATAACAAGGGAACAAAAAGGGGAAAAGACCCCAGCCCAGGCCACACTTGCCTATAGGGGTGTTTACTACTTTGTATTTCAAAGGCGCTATATAGGCCTTGCAGTAAAGACGGATTGGGCACTTTTGAACAGCAGAGAGGGGCAGTGGATGGTTATGAGGGGGCAGGCTGGTCTCGGCTCCTCCCTTGTATTATATAGCACCTTTCACGCTCATTCACTGTCAACACTGTGGAACCTCAGGACCGCTTTGGGGCGTTTTGAAGGGAAGGGGCCTTAGCCATGACTCACCTGACTTGTGACAGCTAAGAGGGAGGTCAATCAGTTTGTCGTGTGCTTACTTTATATAGCGCCTTTCATCAAGCTCCCGAAATAGAATAATATAAATATTCAGATTAGGGGTGAACTGGACAGGGAAAGACTTCATTCCAGGACGCCATACACTATACAGCCAGTGTATGGCGCTATATGGGACTACACGGTAAAGATCGACTGGGCTCGGACCTTTACACGTTCTGGTGGCACTGGAGGGTGATGAGGGAGGCAGCTTGGTATAAAACCAATTAAGAAAAGGGACACCAATCTGCTGTATAATATAGCGCCTTTCAGCACAGTTGCTATCCTGAAGCTTCTCCTTATAATAGGAAGGGCAGCACCGGGTGGTTAGGAGGTCACCAGTCCTTCATCTTATAACAGCAGCCCCCTTTGCTTGGAGATTTGGGAATGAAAAGGACGGTCTGTTGTATTTTATAGTGCCTTTCACGGTTAAACCTCACAGCCACTTTGTGCTGTCACGAAGAGAAGGGGCTCGCTCTTCACTCGGGCCGTGTTCTTCTTCTATGAAGCTCCCCAGATAGAGCAATGCGCATACTTGGATAAGATGGACGACAGAGCTTATTCCAGGAGATATGACCAAGTGGAGGTATGGCATGGTGTTCACGGCCAAGGCGCTATATAGGCCGTGCAGTAAAGACAGGCTGGACGCAGATGTCATCAGCCCCATCAGGGAGCACTTGGTGGTTATGAGGAGGAACCTCGGACTCCAGTGCCCTGCCTTATAAGAGCTGCCCCTGCTCTGGTGACCCACTTGGTGGATCAAAGAGCATCTTCTGTCACAATTGTTATCCCAGAGCACTTCTTATGATAAAGGGGTAAGGAGTCCTTATCAGATGTGACACATGACTTTTGGGGTGGGGGGTCACTTTTTCAGTTTTTTTTTTTTTTGCCTATGACTATATATGGAACTTGGGCGGCACAGTGGTGTGGTGGGTAGTGCTGCTGCCTCACAGTTAGAAGACCCGGGTTCACTTCCGTGGAGTAGAGTTTGCATGTTCTCCCGGTGTCTGCGTGGGTTTCCTCCCACAGTTCAAATACATGCAGGTCAGGTGCATTGGCGATCCTAAATTGTCCCTAGTGTGTGCTTGGTGTGTGTGTGTGTGCCCTGTGGTGGGCTGGCGCCCTGCCCAGGGTTTGTTTCCTGCCCTGTGTTGGCTGGGATTGGCTCCAGCAGACCCCCGTGACCCTGTAATTAGGATATAGCGGGTTGGATAATGGATTGATGGAACTTACCGGAAGTGTATATAGCGCCCCCTCTCTGAAGCAGATGCCCTCAGACCAGGGTGGTCCACCATAGTGATCTTAAGTCATTTTTATAATGGAGGTTTGACTTTAGAGTTTAAATTGTCCACTTGTGCTGCTGGCGGTGAGCTGATGGCGCCCCCTGCAGCCCATTTTAGGGAGTGAAATACCAAAAGGTATGGGGTTTGGGTGTCACTGAGTCACCATCTTCCGATATGTCAGTCATTAGTGACAGGTGTCCCTAATGCCCTTCCTCTGTTTGTCCCCTCCAACTGCAGGGTGTTGACAGAACTCGTGTCAAAGATGCGTGACATGCAGATGGACAAGACGGAACTCGGGTGCCTGCGAGCCATCGTCCTGTTCAATCCAGGTACGTGGGGTCCAGTTGGGCAGGTGGGTGGGCGGGGTTTGAGGCAAATGAACTCAGCGACATCGGGGTGCCAACACCCGATTCCATTTAAAGGGGAAAAATGAAGCAATTTGTGTGTGTGGCCTGGTGGGGGCGCCAGAGTACACAAGGGAGGAGTCGGCCCTTCGATTACATCAGCACGGGCTGCCATTGGTTTGTGTTCCTCCTTGGAATTTTAGAGCAATTCTGGAACAAAGAAATGACGTTTGATGCGAGCCGTTGTTCCTGCCTTGCATCCAAATCTTACTAGGAAAGGCTCCACCCTCCCTGCAGCTCTGCTTAGGGTTAGCAGGTTTGGAAAACGGAGGTGTCACCTTTCAAGTCACTTTCCACAAGAGTGAAGCACAGTGGGGCTGATGGGGCTTGGTTTGGTCCTGGGACCTGTCCTGTCCTCTAACCAGTTGGCCACAACCCATCTTCTAACCTAAGTTTTGGTGGCACGATGAGCTTTGGATGACACACCCTGGTCAGGAGCTTTCTGCTCTCAGTAAACTTATGACAACTAGCCATGAGGAGGAATAAACCTGCTGCCCTTCCAATGCCAAGCTCCTTACTGCTGACCACGGAGCACCACTTCAGTACCAAGATGTCCTCCACTGACCACTCATCACCCTTCCAATGCCATTCTCAACACTAACTGCCATCAATGGTCTTGAGGCAAATATTTTCTTGGCACACCCTGGTGTGGAGATTTTTGATATCAGGGCACTCGCTGTCTCGTCCTCCAATGTGCCCGTGCTCTCCTTTCGAGTGCCATGCTTCTCACTGCTGACCGCTGGTGACTTTACGAGAGCCACGCTCTTCATCATTGACCACTGACCATGTTTATGGTGTCATACCCTTCACCACTGGCCACCTGTCGACCACCACATTCTTCAGCACTGACTGCTGATCACATCTTAAGCATTGTGGTCCTCAGCAATGACGGCTGCTTGCTGGTTTGAACAGAAGACTCTTCACGAGTGCCCTGCTCTTCCTCATTGACCACCGGATACCCTTTACACATCATTCACCGTGCAACTGACCTGTGGTCATCCTTTGAGTTTCACACCCCAGACAACTGCTCACCCCCTTAAGTGCTACGCTCTTCAGCATTGACCACTGGTAACTCCTGATTATGTTTAAGGTGCCAGGCTCTTCATCACAGACCACCGATCACTTCACAAACATCGTACTCCTCAGCACTGACCACTGGTCACTCTTTGTACAGTCATCATATCTAAGGTGGCATGCTCTTCATCTCCAAACACTAATCACTTCTCGAACATCATACTCTTCAGCACTGACCACTGGTCACCCTTTAGAGCACTATGCTCTTCATCATTGACAGCTGGCCATGCTCTTCAGCACTGACCATCACCATCTGTCCACTTATCGTATTTAAGGTGTCATCCTCTTCATCACCTGATCACTTCTCAGACATCACGCTCCTTAGCACTGACCACCAGTCACTTCTTGAGCAGCATGGTCCTTCTCACTGACCACTGGTGACCCTTTGAGTGCCATGTTCTTCACCACTGACCACTGGTAATCTCTGATCATGTTTAAGGTCTTCATCACTGACCACTTCACAAACATCATACTCCTTGGCACTAACCACAGGTCACCCTTTGACAACTCATTATATGTTGAGTGCCAGGCTCCTCAGCACTGACCACTGGTTACTTCTTGAATGTCATGATCCTTGGCACTGACCACTGGTCGCCCCTAATCATATTTAAGGTGTCATGCTCTACATCACTCAATCACCTCTCAGACATTACACTCATTGGCACTGACGAGTGGTCACTTCTTGAATGGCAGGCTCCTTGGCA
Organism: Polypterus bichir lapradei; assembly: GCA_026402145.1. NCBI lineage: Eukaryota > Metazoa > Chordata > Cladistia > Polypteriformes > Polypteridae > Polypterus > Polypterus bichir. Next base: position 125,840,798 of record JANRMT010062806.1, on the reverse strand, counting down.
TTGACCACTGGTATATTTATGGAGACATGCGCTTCATCACTGACCACTGATCACTTTACAATAATCATACTCCTTGGCACTGACCACTGGTTACCCTTTGACAAGTCATCAAAATTTGAATGCCAGGCTTCTTGGCACTGACCACTGGTCACTCCCTTTGACCACACATCATATTTATGGTGCCATGCTCTTCGTCACTGGCCACTTCTTAACCATCGTGCTCTTTCTCACTGACCACTGGTGACCCTTTAACTCCTAATCATGTTGAAGATGCTAGGCTCCTTGGCACTGACCACTGGTTACCCCCCCTTTGACCACACCTCATATTTATGGAGCCATGCTCTTCATCACTGGCCACTGGTCACTTTGCAAACATCATACTCCTTGGCACTGACCACTGGTTACCCTTTGACAAGTCATCATAATTTGAGTGTCAGGCTCCCTGGCACTGACCACTGGTCACTGCTCTTTCTCGCTGACCACTGGTTACTCTTTGACTCCTAATTATATTTATGGTGCCATGCTCTTCGTCACTGACCACTGGTCACTTCTCCGACATCGTGCTCCTCAAGCTCCGACCACAGGTGACCTCTCCTCAGCACTGACCGCTCTCCGTGGTCCTGAAGTGACCCTCCCTTTCCTTCTCTTGTCTCTCCAGACTCCAAAGGCTTGGCGAACCCTGGAGAAGTGGAGGCCCTTCGTGAGAAGGTCTACGCCTCGCTGGAGGCCTACTGCAAACAGAAGTACCCCGAACAGCCCGGCAGGTCTCTGCTCCTTTGGGAGGTGGTGGGTGGGAGGGTCCGGGGCTAAGGGTTGGCTCTTTTTGAGTGTTTTTTTTTTTTTTAGCATGTGGGCACACTGGCTGGTACTGCAGTCTCAGAGCTCAGTACCCCGTCTACCCCATGTTAGACTGGCGCCCCCTTTAGGGTCAGTTGAGCTGCTGCTCGGGCTCACAGCCTTCCTATGATGGTGTGGAGAGGACAGGCTGATGGATGGATGATGATGTTTTGGGGGTTTCCTCGGTCCCCATTGTCACCCGCTCATCCATGCCTCACGTTCACAGTAGAATGTATTGGGGTCTTTGCCCGCTGTAGTGCCTCGGCTTGAAGCCCAGATGGGTGGACACCTTCAGATGTTGGCGGGGGTGCACCCTCTTTATTTGGGGAATCAGGCTGCTCTCTGAAGACTGGTGGGCATTTACAACAGAAAAGGGATTTGCAGAGAGAGGTCCTGAGCAGGTCTCCCTCTGTGCCCTTAGGGTCAGCTGAGGTGCCGTGCCCACTGCATGCTCACCTTGAGACATCGGCGTGACTTGCATGTCATGACAGGAGTCGTTAGGTGGACTGAGTAAGCGGACCACAAAGCCCCGAGCGTCCAAGAGCAGAGCACAGGCAGTCTGTCACATCTGACAGAGCGGCCAGACCCTCGGAGGATACCAGCAGTGGGCTGACCAGAGGTAAAGGAACAGAAGCATCTTGAGGACTTGAGGCTAATCAGTGAGGGGGGGGTGTGTGTGTGTGTGTTTGTGTGTTTTACACCAAAGAGGGAGGACAAGTGGAGTGGACGGTCACCACTGCCAGCCAGCCAGCCAGCACAGCCCTGTGACAAAAATGACAAGTGATATCTCGAAAGGCCACAAGGGGGCGCTCTCCTCTTACAATCCTGTAAGAACACACCAGCCCTGGTGTGGAGGTCACAGAGTGGCTGTCCTAAGGACACCTCAGAGATACGTGGAGGTGTGGAGGCTGGGCGGCTCCTTTCACAGCAGTCATTATAATATATAGCGCCTTACAGGGAGCACACCATTGCAAAGCATAGAAGTTTTACTAAGTAATAAACTCTGTCTCTGCTAAGAGGTTTATTCAGGGAGACGCCCCCCCTCGGCCTCCCGGAGGCACAAACAGTGCAAATGCAAACTCAGATGGGGGGGTGGGGGGGGCGCTGGGCTTTAGATTACCATGCAGGTAAAGAAATGAGAGGCTGGGTGGAGGGAGGCAATCTCAGCAAACTCCTGGGCAGAGACCCCCTGCACTGATGCGGGGGGGGGGGTGTAGTGGGAGGGGTGAGTGAAGTGAGCCCACTGGGGGGGTGGGAGTCTTAGAGAAAGAGAGGGTGAGTGTAACAGGAGGGGCGAGTGTAGTGAGGCAGAGAGAGAGAGAGACATGAGTCAGGAGGGGTGGAGCTTCAGAGAGAGAGAAAGAGAGAGAGAGAGAGGGGTGAGCGAGACAGTGAGAGAGAGAGAGAGAGAGAGCCTGCTTGATGTGAGAGGCACCTTCACAGTTACAAAGCTGGTTGGCTGTGGGGCTCCTGTTGGTCTCCTTCAGCTAAACTTGCCAAGAAGGGAGATCTGCAGTCCCAAGGCCTCTGGTTATGAGAGGCTTACACACTGAGATAGGGTGTCATCACCCTGATCCTGGGCAGCAGAAACAAATGGTGTTGTGAGTTGAGTTTTCTTGGGGCAAACAAAGTGAGGCTGACTATGGGAGTGTTTATAAGACAAACAGTATTGTGACCTGGATTTGATTTTGGGGGTGTTTGGGGTGTTTGGCTGCTGAGTATAAAGAGAGGGTTAAGTGCAGCAAGGAAGAGAGAGATGAGTTGGAAGGGGCGGAGTCTGAAAGACAGATGAGTCAAGAGGGGTGGAGCTTCAGACAGAGAGAGAGAGAGAGAGGATAGAAGGGGTGGAGCCCAAAAGAGACAAGTCAGAAGAGGCAGGGCCCAGATGAGTTAGAAAGGGTGGGGCTTGGGAGAGCTCATTGAGAATGGGAGGTGCCTGCTACATAAGAGGCAACCTCACAATTAGAAACCTGATAAGTTGGTTGAGGTCTCCTTTAGCTTTACTGGCTCAGAAAGTTCTTCTTCAATCCCAAACTCTTTCATTGCTGCCTTAGGGAGAACACACAGAAGTGGGGAAGGGGCAGTGAGTCACCTTGAGTGCTTTTCTGAGCAGAGTGGAACAGAGCTGGGAGGGGAGTGAGTGAAAATAAGAAGAATAAGGGCAGAAAGGGGGGGGGGGAGAGAGAGGGCACAAGGTGTGGAGCATGAGAGAGAGAGAGAGAGAGAGAGATGAGTTACAAGGGGTGGAGCCTGTGAGAGAGAGAGAGAGAGAGAGATGAGTTACAAGGGGCGGAGTCTGAGAGTGAGAGAGACAGAGAAAAAGAATGATGAGTCACAAGGGGTGGAGCCCGTGAGAGAGAGAGAGAGAGAGAGAGATGGAGATGAGTTACAAGGGGCGGAGTCTGAGAGAGAGAGAGAGAGAGAGAGAGAAAAAGAATGATGAGTCACAAGGGGTGGAGCCTGTGAGAGAGAGAGAAAGATGAGTCACAAGGGGTGGAGTCTGAGAGAAAGAGAGAGAGAGAGAGAAAGAAAGGAGTCACAAGGGGTGGAGCCTGTGAGAGAGCGAGATAGAGAGAGAGAGAGAGATGAGTCACAAGGGGCGGAGTCTGAGAAAGGATGAGTTACAAGAGGCGGAGCCTGCGTTAGAGAGAGAGAGAGAGAGAAAGATGAGTCACAAGGGGTGGAGTCTGAGAGAGAGAGAGAAAGAAAGGAATCACAAGGGGTGGAGCCTGTGAGAGAGAGAGAGAGAGATGAGTTACAAGGGGCGGAGCCTGAGAAAGAGAGCCTTGTGCTACATCAGCGGCACCCCTCACAGTGAAATGCCTGAGGGGTTGTTGAGGTTAATCCTGTCATACATTCCAAAACCACCTGTGCCCTAAATGCCAGGTATGTGCAGCCTGTCCTGGGTACAGCTGTTCAATAGACTCAGGCTGGCGGGTCTGTGAGGCAGTAGTGCTACCCAACACATCAATGTGTCACTCCACAAGCACTCATCTAGTGCCCTCAATGTCAGGTCTCCTAGTTGCAGGTTTCCAGGGTTCAGAGTGTGGGATCTTATAAGGCAGTAGTGCTACCCAATGCTCTAGCATGCCACCACACACACACACACACATGCACTGTTTAATATCACCCTAAAATGCCAGCTCTGCACTTAGGCCTGGGTAGAGCTATTCAGCATTCAAAGACTCAATCGAAATTCAGGATGTTGGATCTGTGAGGCAGCAGTGCCCCCCAACATACCACTGTGTCACCCCACAATAAGTCATATGGTGGCCCAAATGCCAGGTATCCTGGGTATAGTCGTTCAGCCTTTGAATATTGGATACAAATTCAGGATGCTGGGTCTGTGAGGTAGCAGTACAGCCCAAAGTGCCACCATGCCCACCCACAAGAAGTTACACAGCACCCTTAATGGCCGGGGTCCTTTGTATGGCTGATCATCTTTTGGACACTGTATCTGAGATCAAGTTGGTGGGTCTGTTAGGTGAAAGTGCTGCTACTAAATGTGCCACCAAGCCACTCAGAAGAGGTTGTATAGCCTATTTTTTGTCACAATTGTCCCCATGTTCCAAATGCCAGCTATCCACTTAGTCCTGGGCACAGCTCATGTTGGATCCAAATTCAGGATGCTGGGTCTGTGTGGTCAGTGTGCCACCATTCTACCACACAAGAAGTCGTATGGCACCTTAAATGCCAGGTGTCCTTTACGTCCCTATGTATCATCCTCAGTTTCCAGGTTTTCACACCCGTATCGTGGGTCATTGCATTTCTGATTGGCTACTCTGATTTTTGGGCTTGTCGGGGTCGCTGTAGGCATTCGCAGGCTGTGCCACACTCTAAAGCGATGTGGTCGTCTAGGGACTGCTGGTCTGGCGCCCCCTGCAGGGCAGACCCTGTCTTGATAGACTGCGCCTCTCCACCAGAGCCATAGTCTCAAACAGTAAATGGATGGTTGGGATAATGAACACGCAGCAGCCCGACAATATTTGACTTTGTGAGGAAGTGTAGGACTCTGAGGTTTGGATGTTTAGACTGAGGGACGAGCGCTTTTAAGAATCTGGAATGAGTGGAGCGCCCCCCTGTGACGCAGCTTAGCACACCGCGAGGTTAATTAGACAGCGACTGTCACGGGTCTAAAGGCTTTGAAGTCGGCCAGGCACGTTTGGAAACCACAAAATTCCTGTTAATTGTAATTCCGGCTGCGTTAGCCGATCTAAAGGCAGCTTAGTGACGGCAAGGAACTGCGGGCTGGGCGAGCGAGTGAGAGAGACGGCGCCTGGAGCACAAACGCATCTCTTAAGGTATTTTGTAATAATTAGGACAGAAGAAAGAGCCCATCTGAAGTCTTACTGTTAATTATTGATACTTTGTTTAATGCGGATGTGCTTGCCGTAATCAGCTGGTTGGATAATGGTTGCCTGTTGCCAAGGGAGATTGGGGGGTGGGGGGGCACTGCCAATCCTTCCCCACCCTGCCTGGCATGAATTGAGGATCAGCAGCATGCGGCGTGTGGCGTGCGCTGCATGATGAAGTCACGTTTGATTTGCTGCTAAACGCTGCCACCTGCTGGTGTCTTTTATGTTTGGCTGAACTGGCAGCTCAAGAGCCTCTCAAGCAGATTCACCAAACCAACAAAATCCACTCGCACCTCCGAGTCCAGCTCTAGTGAAACATTGGGGGCTGGCAGACTCTTTGTAGGGAGCATCCTGTCTGGTCCACATGCTTGATATATCCGATGCCCACCTTTACACATTTCTGGTGTGTGAGTCCTATTCACTAATCAGATAGGAGAATACGCTGGTCTCGTGCATTACTTGTAACTCTCACCCCCTCACCTCTATGACCTGCACTGATAGTCCTCTCCACCTTATGAGCATTCAGCCCCAAGCTAGGGAGGTCCAACACTTGAATACTCGCCTCATGAGAAAAACATTACGAGTCGATGTGGACTCATCACTAACTACAGTATGGTACATCCAAACAGTGGGCAGAAGTGATCAAGAAAGCTGGCAAAAAATATGGCAAATAACATCCCGTTATATATAAAGGGTGACCAGGCAGATCAGAGCAACTAGAGGCCAGTAAGCTTAACGAGCAAAACATTAAAATTAATGGAAGGAATTATTAAGGAGAAGATTGAGCAACACCTGGCAAGGACAGGACAGTCAGCGTGGGGTCAGAAGAGGCTGGAATTCTATGAGGAGGAAACAAAAGGATACGACCAGAGTGGAGCAGATGAGATTATTGATGAGGACTTTCAGAAAGCATTTGATAAGGTGCCACGTGAGAGGGTGGGCATCAAACTAAAAGAAGTGGCAGTTCAGGACGTACCAGGTGTAGGTGGGTGCAGAATTGGCTGAGACACAGGAAGAAGAAGGTGATGGTGTGAGGAACCTCATCAGAAATAGCCGATGTTAAGAGTGGTGACCACCAGGGGGCAGTGTTAGGGCCGCTGCAATTTTTAATATCTAAAAATGATTTAGATAGGAATATAAGGAACAAGCTGGTGAAGTTTGCAGATGATACCAAGATAGGTGGATCAGCAGATAATTTGGAATCCATTAAATCATCACAGAAGGACTTGGATAGCAGACAGGCTTGGGCAGATTTGTGGACGATGAAATTTAATGTCAGTAAAGAATTACACATAAGAAGTCAAAATGTGAGGTCTGAATACACAATGGGCGGTCGGACAATTGAGAGTCCACCTTATGAGAAGGATTTAGGAGTCGTAGTGGACTCTAAGCTATCGACTTCCAGACAGCGTTCAGAAGCCATTAAGAAGGCTAACAGAATGTCAGGTTTGATGTGTGGAGTACAAGTCACAGGAGATTCGGCTCAAGCTTTATAACACACTGGAATTCTGGGTGCAGTTTTGGTCTCCAGGCTGCAAAAAGGACATAGCAGCACAAGAGAAGAGTGACTAGAGCGAAGGTGCTGAAGAGTTTAAAATGATGGAAAACTCAGCATGGTGGATCACACTTGTTACTTGTTAATGTTTCAAACTATAATGGAGGTCACACTTAAGTTCTACAGAATAACAACATACTGCAAAGGTCTTGCCTGCAGTCCTGTGCTCAATTTTGGTCTCCATATTACAGAAACAAAAGACATAGCAGCACTAGAGAAAGTTCAGGAGAAGAGCAACCAGGCCGATTCAGGACCATGGAGAGCAAACAGTAAGGGACAATTCAGGACCATGGAGAGTGAGCAAGGAAACAAATGAAGGGTGTGTGTGTGTGTGTGTGTAATGTGATGGGCTGGTGTCCTGTCCAGGTGGTACCACCTTGAGTCATAGGATTGATGAGAGAAGACTCAAGGTTCACTATGACCCTACCTTAGACTGGCAGGTTAAGAGGATGGCTGGAGTGGTGGATGAATGATGTATTTAAATTTATGGAAAAAAAATCAGTATGGGAGCTCACACTCGTGACTTATTAACATTTCAGGCCATGGCAGAGGTTATGCTTAAGCTCAATAACACACTAGGCCAGACTGGAGGAGCTGAGCCTTTAGAGTTTAAGCAAATGGAGATTAAAGGTCATAATTAAGCTATTAGTACTGTGGACCCACAATACAAAACGTTACAGCATTGCCAGACTAACATCCAGAGGAGACCACCTAGGCTGGTTCAGGACCACCCAGAGCAACCGAAGAGGAAAGTGTGAGGCAACTGAGCCTTTTTTGCTTAGGCAGTCAGAGATGAGGTGTTGAGGGGACCTGACTGAAGTGTTTTCAATTAAGGAAAAATCAGCCTGTGGGATCAGACCCGTTACTTAAGGTTTCAAGCTAAACTATGAAACACTGCAGGGAAGCCTCACCTGGAGTACGGTGTGTAGTTTTAAAGTCCATATCTCTCTATTATATAAAAAAAAATCCTGGGATGAGACAAAACTTTTTCAGAGAGATATTTTCAAGTCCCGCGAGACAAGACTTTATTGCAAGAGATTTAACTATGCCTGGGGCTGGAAATAAAAGACAAAGAGTAGATGACAAAGTAGAACGTCATAAAGAGGTTCCAAAATGTTGGTGCGGTAATAAAGGATATAAAGGAGATAAAGGAAGTAGGAAAATTCAAAAGTCTTAAAAAAATGATGCAAACAAACGGAAATTATTACTTGGTGAAATAACGGAACAGCAAAAAGAGATCGAATATATTGTTCAGATTAGGAGACCTAAGTCAGAGACTTGTAGATCGTCTAATTTGTGTTGCCATCAGTTAAAAGTACTGTTTCCTCCCAATGAAGAGGCCTATCCACGAGAATTAAAAGATTTGTTGCTTGGTGAAAGTGAACTAGCACATATGTGAACGGCAGAGACGTGAAGTAAGCAGGGGGCGAAGCTCCCTAGTCATGAAAAAGTCACAGCAACACTAGAGAAAGTTCAGGAGAAGAGCACCTGATTCAGGACCATGGAGAGCGAGCGAGATTAAGGGTCATAACTAAGCTATTATACACACAGGCGAAGTCTCACCTGTACTTCTGTAGATCCGTATTACAAAAAAGTCACAGCAGTGCCAGAGAACATCCAGAGGAGACCACCTAGCTGGTTCAGGATCACCTAGAGCAACCAAAGAGGAAAGTATAATGGAGTGGAGCCTGTTCTTCATCACAAAAGAGAAATTACGAGGCAACATGATTGAAGTGTTTCCAGTTATGAAAAATAAGCCTGGTGGATCAGACCAGTCACTTAATATTTCAGGCTATAATGAAGGTTATTATGTATAAACTATATAACATTCTGGTGGGGCCTCACCTGGAGTATGGCGTGTAGTTTTAATGTCCATATCATGAAGAAGACACAGCAGCACTAGAGAAAGTTCAGAGGACAGCAACTAGCCTGATTCAGGACCATGGAGAGCAAACAAGGAAGGAAAGGCCATGGCTGTGGAGAACAGACTGAGGGAGTTAAACCTTTTACTGTTCAAGCAAACAGAGATTAGAAGATGACATGAAGGATGTGTGTGTGTGTGTGTGTGTGTGTGTGTGTGTGTGTTTGCAATGCACTGGGCTGGTGTCCTGTCCAGGTGTTCTTACCACCTTGCATCCTGAGACTGACGAGATAGACTTCAGCTTCCTTATGAGCCTACCTTAGATGAGTGGGTTAGGAAGATGGATGGATTAGCGGTTGGATCAAGTATTTTAAATTATGGGGGGGAAAAAAAAAAGAGTATGATGGATCACACCAGTGACGTATTAATGTTTCAGGACATAAGAGAGGTTATGCTTAAGCTTGGACAGCAAAGTGAGGTCTTATCTGGAGTACTTTGTGCAGTTTTGGTCCCCATATTACAAAACAGACAAAGCAGCACTACAGAAAGTCCTGAGGAGAGCTTCTTCTTCTTTCGGTGGCTTCTGTTAGGGGTCGCCACAGCGGATCATCTTTTTCCATATCTTTCTGTCCTCATCATCTTGTTCTGTCACACCCGTCACCTGCATGTCCTGTCTCACCACATCAATAAACCTTCTCTTAGGCCTTCCTCTTCTCCTCTTCTCTAGCAGCTCTCTCCTTAGTGCCCTTCACCCAGTATATCCCTCATCTCTCCTCCTCACATGTCCAAACCAATGCCATCTTGCCCCTCTGACTTTGTCTCCCACCTGAGCTGACCCTCTAATGTCCTCATTTCTAATCCTGTCCATCCTCGTCACACCCAATGCAAATCTTAGCATCTTTAACTCTACAACCTCCACCTCTGTCTAGAAAGTTCTGAGGAGAGCAACTAAGCTGATTCAGGACCATGGAGAGTAAGGAAGGACACAAATAAAGGGTGTGTGTGTGTTTGGAATGTGATGGGCTGGTGTCCCGTCCAGGAGATACCACCTTGAGTCGTATGATTGATGAGAGAATACTCGAGGTTCACCATGACCCTACCTTAGATTGGTAGGTTAAGAGGATGGCTGGAGTGGTGGATGAATGACGGCTTTAAAATTATGGAAAAAAACAACCAGTATGGTGGATCCCACCTGTGACTTATTAATGGTTCACACTATGAGGGCCGTTATACTTGTGCTAGACTACTATGTGCAGTTTTAGTGTCCATATGGCGAGCAAGACATAGCAGCACTAGAGAAAGTCCAGAGGAGAGCAGCAGGGCTGATAAAGAACCACAGAGAAGAAGCAATCAGGGAGATTTCAGCACCATGGAGAGCGGGCGATGCGGAGAACCTAAAAAAGAAGCACCAATGGCACTTCAGAGGTGACACGTAGAAGTTTTCAAATTGACGTTACGAATGACTGCAGCGGATCCCAGCTGTTACTTGGAAATAAATAAATGAAGTAGCCCTCACACAAGGAACACGTGGAATGAATGACCAAATACTGTGGTGGGCACTTGGACTGTGCAGACCTTGAGAGTTGAACTCAACGTTCTTTGGCTGACGAGTGGGTTGGGGATCCAAATATAGAATATGCGCCAGGCTTAGTTCTTCTCGCTTTATAGCGCCAGGGCATGCACGGAGGTGTTTGGGTGGGCTGGCCTCTCGCTGCCCCTAACACTTTATCTCTCCCCCCTCCCCTTTTTCTCCCCACTGCAGGTTTGCCAAGCTGTTGCTGCGTCTGCCCGCCCTGCGCTCCATCGGCCTCAAGTGTCTCGAGCACTTGTTCTTCTTCAAGCTCATAGGGGACACTCCCATCGACACGTTCCTCATGGAGATGCTAGAAGCGCCGCACCAGATGACTTAAACCTGGGAGGACGTGGCGGTAGCGGCAGCTGGCGGATTCCAACAATCGAGAGCAGGAGAGGAAGAAGAAGAAGAGGAAGAGGAAGGTGGCACCAAGCCTCCTGGCTGATGTGGATTTCCCTTGTGGCCCCAAATCTTTTTCTTCTTTTCTTCTCGTTTTTTTTTTTTTTGTTTTGGGGTGGGATGCCTTTTTATTTTTGTCGTCTTTTTTTGGCTTTGGCCAGAGGAGTTTGTTTCACTCCGATGGAGACTCTGCTTCATTTTATTTTTTTTGGCCTAGGATATAAATGAAAGGATGAGAGCAGAGGCCTGAGGATGAGGCAAATGACAGAATGGCAGGAGGAGGTGGCATTCATCGACATAACCCACCTCATCTCTCTATCTCAGCTATCGGACCCCCTTATGTACCCATTGGGTTAGCTGGACCACTGCGCTGCCACAAGGAAACTGAACAGGGCATCTCCAAAGGGAAGCACAGAGCAGGCAGAGGCGGGCACTATTAACCACACAGGTGCCATGTGCTGCCCCCTCTGACTGGCGACTGGCATATCACAGGGCAGCTTAGTCAACAACGGGAGTCATGACTTGTAATCATGCCATTCTGAACCTGCCCCTCACTCCATTCTTAAAGGGCATAGGCGGAGCATGGATCTGTATTTATTAAGATGGGCATGCCTGGCACAGCAAAGAGGTGTGTGGGATGGGTGATGTCCAACTAGCCAAATGCCCCCTTGGACCTGTGGAATATGGGTACAGAGAACCACCAGCAGACAAAACCATGGTGCCAACAAAATGCCCACCTTGCCAGTCCAGGGGACGTGAGGTGGTGGCTAACCAGCTCTTTTCTACACCTCTGAGGTCCTTCAACTTGTTGGTTTATTTCCCAAAGATTTGGTGTTTTTAATTTTTATTGTGACTTGCAGTCATTTTTACCGTCGACCCCCAAATGTCAAAAGGAGTAAAGCACTTGGATTGAACTAAAGGGGCTCAGGGGTCAGTTTTATGTGGGGAAGGGCGCCCTCTTGTGGTGAGAAAGAGTCAGCACACCAAGACTTAGAACAGGACAGACGGAGACATAAACTCACATAAACTACAAATCTATGCAGAAAAGTCCAAAGGGACACAAACGTGTGTGCCAAAGTGCACCAAAATTCAGTGTCCTGCGTGTGTGTGTGTGTGTGTGTGTGTATGTGTGTGTGTGTCACAGACTCGATGTCAGGCAGGGAGCATCACACGGCCATCAAGAGGGAGATGCGCTTCGCTGGATGGTGAAGCCAGCTTCTGAGCAAACTGTGGTCACAACGCAGAGCCCAGGATGCAAACCATCAGGCACTCAAGTCCACCGTTTACCCAATCAGGTCGCCTGCCATTGACATCCAGACACACATTGATGAGGCTTAGAGTGAGGCAGTGTGGACCCCTAGTGGCCCGGGTTGCTGAATTGCAAGTCAGTGTGTCGGTGCTGTGCTTTGGGAAGGCGCTAGATGGACCACCTGCGCTCATCCAAAGGGTGACAGGCCAGCCATGTCCAGTCCTTCTCGGTCCTAAAAGCACCCGCACCTGCCATGGCTCACCGTGTTTAAACAATGAAGCCACTTCAATAAAGGAGCTTCCGAAAAAAATGAGCCCCCTCAAGACCCCTCGCTGATATCGACAAAGCTATGACGTCTCACAAGCGATAGAATCAAACGAGCGGAGTTACGATCTGACCGCCTAAACTCCGATTTGGAATTCAATTGGAATTCAGCATCAGGCCGGAAAGACACTGAAAAAAAAAAAAGGAAATCGGAAACCAAAAACTGATGTGTGGAGAAAATGGAAACGAGTCACGATAGAAAAAAGCAAAGAGAAGGCGACTCACTAGAGGAGGGGAAAGGGGGTCCGGAGTGGTGGTCTGCTCCTGTACACAGCGCTGGGCGGCCCTCTGGTAACGCTGCAAATAAAACAGATCAATCAATTATTTCAAGGAGTTAAGAAAATAAAACATGTAAGGTAAAATAAACACCAAATTAATATAAATAACCTGAAAAATACAGATGTACATTAAATAGATGTGTGTGGGCGCATATTATACATACTGTATGTGTACACACACACACCATGTGTAGATACGTGTGCTCACATAAGACACGTGTGTGAATTTCCCCTTCAGATTAATAAAGTTATTATATATGAACATACATACAGAAAACACACAAAGCACATATGTAAATCAGAAACATTTAGCAATATATATATATACTGTATATGGTATATTATACATGTACACATACGTCACGTGTATATAGGTGTATATTATATATGAACACACACACACACCACTTGTACAGTATATGTGTGTGTCTTTGGGTATACAAAAACATACACATACATATTATATATATATATATATATATATATATATAGACACACACACACATATATATATATATATAGAGAGAGAGAGAGAGAGAGAGAGAGAGAGACACACACTATAATATACACACACACACACACAATATAATATATATACATATACAGTACACACATGCATATATATATATAATATATATGTATATATAGACACATACTATAATATATACACACACACACACACATATATATACATATATAGAGAGAGAGACACACACTATAATATACACACCCACACAATATATAATATATATACATATACTGTACACACGCATATATATATATATATAATATATATGTATATATAGACACATACTATAATATATACACACACACACATATATAAACACAAACACACTATATTATATATAAATATATAAGTAGGTGGACGCTAGGTGGCGCTATTGCCCACCTTTTCCCCAACAGACAGACATGCTGACACACGGTACAAGCACTACGATGATATTTAATCAATAAACACACATAAATCCACAATATTATTCTTCTCCTTCACTCCTCCCAACATCCGGCTCGCTTGCTGGGTCTCCACCAGTCCTTTCTATAGTCCTTGACCCGGAAGTGCTTCTGCTTTTACACCCCTGTGACTTGCCAGCACTTCTTGGTCAGATGGAGAATCCCAAGTCGTTAATCAGCCCGGAATTACTGTGGGGCTTCCGTCCTCGTGACTTCCAAGCACTTCTGGGCTGTAAGGGAAGCATGACTCCCCAGGTCCTTTCATAGCTCCCCTGGCGGCACCCAACAGGGCTGAGATACTGGACTCCAAGGCCCAGGATGCCCTGCAGAATCCGGGGTACTGCTACACTCCAGGGGAGCTGCCATCTAGTGTTTTGGGGGAGGCAGTGTCCTGAAAAAGCTGTCTTCCCCCATCCTTCCACCTGAGGGACGTCCCGGCCAGGATAAGCTGCCAGCTGTCTGCTACAATATACACACACACATATATATATATATATATATATAGAGAGAGAGAGAGAGAGAGAGAGAGAGAGACACACACACACACTATTATATAGATATTTGCACACACATATATAAGGCCCTCAGTGTTGCCGTTAAGGTCTTGGTCTTCGGACCCCCGAGGCTGTCCACTCCAATCCCACTCCTGACACCTGTGTAACCCTAAGTGAGTCACTCACTTCACCTGCGGTGTCACTAGTTGTATCTCCAGTGTCGTAAGCCACCCTGGTTAAAAGCATCAGACAAATAACAACACACACACATTTATACACAGACATGTACAGTATTATATGTAATATTATTTAAAGATTTTTAAATACATGTAATTATTTTTTTAAGCACTTGTTTGAAATTCAGCAGATGTCTCACGTATATAAAATAATCTCCACACACACAGGCGACGTTTCTCCATTTGCCGAATCTCGTAATTCGTGTTTTTGGCTGACGGGAGGTCAGCAGTGCCAGTGCAATGCAGGAGCCAACCTGTAGGGGGCACCAGTCGATTACCAGGCACACCAATTTCCACCCCTGTCACATCTTGGAGATGTATGGGGTGTGTGTGGGGGGCAGGACACTGAAGTATTCAGAATACGCGGACCCCACGCAGACCAGTGAGGTCGCTCAGTTTCTAAGGCACTTCTGCTGCTTTCGCTTTATTTCCTTCTCTCATCATTTCTGACATTTTCTCCTCATGCTGTACTTGTAGGGACAGGAATGCATATTTTGAACTATTTGACCCCATAATCCCTGACTTGATCCTGGTGACCGGCAGATTGGCCGTGAGGGCGATGCCAAGGCCTCCCCCTGGTATTTCAGTTATGCCCGGTGCCAACATCCCATACGCCTGGAATCATCCTGGCAGGCATCAAGACTGGTCAAGTGCCCACAGTGCAGAGATCTCAGTCAGGGAAGTGTGATTCCATGTGGACTTGGTGTTTATCACCCACATCACCCAACTCATCTGTAAGCATGCCAGGTCTCTGCCACCTAAAACTAAATGGCAGTGACATAAAAAAACACAACTAATTGGACGACCATTTTGACAGCCAGCCAACTGCTCAGAAACAAACAGGAGGAGCGACAGAAGGAGCCCCGGTTTTACCACTTTAACAAGGCAGCCACCATCGCTCTGTCATGGCACTTCAGTCACATACTGCTTGCCCGATGGCCGTACCAACTTCCTCAGGAGGCTTCAGTTAGGACTCTTCCTCCTCCTCCACCTCCTGCCATCACTCAAGATGTCACAGCCCTTTGATTGCAGAGGCAAAAAAACCAAGAGGAGCAAATGGAAGGTGCCCAGCTGCCCTCTCATCGAGGTTGGCCTCTTCGTCGTTTTTGACCAGGCCTCCCACCATGGCTCTAGAACAACACTTCAGGTGCCAATTGCCCGTCTGAGGACTTGCTGGCTTTTACCGTGGTTTCAATTGAGGCTGCCTCTTCCTCCTCTTCCTCACAAGATGTCTCGGCTGAGAGCCATTCGACCTCAGAGGATCAAACAAGAGGAGTGGCAGGAGGTGCCACTTTGGCATTTGCTCCGTGACAGCACTCGTATGGCTCGGTGGCCTCATTGTCTCCTCCTCCCTCCTCCTCTTCCTCGATTCACACAAGATGTCTCACAGCAGGGTGGATCTGCTCCAGTTCTCTTACCTCCACCCCAGCACTTGCAGTCAGGTCACGCTATGCAAATGGACTGAGAGCTCATGTGGCCTCCCTGGACTCATCCCTCCTAACTCCCGTGGGACTCGGACAGCACCCACCATCTTCTCATCTCTCCAGTCATGAATCGCACCTCTGGAATGTCGATGTCGGTGACCAAACTGGAGTCGGTCCAGTTCACAAGGATACACAGACTGGTCACGTGACAACAGGAGGTCACAAATCCTCCATCCAGTGGACATGAAGATACGGGGGGGGGCTTGGATGTTTGTGCTCCAAAAACCGGTGGCCACTTCATTTTTTTTTGGGTTGTCCAGAATGAGATTCTCACCTTGTCACCTGTAAAGTTCCACCGAGGGTTCCGAGGAGTCAAGCTTTACACTTTTTTCCCCAAATGGGCCCACTCACCAGCATCCTGTCCTGAAGGCCTGCCTGCACGTTCCTCATGCGAGTTACCGACAATCACCAATCAGGGATTAAACTTTGTGGGAAGCAAAAAAGGGTTAAAGTGGCACTGGGAATCGGCGTGGATGGACATGTGATACGTGATCGGCGCCCCCCTGTGGTCATCAGTTTCATAACATTCTGGCGTCTCAGCTAAGATGTTACAGTTTGGGACATTGCGGGACCCAAGACATCATCTCGATAACCTTTTAAATTTCCTGTAGCATACCTCAGGCGTTAGGAGGATTACAGCTTGAAGTGAGACGTTTTACAGTCTCCTCCTCCTCCTCCTGCTCTTCCTCATTACTTGTCACACTCAAAGTTCTCAGCTGCTGTCTCTGCCCACTCACCCTCAACTCTGATATTTGAGCACAACTTTCATTGTAATCCTCGTCAAACAAGTGCACTTTCTTCTGCTTCCCAGTGTCACCCCACACACACCCTGCTGTCCTCATGCCGATTCACTGTAAGCACCAGTGCCCAGCCCGTCCCAAACAAGTGCCGCTCCTCGCTCTTTACCCGTCTCCTCAATCTCCATCATTCTCTGCGCCTCATACACCCCACTCTGGTGCACCTCCATTCTCTTCGCTGGCAATGCCAACTGGTTCTCCGTTCCACCTTTGCTGAATGTCTGCCCGCTGTACCCACCGTGCCCGGCAGGATGAGAGCCACATCACTGGCTAAGTGGCCACACTGCCTCCTTAGATGCGGAGGTAGAACTGACGGCTTGGGTTTGCGTCATCCTTCTGTTGTCTCAGAGAGACTGGGAGTGTCACCATGAGAGAGTCCTGCTGGTGACAATTGGGGACTTGGCCACCGTGAGTAGATAACAGAGAAAGCTGTCTCACAGACCAAGTGGCGATGTCTACTGCTGCCTAAGGGAGATGATGGTAGAGATGGTGGCTTGAAAACCCAACAGCGAGACTTTGAATCCGTCATGTTTGCACCCGGGCACCATCCCTGGTCTCGGGTTCCTTTATTTAAGTTTGTTTCTGGGCCAGAAGGTGCAGGCCTTCTAATGCTGCAGCTGGCAGCTTATCTGAGGTCTGTGAAAGTGCCCAGCATACCTTGTTATGACCACCTGCTTCAAGAAAGGCCTGAGGCCTAAATCACAAAAATGGAGAGGGGAACCTTAAAAACCCTGGCCCAACACAACTGCCACTGAAAGCATCCACTGTAAAGCAATCGGGCGCAGTGCAAGGCATAGCAGGCCCTGAATACCTAAAGAAAGGCCTGAGGCCTACGCAGAACAGAAAGGCCTGCGGCCCAAAAACAAATCACCCCAACTACATTCAAATGTATCAATTCATGGCTGCTTATTTTGGGTCATTGGTTTTATGGTTCTCCTCTCCCTTTTTTTTTAAGCCATAGTAGCGTGTAGGCCTCCGGCCTTTCTTGAAATATTCAGACCTTAGTTAAGCCTGAATCCTAATATCATTTTTTAGATTTTAATGCAATCAGACACAATGTACCATTTCAGACCTAATTATTTTAAGCCAGGGGTCTTTTTGTTTTTTTTTTTTTTTTTTTGCTTCAGGCCTCAAACCTTTTCCTTGATGTTTTCAGGTCCGGGTTCAACTTGAAATTAAAATTGATAATTTTAAGGCTAGTTATTATGAGTCAAGGGTTTCCATGGTTCCCCTCTGTACACTTTTTGCCATTTAGGACTTTTTGTAGCATGTAGGCCTCAGACTTTTCTTGAGGTATTCACGTCTTGGTTTTGTCCAAATCATAATATTATTCCATAAACCATCCCCGATTACACTAAAACGCATCATTTCATGAATAATTATTTTTGGCCAGGGTTTTTTTTTAAAGTTTCCCTCTCCCTTTTGGTGATTTCCTTTGTTTTTTAGGTGTTGTCCTTGAAGTATTCAGGTCCTAGTTAGGCCTGGATCAGAAGAATACCTGGTAGATCATACCTGATTACATTAAATGAATCATTTCAAGGGATTGTTATTTTGGGCCAGGAGTTTAACCGATCCCCTCTCTAGTTTTATGTATTTATTTTTATGGCTGTAGTAGTGTGTAGGCCTCAGGCCTTTCCTTGCTTAGGCCCGGATCCCAATAAAAATGTCTGATATTTGCATGTAGGATTTTCTTGGCGTATTGAGGTACTGGTTAGGCCTGGATCAGAAGAATATCTGGTAGATTGTAACCCGATTACATTAAATGAATCATTTCAAGGGATTGTTATATTAGGCCAGGGGTTTTTACTGATCCCCTCTCCTGTTTTATGTATTTATTTTTTTAGGCTGTAGTAGTGTGTAGGCCTCAGGCCTTTCCTTGCTTAGGCCCGGATCCCAATAAAAATGTCTGATATTTGCATGTAATCAGGCACAATGTACCGTTTCTAGGCCAGTTATTTCTGGCCAGGGGTTTTCATGGTTTTCCCCTTTCCATTTTTGTCGGTCCATCTTGAAGGCCTTGGGACTTTTTGTTGTTGGTCAGGCCTGACTCTTAACAAGGCACGCCAGGCCCTTTTCATTGACCTCAGGTAAGCTGCCAGGTGCAGCGTAAAGAGGGCCCGGACCCCTTGGGCTCAGCCAATCGAAACACAAACTACAATAAACAAAGTGAGAGCAGGGCTGGAGCTTCCCGGATACAACCAAGATGGCACTTCATGGTGGGTCCATCTTCTCTAATCAAGCGCACCTCAAGGGCGTCTCCTCGCTTCTTCGGTCTTTGTTGGCGGCTGCTCCTCTCTCTTGTGTCTTTCATCATGACAAGCTCTCACTTAGCCCCCATAACACATTCTACAAACACTTTTCATCTTCCTCACCCTGCATTATAAAATTATAAAAATTAAATAAATGAAAAAAGAAGTCGTCAGCACGTTCACTGTTTTCATAACTACAATGTCTGTGGGCAGCGGTGCTAAATCATTCATTCTGGGTGATGTGTGCCCTCGGCTGCTCCTCTCCCTGTGCTCATCCCTGACTGACCCTTTATTTTGTTGAAACCACCAGCCACACGTCGGGATCCCAAAGCCCCGCCCGCACCTCAGTGGACTCACGCCAAGCACTTACTTCGGGGGTCACCGATTGGCAAGGTGGGTACGAGATGCCCACCATTAGGAGCTTCTACATCTATTTTCAGATGTCGGGAGGCTTTTGTGCAGAATTTGTGTAAGCCGCACCGTCACAGGTGAAGCCTTAGACATGGCGACGTATGGAAAGCTCAGGAGTCAGCAAAAGAAAAAACGAAGAAGAAGAAGAAGAAGAATCTATTTTTGTACAAAATGTAATTTTAAATCGCCCTCCGTGTTCTTTCTCTTCTTTTCCCCCATTGTATGCGTTCTTTGTGTGAATGTCCATTTGGGGGGGGGAACGTCACAAAAGGACCCCCCTCGTCTCTTGGCAGGGCTTTGTCATAGAGCGTCTCTGAGGGTGGGCTCACCGCGGGCGCAGCAGCTCTCGCCACCCGGAGACGAAGGCTGGCATCGCAAAAGGAAAAGCAAAGCTGATCATACGTGTTGGGAATTTTATTTTCCTTTATGTCATTTTATCTTTTTTTTTTGAAACAGAAAAGGACGTTTCTTGTTCTTCATGGGTGTTCACTGATGTTCTGTTTATCTTTCATGAAAAGCTTAATAAAAAAGAAAAAAAAACACCCACAGGACTTGCGTTGGTTTGTGACGCGTCCTTGGAACCTTCTAGAAACTCCCGGCCACTTCGGGGCTTTGCGTGTTTGTTTGTTTATTGTTGATGAAACGAACGGAAAAAATGGGCTGATGTGTGTGGTCAGCGCTGTCACGTGGGAGACTACAACTCGCCTGTGAAAACGTCAGTCACCACAGTCGGGCTCCACAGCTACAGAGACAAGAAAGGCGCAACCTAGGAATATGTCAATGATATAGCGCCTTTCACAT
>JANRMT010062806.1:125741260-125805923 GCA_026402145.1 Polypterus bichir lapradei | reverse complement strand
TAGTGCCTTTCATTTCTCTCTCTGTCTATCTATCTATAATGGATAGGACTGGTGAGGTTTGCTGGGCTGAATGGCCTGTTCTCGTCTAGATTGTTCTAATGTTTTATCATCTTTAATTTCTAACCATTACCTAATGCCTATTTTTCACACCAGTATTAGTTATGGTAAGTTCTAATAAACAGTCACTTCTCTTTGATTATTCTATTTTTCCAAATCTATGACCAGTAAGGATAATAACGAGTCTTTTAAATCAACTGCTCTATTAGGTTGAACCTCATTTCTCCATTCCATAGTAATAATAATTCACTGCTGCTCTATTCATTGTTGCTTCAATGTTCTTATTGTTTATATAATATTTTTATGACATTTTTTTTTTGTAATTTTGTTTATATTGTATATGTGTATCTTTCTTAATACGTTTTATTTATTTATTTATTTATTTTATTTTATTTTTTCTTAACCCCCCCATTTCCCTCTTAAGGCTTTGCCCTTTCCAGGCCACAGTTGTAAATAAGAAACATGTTCTTAATCTGTTTTGCCTGGTAAAATAAAGGTAAATAAATAAATAAAAATAATTGCCACAACGTCTGCTGAGAATGCAGATACCTCACCTGATATTCTAATGGCCCTTCCATATTCTTTTTTTTACATAAAACATGGATGCTACCTTATTACTTTAGTCGTCTCTGGCCCATCAATTTAAATTTCCATAAAATGTGTATACTTATTTTCCAAACAATTACTTAATACCTGCCTTTTTAATAACTTAATTTAAATTAATAACTGCCTTTTTTCATGAAAGTGGCCTTACTTTGCTTACATCTTCTTTTACTGCATAATGAATGGTGGGTTTCTCGAGCTACCACGAAAGCCAAATCGAAATCTTATCGGACGCAATTTTATAATTATTAAGTAGAGAATCCTCTGCCACTCTTTGACTGTATGCACCACGTTTCGTCCCTCATATTGTTATTCACAGCAGTATTTCTTGAGTTGGATGCCCTCAACTTTGCTCTTAATATCGTTTATATCCAACAAGTATTTTCTCAAGCACGGCGCCAGCTCTTCCATTTTCTCTGCCTGTGCTCGATTTCTACAAACACGACGGGACTTTAACAAGCGCTGCTAGATGGCGACTGTGGGATGCGCATGCGCAGTGCCAGGATTCTCGTCACGTGTTGCCTTGTGTTTGTGCATCGTTTTGCAAGGAGAAGAGAGGAGTCCGTGCATTTAAACTTTGTACCTGACCACAGAGGATTAGTTTCCATTTGTGTTATGTGCTACCCACTGCTGTTCTGTTTACGAGAAATAATCGCTCAGTGTGCCAGTTTCCATGTTTATTGTTACTACGTTACAGTCGCCTAGCAACGGCATGCGTTTACGGTTCTCCGCTATTATCTCGCCGGGAAACGCACAGGCGGCCAGCACAAATCAGCTCCTCGTGTCATTTTAATGTTTTGCTATTTTTAATACCAGGAATAGCCGCAGCATGGAAAACGCAGCAGCTGACGACGCGGGATCGACCAACAAAGAGCCGCTCAAAACCAGCGACGTTTACCACGTGAGCCCCTCGTTACCGAAAAGATTCCAGCAGCCGGACTGCTTTAAGGGATACAGGTGAGGAGAAGCGCTGCAGGATTCCTGCGGATTTCTAGATATTCTTTATAGCCCCATTGCGAGCCATCGCTCTTAAAATAGTCATATGGTGAAATAAAATTATAATATTGTATTGCACGATTGAACGTTAAACTTGAAAAAGTCTGAATTAGCGTAAGCCGATCCATGTCGGGTTGTACATAAGAAATGTAACGATGTACTCCATGAGGATTAACTCTATAAGAAACATATAGAGTTAGATATATCTGAAATGGTAAAAGGTGGGCTTAATTTAAATGCTTAAAGTCTACATATTGTCATTTGTAAAGAAAAAAAGAAAAGAAAAATAACATGGTTTGTAATTATTGACCTTTAAAAAGTTTTAAACGACATCCTTCGCGCTTATATTTGAAATTTGTCATTTTTTTGTAACTTCTAAGAGAGACTCTTAGGGGGCGTCAAAGTCAACTTTAAAGTCAGAACAAGACATCGATATGCGCATGCGCGCCATCCGCCCAGCGCAGGGAAGGAGATGACTGAGCAGCTGCTGAGGACACGTCATCAAATACCCCACTCATTACAGAAGCACGTGATTAGCTTAATGCTTACTGATCAGCGGACCCTCAGACTCCGAATTCTGCTACACTTGACGATACCGATCCTCTCATCAATACTTAAAATCGCAGAGAAGTAGCAGAACAGCGTAAAACGACTCTCCACCCAGCGATGTCATCGATCCCCGTGCTGTTTTGTAAATAGGAGTAACTTAGACCCCGTTAGGGCAGGGGTCTCCAACTCCAGTCCTGGAGAGCTACTGTGGCTGCAGTTTTCATTTTAACTACCTTCTTAATCAGTGAGCCGTTTTTGCTGCTAATTCCCTTCTTTTGATTTCATTTTAATTGACTTGGTCTTGAAGACTCGGACCCCTGGGATTTGTGGGGTTGCAGTGCCACCCATAGTGTTCACAAAAAACCCACCACCAACTCATTTGTCTTGTTGCTGTTGAACTGCAGGTGGTCCTCTCTGCACTACAGAATAAAGTCCTTCACCAGCATCCTGCGCTCGACTCCCCTCCATTATCAGTGCGACCCATGATGAGAACCTCTGTAGGTGGCAAGAGCTGGTGTTGTCCTGGGAGTCCGTGGTGTAGAGCAGGGGTGCCCAACTCTGGTCCTGGTGGACTTTCATTCTAACCATCTTCTTAATCAGTGAGCAGTTTTTGCTGCTGTTTTGCCTTTGTTTTAAGTGACGTGACTCGGACCCCTCACTTGTTTTGTTTTTCCTTAATGAGAAGCCAAACAAGAAGGAGACACAAAACGAACCGGCATATGAGCAGCTCACCTTAAAATAAAGAAAGGTGAGGGTCTCGGTCAGGTTGGCCGGCTCAGGTCACTTAAACATCTTGACGGTGGTCTTAGAAAAAAACAGAAAGTCAACAGAATGAGAGCAGCAACAGGTCCTGATATTCAATAGCTGTATAGCGCCCAGACTCTGGAATGACCTACCGAAATTAATCAGGTCAGCTGACTCCATGAATTCTTTTAAAAAACAACTCAAAACTCATCTGTTCAGGAAGGCTTTTAGCTCTACTTGACTTCATTCCCCTTTTCTCAGTTTACCTCTCTGTCAAGATGCTCAGGTAACCTGTGTGTGTGTGTGCTAGACCATCAATTCTGTTGTCTGTTAGGCTTTCTCTGAATTTACTGTCTTAATCTTCTTTATTTATTTATTTGGTTTGTACAATGCTATACGCTGTATACCCTGCCATTTTCTCTTATTTTCTGTAAGTGCCTTGAGCATGGGAAAGGCGCTATATAAATAAAACATATTATTATTATTATTATTAATGGCTTCAATTAACAGCAAGAATTGGCTTCTCATTAAGAGCTCGGTTAGAGTGAAAGTGGCTGGAGTTTAGCTGGTCATCTGTTGGCTCGTTTCACGTCTCATTTATGTTTAATGAAGAAACGACTCCGTTCAGAGGACTGAATCCTGAAAAACAGGGCCATTAAGATGAAGGGAAAAGGAGTTCATTAGCAGTGAAAACTGATCACTGATTAGGAAACAGGTTAGAATGAAAACCTGCAGCCACTGCAGCCCACCAGGACCGGAGTTGGCCAACATCAAGTGGTCCACTGTGGCTGCTCGTATTGCAGAATTCCGTGATATTCTTGAAACATGAGACCCTCTGGCCCCCCGAGTTGACCCCATGCTATTATTGATAAATATATATACAGTGGTGTGAAAAACTATTTGCCCCCTTCCCGATTTCTTATTCTTTTGCATGTTTGTCACACAAAATGTTTCTGATCATCAAACACATGTAACCATTAGTCAAATATAACACAAGTAAACACAAAATGCAGTTTTTAAATGATGGTTTTTATTATTTAGGGAGAAAAAAAATCCAAACCTACATGGCCCTGTGTGAAAAAGTAATTGCCCCCTGAACCTAATAACTGGTTGGGCCACCCTTAGCAGCAATAACTGCAATCAAGCGTTTGCGATAACTTGCAATGAGTCTTTTACAGCGCTCTGGAGGAATTTTGGCCCACTCATCTTTGCAGAATTGTTGTAATTCAGCTTTATTTGAGGGTTTTCTAGCATGAACCGCCTTTTTAAGGTCATGCCATAGCATCTCAATTGGATTCAGGTCAGGACTTTGACTAGGCCACTCCAAAGTCTTCATTTTGTTTTTCTTCAGCCATTCAGAGGTGGATTTGCTGGTGTGTTTTGGGTCATTGTCCTGTTGCAGCACCCAAGATCGCTTCAGCTTGAGTTGACGAACAGATGGCCGGACATTCTCCTTCAGGATTTTTTGGTAGACAGTAGAATTCATGGTTCCATCTATCACAGCAAGCCTTCCAGGTCCTGAAGCAGCAAAACAACCCCAGACCATCACACTACCACCACCATATTTTACTGTTGGTATGATGTTCTTTTTTCTGAAATGCTGTGTTCCTTTTACGCCAGATGTAACGGGACATTTGCCTTCCAAAAAGTTCAACTTTTGTCTCATCAGTCCACAAGGTATTTTCCCAAAAGTCTTGGCAATCATTGAGATGTTTCTTAGCAAAATTGAGACGAGCCCTAATGTTCTTTTTGCTTAACAGTGGTTTGCATCTTGGAAATCTGCCATGCAGGCCGTTTTTGCCCAGTCTCTTTCTTATGGTGGAGTCGTGAACACTGACCTTAATTGAGGCAAGTGAGGCCTGCAGTTCTTTAGACGTTGTCCTGGGGGTCTTTTGTGACCTCTCGGATGAGTCGTCTCTGCGCTCTTGGGGTAATTTTGGTCGGCCGGCCACTCCTGGGAAGGTTCACCACTGTTCCATGTTTTTGCCATTTGTGGATAATGGCTCTCACTGTGGTTCGCTGGAGTCCCAAAGCTTTAGAAATGGCTTTATAACCTTTACCAGACTGATAGATCTCAATTACTTCTGTTCTCATTTGTTCCTGAATTTCTTTGGATCTTGGCATGATGTCTAGCTTTTGAGGTGCTTTTGGTCTACTTCTCTGTGTCAGGCAGCTCCTATTTAAGTGATGTCTTGATTGAAACAGGTGTGGCAGTAATCAGGCCTGGGGGTGGCTACGGAAATTGAACTCAGGTGTGATACACCACAGTTAGGTTATTTTTTAACAAGGGAGCAATTACTTTTTCACACAGGGCCATGTAGGTTTGGATTTTTTTTCTCCCTAAATAATAAAAACCATCATTTAAAAACTGCATTTTGTGTGACAAACATGCAAAAGAATCAGAAATCAGGAAGGGGGCAAATAGTTTTTCACACCACTGTATATATATACACAGTATCTCACCCCTCACATTTTTGTAAACATGTTATTCTATCTTTTCATGGGACAACACTGAAGATGTGACACTTTGATCCAATGTACAGTAGTCCGTGTACAGCTTGTATCACAGAGTAAATTTGTTGTCCCGTACACGACCATTAATGTCTAAACTGCTGGCAACAAAAGTGAGTCCACCCCTAAGTGACAAAGGTCCAAATTGTGCCCAATTAGCCATTTTCCCTCTGTGGTGTCATGTGACTCATTCATTGTTACAAGGTCTCAGGTGTGTTAAATTTGGTGTTATCGCCCTCACACTCTCTCTTACTGGTCACTGGAAGTTCAACATGGCACCTCATGGCAAAGAACTCTCTGAGGATCTGAAAAAAAGAATTGTTGCTCTTTATAAAGATGGCCGAGGCTGTAAGAAGATTGCCAACACCCTTAACTGAGCTGCAGCACGGTGGCCGAGACCATACAGTGACAGGTTTAACAGGACAGACTCCACTCAGAACAAGCCTTGCCACGGTCGACCAGAGAAGTTGAGTGCCACGTGCTGAGCGTCACATCCAGAGGTTGTCTTTTGTAAACAGACATATGAGTGCTGCCAGCATTGCTGCAGAGGTCAGCCTGGCAGTGCTCAGACCGTACGCCCGCCGCACACGGCATTAAATTGATCTGCATGGCTGTCGTCCCAGAAGGAAGCCTCTTCTAAAGATGATGCACAAGAAAGACCGCAAACAGTTTGCTGAAGACAAGGATTAGTGGAGCCGCCATGTCCTGTGCTCTGATGAGACCAAGATAAACTTATTTGTTTCAGATGGTGTCAAGTGTGTGTGGCGGCAACCAGGTGAGGAGTACAAAGACAAGTGTGTCTTGCCTACAGTCAAGCATGGTGGTGGGAGTGTCGTGGTTTGGGGCTGCCTGAGTGCACTGGGGAGCTACAGTTCATTGAGGGAACCATGAATGCCAACATGTACCGTGATATACTGAAGCAGAGCGTGATCCCCTCCCTGGGCCGCAGGGAAGTATGCCAACATGATAATGACCCCAAACACACCTCCAAGACAGCCACCGAGGGTAAAGGTGCTCAACTGGCCAAGCAGGTCTCCAGACCTCCATCCTATTGAGCATCTGTGGGGCAGGTGGAGGAGCACAAGGTCTCTAACATCCACCAGCTCCGTGATGTCGTCATGGAGGAGAGGAAGAGGAGTCCAGTGGCAACCTGTGAAGCTCGTGTGAACTCCATGCCCAAGAGTAAAGTTAAGGCAGTGCTGGAAAATAATGGTGGGCGGCCACACAAAATATTCAAACTTTGGGCACAATTTGGACATTTGTCACTTAGGGGTGGACTCACTTTTGTTGCCAGCTGTTTAGACATTAATGGCCGTGTGTTGAGTTATTTGAGGGGACAGCAAATTGACACTGCGATACAAGTTGTACACGGACTACTGTACATTGGATCAAAGTGTCATATCTTCAGTGTTGTCCCATGAAAAGATAGAATAAAATATTTAAAAAAATGTGAGGGGTGAGCTACTGTGTATACAGTATGTGTATATATGTATACTTTATGTTATCCTTATTATTTGCTCCCCTCAGTCCACTCGTGATACACGTTATGCTTTTGTCACTTGTTTCATTTTTATGATTCTGCCCGCCGCTCACATGTGTTGATCCTTCTTTAACCCTTAATCCGCCACAACCGGCTATAGTCTTTTCCCAGCACGCCGGAGCTGATCGGTCCGTGCCTTACATTCGTTGAGCAGCCAGCTCGTGACCACTGGCGCCCCCTGCAGCCTCACTGTCCCTGGGATGGAGCCGCTGCACTAGACCAGCCTGTCAGCATCAGCGCTTACCTCTGTGTGTTTGCGTGCAGCCAGTTCAAGCGCAGTCGGCTCGGCGATTTACTGAATTTCATCAATGGCGTCACTCGCACCTTAATAATAATAATAATAATTCTTTGCATTTCTATAGCGCTTTTCTCACTACTCAAAGCGCTCAGCAATTGCAGGTTAAGGGCCCAACAGAGCCGAGTCCCTTTTGGCATTTACGAGACCGTTAGTTGTTCCGGTAGTTTTTTTTTAAATAGTTTTTACAGTTTATTAGCAGTGTGTAAAATGATCAGCGTTGCAGTAATTGTGATGCTCTTTGTATAAAAAAAATATATATGTTCCATTAAAGTTTCACTTTTTCTTTGTGAATTGTGACGTTTACTGAAAAAGTGCAGCAAAAAAAAGTATTTGGTGTCTGGGGGTGCATTACCCCAAAGTATGTGGCAGTTTAAGGGTTAACAAAACGTTTCAATTTTTACAGCGGCAAGAAAACTCACCCACTATACAGAACTTTAAATCAGGACTACGGGAGCAAGAGGCCAACCATCCATGAGATGCCGGTAAGGAGACTTTTCGCTCTTTTCATCTTCCCGTTTTGTAAACTTTGAGCCCTGAAAGCGCAACACGCGACACACAAACCCTGAGAGGTCTTGTCAAAGGTAGACTTTTGCAGGGGCTCTCACCTATTTATTTCCCTTTTGGAATGACAGATACATTGCAAGCAGACAAACACACAGACCCTTATCCTTTTCTTGAGACGGAAGTAAAATGCACTGCATTTGTCATTCCAACCGATGGGGCATCACAAATATTCTAGACAGGGCAAAGCACAGATAGTATAGTAATAAGATGCAGGTATCATTCCAACAGATGGCACATCATAAACGTTTGATATAATAAAATGCATTACTACAAATAGTTGTGATGCAACATTTGTTGAAATGTCAAATGCAATGCATATGTCTCTGCTATATGCCATTTGGTATGAAATTTGCAAAAGCAGTGTTGATATTTGTGGTTTGCCATTGACTGCAATGGCAAATGCAATGCATTTTATTACTAAAAATATTTGTGATTTGCCATCATTTGGAATGACAGATACATAGCAACCAGACAGACACACACATGCTTATCCTTTTCTTAAGATGGAAATGAAATAAACTGCATTTGTCTTTCCAACAGATGGTGCATCCTGTGCCATCTGTTGAAATGACAAATGCAACATATATGTCTCTTTTATATGCTACTTGGAATGGGATTTGTAAAAGCACCGTTAATGTTTGATGCTCCACTGACTGGAATGACAAATGCAATGCATTTTATTACTGGAAATGTTTGTGATTTGCCATCTTTAAGAACAATGGAGACATGGCAACTGGACAAACATGTGGAGACTTATCCTTTCCAACAGATGGTGCATCACAGACATTTGTAGTAATAAAATGCATTAATACAAATGTTTGTGACGTGCACTCTGTCGAAATGACAAATGCAGTGCACTTTATCTCCACCTCAATACAAAGATAAGTGTCTGTCTATGTGTCTTTTATCACTAAAAATGTTTGTGGTGCGCCATCTTTAGGAATGACAGATACATAGCAACCGGACAGACACACGGATGTTTATCCTTTTCTTGAGATAGGAATAAAATATACTGCATTTGTCTTTCCAACAGATGGTGCATCATGTGCCATCTGTTGAAATGACAAATGCAACTCATATGTCTCTCTTATATGCCATTTGGTATGGGATTTGTAAAATCACTGTTAATATTTGATGCTCCACTGACTGGAATGACAAGTGCAATGTATTTTATTACTAAAAATGTTTGTGATTTGCCATCTTTTAGAATGACAGACATGGAAACTGGACAGACACACAAAGACTTATCCTTTCCAACATATGGTGCATCACAGACAGTTGTAGTAAGAAAATGCACGTGATGTGCCCTCTGTTGAAATGACAAATGCAATTCATTTTACTTCCACCTTAATAAAAGGATAAGTGTCTGTGTGTCTTTTATTGCTAAAAATGTTTGTGGTGCGACATCGTTTGGAATGACAGATACATAGCAACCAGACAGACACACAGATGCTTGGTCTTTTCTTGAGATAGAAATAAAATATACTGCATTTGTCTTTCCAACAGATGGCGTATCATGTGTCATCTGCTGAAATGACAAATGCAATGTATACTGTATGTCTCTTTTATATGCTGTTTGGAATGGGATTTGTAAAAGCACCGTTAATGTTTGATGCTCCACTGACTGGAATGACAAATGCAATGCATTTTATTACTGGAAATGTTTGTGATTTACCATCTTTTAGAACAATGGAGACATGGCAACTGGACTGACACGCAGAGACTTATCCTTTCCAAAAGATGGTGCATCACAGACATTTGTAGTAATAAAATGCATTAATACAAATGTTTGTGATGTGCATCATGTGCCATCTGTTGAAATGACAAATGCAACTCATATGTCTCTCTTATATGCCATTTGGTATGGGATTTGTAAAATCACTTTTAATATTTGATGCTCCACTGACTGGAATGACAAGTGCAATGTATTTTATTACTAAAAATGTTTGTGATTTGCCATCTTTTAGAATGACAGAGACATGGACACTGGACAGACACACAGAGACTTATCCTTTCCAACAGACGGCGCATCACAGACATTCGTAGTAAGAAAATGCATGTGATGTGCCCTCTGTTGAAATGACAAATGCAATTCATTTTACTTCCACCTTAATAAAAGGATAAGTGTCTGTGTGTCTTTTATTGCTAAAAATGTTTGTGGTGCACCATCTTTTGGAATGACAGATACATAGCAACCAGACAGACACACAGATGCTTGGTCTTTTCTTGAGATAGAAATAAAATATACTGTATTTGTCTTTCCAACAGATGGCGTATCATGTGTCATCTGCTGAAATGACAAATGCAACGTATACTGTATGTCTCTTTTATATGCTGTCTGGAATGGGATTTGTAAAAGCACCGTTAATGTTTGATGCTCCATTGACTGGAATGACAAATGCAATGCATTTTATTACTAAAAATGTTTGTGATTTGCCATCTTTTAGAACTATGGGGACATAGCAACCGGATAGACACACAGATGCTTAGCCTTTTCTTGAGATAGGAATAAAATATACTGCATTTGTCTTTCCAACAGATGGCGTATCATGTGTCATCTGCTGAAATGACAAATGTAACGTATACTGTATGTCTCTTTTATATGCTGTCTGGAATGGGATTTGTAAAAGCGCCGTTAATGTTTGTGGTGCGTCACCTTTTGGAATGACAGAGACAGAGCAACTGGACAGGCAGACACACAGCCAGACACTTATTTATTCTTTTACGGTGGACAGTCTCTAAATCCTGAACATCTCCGTTCTCCTTAAAAATGCTAATAGTCCCACTTTTCCTATGTATTGCAGTCTGCTAACACATGCAATTAATCACATTTTATTATAACTCACTGTTACAAAAACATTTATGAAATGAAAATGTGACAACAGAGTCTCTGAAATCAGTAACATAATTCTGTTAACACAGTCCAATGATCGCACCTGAATTTTTTTCAGTGCCGGACCCTCAGAGATGACCTGACTCTTTTTTCTCCTTTTTTTTCAGACAATGTTTCATGGGAAATCCCAGAAGTTTACTAAGCCCCTGCAGCACTGTGGGATGTACACCAACGACGGACTTAATACGTTTGTTGACAGGAACTACATTTCTGAAGCAGACATTCTCATGACGTACAAAGACCGAGTTAAATTCCACACTTACTACAATATGAAAGACCCGACTAACACGGGATAGGCGGCCACGTCCACAGACACACGAAGTGCACCGGGTGGGACGAGGTGACGATTACTGTACAACGTTGATACCAAACCAAAGAATTGTGGTGAATGAAATTCAAATCAGCTGTATAACTGTAAAATAGGAGTAATGAAGCAGGAACATGTTTACTAGAGACAATTACTTGTAAAATCGCTAAGTAGAATATTTATTAAACACAATGACGTTAAAGAAGAAAACATTACATAACTTGCACATAAACTTTCCCTTTGTTTAAACACACCCTTAAACACGAATGAAACTCAAGGTTCTTGAAGACGGCTCCAGAGAATCTGAGATGCATAACAACGATAAGCTTAATTAATTTTTCAACGGGATCCACAAAGGCTTAGCTGAAGACTGCAACGAGCCGATTTCCTTTAAAGACTCAGTTCTTGTTAACCTGCATTAGTCTGTAAGGAAAATAAAATAAAATGAGTTCTCGTGGCAATGTGGCTCTTAAAAAAGGTTGTTGGGAATTAGAAAAGAAATTTTAATCTGTTATAAAAGATGGCAGACATGGGCTGGCGTCCCGGCCGGGAGGTCAAGCTTATAATTGTACAAGAAGGGAAAGCAGCACACTCCCTGCCTCAACCAGGAGAACGACAGAAGGTGCCAGCACCACAAAAGAGATGCTGGCATCCAAGAAGGACTCGAGATGTCAGCACGCTGGAACGACAGGGGAGATAACTTAAATGTTCACTTCATTCAGACACTAGATGGCAGCATCACTGGATTATATCACCCAAATGGACACACCCCCCAGGGCATGCTGGGAAATGTAGTCCCATGGACTGGCCCTGCTGGGTTCCAGGGGTGCTGCCAGGGTGTGCCACAGGGACTTGTGCTCCCTACTTTTGTGAGGCTTCTTCCTGACCCGGAACTTCTGGGTCTTTTATAAAAGGAGCAGCTCTGCTTCACTCAGATTGAGTCGGAGTCAGGAGAGGAGCTGGGTGACACTCACTGGGGAGAAATGGAGGGAAAGAAAGGAAAGGACAGGAGAGGAATTGCACAGAGAGAAAGGTATTCTGTTAAATAAATATTCATTTCTGGAACCCAGGACTCTTATCTGTGGAGTTGTGTTTGAGGTGCTGCAACACCCCCTAGTGGTCATACTATTTAACTATATCTGCTCAAGCTGGCACGGTGGCACAGTGGTAGAGCTGCTGCCTCGCAGTTAGGAGACCTGGGTTTGCATGTTCTCCCCGTGTCTGCGTGGGTTTCCTCCCACAGTCCAAAGACATGCAGGTTAGGTGCATTGGCGATCCTCAATTATCGCTAGTGTGGGTGTGTGTGCCCTGCCCAGGGATTTGTTCCTGCCTTGCGCCTTGTGTTGGCTGGGATTGGCTCCAGCAGACCCCCGTGACCCTGTGCTGGGATATAACGGGTTGGACAATGACTGACTGACTGACTATTCAAGCTGGCAGACCGAGGAGGAGGAGGATGAGCCAAAGCCAGCATTCCTGCTTATGCAGATGAAGCTCACTCTGCAAACTGATGTATGGATCAATATTCTCAGCAGGAATGTATCAGTTTAGGTCAGGGGTGTCCAACTCCAGTCCTGGTGGGCTGCAGTGGCTGTAGGTTTTCATTCTAACCTTCATCTTAATTAGTGAGACGTTTCTGCTGCTGATTCACTTGCTTTGCCTTCGTTTTAATTGACGTACAGTAACTCCGACCCCCTCAGTTGTTTATTTTTACTTAATGAGCAACCAAACAATAACAAGACACAAAACGAGCAAGAAAAGTAAAGGTCTCAGACATGTTGGTCTGCTCAGGTCACCAAAACATCTTTACGGTGGTCTTAGAAAAAACAAAATCAACAGAAAGAGAGCAGCAACAAGTCCTGATATTCAATAATGGCTTCAATTAACAGCAAGAATTGGCTTCTCATTAAGAGTTCGATTAGAGTGAAATTGGCTGGAGTTTAAAATCCCAGTTTAGCGGCTCATCTGTCGGCTCGTTTCACGTCTCATTTCTGTTTAATGAAGAAAGGAATCAGTTCAGAGAACCGAATCCTTCAAAACAGGGCCATTAAAATGAAGGGCAAAGGAGTTCATTAGCAGTGAAAACCGATTAGGTAAAGGGTGAGAATGAAAACCTGCTGCCACTGCGGCCCACCAGGACAGGAGTTGGACACCCCGGATTTAGGTGGACGTTTAAATATTATTAGCATTTTGTGCACAGTAGTAAATGCTAAATCTCACCGTCTTTTGTTAGTATTATATCACTGTGACTATTCTGAAGAGACGTGCACTCGATGAACTCGATGAGACTTTGGTTAAGCCTCTAAATCAGATCCTTCCTGGCACCAGCATCCATCCTACTTTTAAGCAATAGAGCTCAAGGCCTGTTGCCCCCTTTTTATTTTTTGTGCTTGACTATGCCTAATTCAATAAGCACAACATGGACATTCCAATGTATAAGGAACATGTTGAAGATCCAGCGTACGACACATTTGTGTTAAACCCTATCTCAATGGTTACACACGTCTCATAAATCCTGATCGATAACTGTTCCATTTACTCTTACTGGCCATTTTAGTATTAACGCCTACTCATCCAATGTGCCAGTTGTGGCTATGGCTAACATCCATCCATCCATCCATCCATTATCCAACCCACTATATCCTAACACAGGGTCTCAGGGCTCCCAGCCAGCATAGGCCGCAACGCAGGAAACAAACCCCAGGCAGGGTGCCAGCCCACTGTAGGGCACACACACCCACACTAGGGACAATTTTAGGATCGCCATTGTACCTAACCTGGTTGTCTTTGGACTGTGGGAGGAAACCCACGCATACACGGTGAGAACATGCAAACTCCACGCAGGAAGGACCGGGAAGAGAACCCAGGTCTCCTAACTGTGAGGCAACAGCGCTACCACTGTGCCACCTAGATAGATAGATAGATATGAAAGATGTGAAAGGCACTATATAATAGATAGATAGATAGATAGTAAAGGCACTATATAATAGATTAGATAGATAGATAGATGTGAAAGGCACTATATAATAGATAGATAGATGTGAAAGACACTATATAACACACAGATAGATAGACAGATAATCAGTCAGTCATTTTCCAACCTGCTATATTCTAAATAGATAGATAGATATGAAAGGCACTACATGATAGATAGATAGATAGATAATCAGTCAGTCATTTTCCAACCTGCTATATCCTAAGTAGATAGATACATAGATAGATGTGAAAGGCACTATATAATAAATAGATATGAAAGACACGATAGATAGATGTGAAAGGCACTATATATAGATAGATATAAGAGGCACGATAGATAGATAGATGTGAAAGACACTATATAACACACAGATAGATAGATAGATAATCAGTCAGTCATTTTCCAACCTGCTATATTCTAAATAGATAGATGTGAAAGGCACTATATATAGATAGATAGATAATCAGTCAGTCATTTTCCATTCCGCAATATCCTAAGTACAGGGTCATGGGGAGTCTGCTGGAGCCAATCCCAGCCAACACAGGGCGCAAGGCAGGATCAAATCCATATGCAGGGTGCCAGCCCACCACAGGGCACACACACACCAAGCACACATTATGGACAATTTAGGATCGCCAATGAACCTAACCTGCATGTCGTTGGACTGTGGGAAGAAACCCATGCAGACACGGTGAGAACATGCAAACTCCATTCAGGGAGTACCTGGGAAACAAACCCAGGTCTCCTTACTGTGAGGCAGCGCTACCCACTGTGCCACTCTATGGCAAACATGCTGATGTCAAAAGGTTTAGTTGTTGTGTGACCAAGCATTTAACTGGACATGACATGATCAAAATGTACATGTCTTCATTCACTGTGTTCTGCCAGGAGTAAAAAGTGGCAGAATGAGGATTATGGGACCAGAAAATGAAACCTAGTTGATAAAGTGAGCTCCAAATCATAAGCAGGAAATGAGTTCTACCTGACAATTACATCAAAGGTACTAAAGCAAACCTTTGCCCATCCATCTTCCTTCTAAACACATTTATTCAGGGCAAGGTTGAGGGGAATCTGCAGCCAATCCCAGCAAGCGTTGAGCTAAATGCAGGAACGATCCTTGGGCAAGGCACCAGTTCATCTTAAGAGTGAAAACACACACACCACCTAACTTGGAATGTCTTTGAACTGAGGGAGAAAACTAAAGCACCTGGAGGAATTCCACGTGGAGAACAAGCAATGAGAACAGGTCAGGTCAAGTTGGGGAGCCTTCACTGGTACGGCGTTGCCGCACCCACCACACAACGAAACAGCTCGGGATCCTGGTTGGCAAACCCCCATGCAGACATGTGGTTCAGTCCCCCTATGCGGAAATGACTATCTATCTGCTGAAGCCTGGTCTTATGTGGGTGTCCCCTTGGTCTCGTCCAGTCGCTCAACAATGAGAATCCTGTGACGTGGATCACCCTCACGGAATCGTGCCACATGGCTACGGTGCCGTAACTGATGCTCCCTCACTACGCAGGTCATGTGCCTCATTCAGGACCCCATGAGCAACACAAAGTCAAACCAGTGGCACCCAAGGATTCTCTGAAGAGGAGTCCAGTCTTCATCTCAGGTCACTGATAGCGTCCATGTCTCACAAACAAACAGGGAGCACCAGGACTCTAAAGACTTGGACCTTTGTCCTTTATCAGAGATACCAGGAGTGCCACACACCCCTTTATGACCTCACGACCCCCCATACTCTCCCAATATGTCTACTGACTTCATAGGATGAGTCACCAGAGTCACATGAATGTCACTGCTGAGATAAGTAAACCTCTCAATGACGAGGTCGACATTCTCTCCACAGACAGACACACTGCTGTGCCCAAGAGGTCATCGAAGGCCTGGATGTTGGTTTTTATCAGGACCCTCGCAAGCCCAGACACTCAGACCCCTAACTCAGTTTCTCAAGACCCCCAATTGACTTCACAAAGATCACGGCATCGTCAGCAAAGTCAAGATCAGTGAGTCTCTCTTCACTAACAGATGCCCCCCAGCTGCTGGACCCCAAGACCAGGACCAGCACCCAGTCCATGCATACACTGAACAGAATGGGAGCAAAACACACCCCTGATGGACCCCAGAATCAACTAGGAAAAACAACAGAGGTTTTGCCTCCATTCTGCACAGCACTCACAGTCCCAGTGTACAGGCCGACCATGATGTGGAGCCTGAGAGGCAGCAGCGCAACAACAAAACACCTAAACTCAGTCATTTGGAGGGGTGAGTGTCCACATACAGTACATTTGGCCATAGAGCGCATATGTTTATTAACATTCATTTAAAGGCTAATTTGCCTGAAAACTGTTTCCATCAAGAGAAGCCCTGCACCTCAAAATGTTACATATGTTTCATATATATATATATGGTAGCAGAAGGCTGGGGACCCTACCCAGTCGGAACGCCTGGAAGGTCCACAAGAGGTACAATACCTCCCCTGGGCCACGAAAGGGCATCCGCCCTGGTCTGCATGGGGGCCACCGGGAACAGAGCTAGGAAGCTCATCACTGTTGGG
Organism: Polypterus bichir lapradei; assembly: GCA_026402145.1. NCBI lineage: Eukaryota > Metazoa > Chordata > Cladistia > Polypteriformes > Polypteridae > Polypterus > Polypterus bichir. The sequence continues at coordinate 125,789,327 of JANRMT010062806.1, read as the reverse complement.
ACCAGTGGCCACCGCCAGGGGGCACCCGAACAATTATGGAACCCTGGATGCCACACTTGGGGGGTGCTGCCAGAAGGAATTCCAGGGACACCTGGAGTGCTTCCGGGTGCTAATAAGGCACTTCCGCCACACCAGGAAGTGCCGCCGGAAAATTGTCACAGAGCACCTGGAGCACATCCAGGTTGTTATAAAAGAGGCCACCTCCTCCCAGTAGACGAGCCGGAGTTGGGAGGAGGAAGACGGAGCTTGTGGGGAAAGGAGTAGAGGCGGCAGAAGGATTCAAGGATAGAGAAGAATGGAGTGAGTTTGGCTAATACAGCATTGTGTTGTGTTGTATAGAGAGAGAACAGCAATAAATGTGTATGCTTTGGACATTTGGTGTCTGTCTGTCTGTGTATGGGGGGGGGGGGGGGGCTTCCACTATAGGGTGACACGGTGGCGCAGTGGTAGCGCTGCTGCCTCGCAGTTAGGTGGCCCGGGTTCGCTTCCCGGGTCCTCCCTGCGTGGAGTTTGCATGTTCTCCCCGTGTCTGCGTGGGTTTCCTCCCACAGTCCAAAGACATGCAGATGAGGTGGACTGGCGAATCTAAATTGTCCCTAGTGTGTGCTTGGTGTGTTTGTGTGTGTCCTGCGGAGGGTTGGCACCCTGCCTGGGATTGGTTCCTGCCTTGTGCTCTGTGTTGGCTGGGATTGGCTCCAGCAGACCCCCGTGACCCTGTGTTTGGATTCAGTGGGTTGGAAAATGGATGGATATATATATATCTATATATATATATATTATGTTATAATAATTCTTCTAGCAAAAGATGATTTACCTTTTCTTCTTCATCAGCATTTTTCTCAAAATATTCCTCCTGGTTTTCTTATTAGGAAGTCTAAACAGAAACAGGAACAGTTTGATGAATGCAAATACAACATAGAATCCTCAAGCTTTTTCACTTTATGCAAATTCATAGTACACACAAAAAAATATCTAAAATTCTTCTTCCCATTTAATTCTTCTTCCCATTTAATCCAACTCTGGAGAGTCAGAACTGGGTTTAAGGCAGGAGCTAAACTTGGATGGTGCATCAATCCCTCACAGGCCCTTTGACGGACACGGTTGGTACCCGAGTTGTACCCTTGAAAATCCTTCTAACGCAGTGACGAAAATGGCAGTCTCTATACATCAGGCCCCCACTCCCAAGGGTCTTGCCATGGCTTCCTTTGTTTGTTATGCAGCATAAACCGTCATTAAAGAAAGATAAGTTATTTCTCCTACGTGATTTCTTACCGCCGTATCACTAAGGGAGGGGTATCGCCTTTTTATATTATATCGATATAGTTTTGGGTTACGTAACACGCTGCAATTACAAAAGAACTCATTCCAACAAGGGAGTTAGCGCCCCCTGCTGGATACAGCCAGTCTATCCTCCTTAAATTTTACTGCATCTGCTCAAAATTTGCCTAACCAGTTACATTTTTTGCTTCTGCACTCTTCCAAAACACTGAGATTTATATTATATTATGGTTTATGTGACCCTAGCGGTTCATTCACATCTACACTCCAGAATTCTATCCTGATTATTACAAAATATTCGTTCTACACAGGCTTCTCCTTGCATTGGTGCTTTCACCTACTGTGTTAAAAAAACGATTACATCTAAGAACTCCTGCTCTCATGCTCCACTATTTGCAAGGTTAGCCCGGCTAACATTCAGGTAGTTTAAGTCCCCCATGACTGGATATCCCCCTGTAAACCTGCCTTATTAATATGACTTATAAGATGTGCATTGAAATTGCTGTCCGCATATTCATCTCTAACACACTCCTAAAATAAGGCCTCATTCCCTAAATGATTTCTAGATGAATCCAGATGTGCTAACTAAGATGTGGCTCACAGGCCTTGTGATTACATTCTGTTTGACATAACCCCCTCTTCCTTTGTAACCATTTTCATATTAAAGGTTAAACTGGGGGTCTGCTGAGGGCTGGAGTTAAGCCCAATGGGGTGAGGACTTTTCTAAGCAGATACAGTAAAGCAGGATGGGCTTTTTCTCACTTTTTCCCACTTTTTCTCATTACGGTCCTGACTCCCAATCATGACAAAATGTAGGTTTGACTGCTTGTAAATGAAACTTTGTTTTACTTTTTGACCAAGTCCATCTCCTAGTCCATGAGTTCCCAAACTTTTTTCGGCCGCAGACCCCTTTACCAAAAACTTTTAAAACCGTCGACCCCGTGTCATTTACTTTACTTACTCAAATTAATAAATTTGTACAGTACTCAATATTAAAAATTTCACTAGATATCAAACTTTTCATTTTAATCACTTGTAATTAATGATTGAAAAAGATAAAAGGACTACGGAATACGGCATTATCTTGTGCAACATTTAATATCGAAACCTGCGCTAACGAAAATTGAAGCAAAAAAATACAAGTTTTTTTTACATTTTCGACATTTATGAAATAAATATGTAAATTAAAAATAAGTACAAATCATCCAAGCTGTACTGTCTGCATTTCGTTTTTGGTTCAGTCATATTATTATCTGAAGAAATAAAAACTTTTATTAACAAACAATTTCGACAGCCCCGTGATAAAAAAAACAAACAAACAATAAAGTATGTACTTGCTTGAAACAGAAGATTTTTGTTCAAACTCGAATAAATAAACTGTGTCCTCTGACTTTATTTTTCGTAGTACTGCTCCTCAATAAATAATTATATTCAAAGTTCAAATCACAAATAAGTACATGTCACATCAAACAAACCAATTTATAGTGTTTTATGAAAGCATGACCGTACAAGACTGATAGATTCTGTTAATATCGAATGTCCATCGTCTCGGCCCACTGCGGGCATGCAGCGGTTTTTCATGTCTGCATTTGCTTTGATACGTTCGTTAAGACAATACACAGACATGTTTGTGCTTCGTGTATTTTCATGCATTCTTACGTGTGACTCTTTTAATGACACATTTTAAGTTTGTGTGGCAGGTGGCTGGGTGTGGTCACCAATCAGCCACCTACTTAAGGAGCCGCCGCCCTGCAATCAAGGCTGGAGTCGGGTGAGGAGGAGGACAAGGTCGTGGCAGTGGAGGCGAGGAGAGGCCCGTGTGTTTTGTGTGAAGGAAGTGGCTATTGAGAGCCTAGACTTTGGGGGGTTTGGTGACGGTGCACTTAGCTTTTATAAATAGTTTGTAAATAGTGTAAATAAACGTGGGTGATGGCTAAACCAGTGTCTGCCTGTGTGTGTCTGGCCCGGTATACTTCACATTTGGTAATGTAATATGTTTTTATCAAAAAAGTGTTTTTTTGAATTATTTTACTTCTTAATTAGGTACCTATTGGAATCATAGATATATATTGAAGTAACAAACAAATAGCAGTAGTTAGGGGGTCTATTTTTGCTGTTGTCGACCCCCAAATTTTTTTATTGAAACTATCAACCCCTAGAAAGTTCAAATCGACCCCTGGGGGTCGATATCGACCACTTTGGGAACTCTTGTCCTAGTCTTTCCTCATAAAAATATTTTCCGTACCTTCAAGAGTGGCACCACATAGGGAAAAAGGAACACAAGCAACAACATAAATACATAATACGAGGGGTGTTCAATTATAAACAGGAACTGTCATGCTTATAAATAGTGCAAGGTGGACCTGACTCATTGGGCAAACACACGCATATCTGAACTCGTCATTAGCAATGCTGGCTGCTCTTTCCCTCATCCCTGTCCGTTGTAATCAACATGAGGTACACAGCAGGAGGTACACAGTAGTGTTTCACAGTGCATTTTTATTCAGGTTTTGACAAATGAAGGAGTCGTTCCATCTCAGATTTATTCTGAGACTCAAAAAACAGTTTGGGGATGAGTGTCTCTCTTTCACTCTCAGTCTAGACCAGTATTTCCCAAGCTTGGTCCTGGGGACCCCCTGTGGCTGCAGGTTTTTGTTCCAACCAGATCCTTAATCAGTGACAACACCTGATGGCACTGATCTCATTTAATTAGCTGGGATTTTTTTCTCTTCTCTTATTCTACATTTAGAAAGCACAGCAGCATGATCTTTACAACCCAGCCACAGGGGACGCACAAACCAGTGTGTTTCTTCGTGCCAGTCCCAAGCCTGGATAAATGGGGAGGGTTATGTCAGGAAGGGCATCCGGTGTAAAATTTTGCCAAATCAATTTGCAGTAAACAATACAAATTTCCATACCGGATCGGTTGAGCCCTGGGTTAACAACGACCGCCACCAGTACTGTTAGCCAGCAGGGTGCTGGCGGAAATTGGGCTACTGTTGGCCGAAAGAAGAAGAAGAAGAAGGAGAAGAAGAGGGGGGAGACGTGTCCAGAGGCAGGAGGAGAGGAGGAAAGTAAGAAGAGTGGAACTGAGGGTAGGAATTGTGAATAATGACAGTATGACTGGTAAGGGGAGAGAGTTAGCAGATATGATGGAGAGGAGGAAGGTTGATATATTGTGAGACCAAATGGAAGGGGAGTAAGGCCAGGTGGATCGGAGGGGGATTCAAATTGATTTATCATGGTGTGGATGAGAGGAGAAATGGAGGGGACTGGACGGTCTCATGGTCTGGAATCCCTACAGATTTTATTTTTTTTTCTCCAGCCGTCTGGAGTTTTTATTTTGTTTTTTCTGTCCTCCCTGGCCATTGGACCTTACTCTTATTCGATGTTAATTAATGCTGATTTATTTTGTTTTCTTATTGTGTTTTTTATTTTTCTATTCTTTATTATGTAAAGCACTTTGAGCTACTGTTTGTATGAATATGTGCTATATAAATAAATGTTGTTGTTGTTGTAGTAGGAGTTATTCTGAAGGAACAGTACGTCAAGAGTGTTTGGAGGTGAAAAGAGTGTCAGATAGAGTGATGATGATGAAGCTGGAAATTGGAGGTGTGATGATGAATGTTGTTAGTACATATGCACTGCAAGTTGGGTGTGCAATGGAGGAGAAAGAAGATTTTTGGAGTGAGTTGGATGACGTGATGAACAGAAAGTGGTGATTGGAGCGGATTTCAATGGGCATATTGGTGAAGGGAACAGAGGAGACGAGGAGGTGATGGGTAGGTATGGTGTCAAGGAGAGGAATGAAGAAGGTCAGAGGATAGTGGATTTTGCCAAAAGGATGGACATGGCTGTGGTGAATACGTATTTTAAGAAGAGGGAGGAACACAGGGTTATGTACAAGAGTGGAGGAAGATGCACACAGGTAGATGACATCCTATGAAGAAGAGTTGATCTAAAGGAGATTAAAGACTGCAAAGTGGTGGCAGGGGAAAGTGTAGTTAAGCAGCGTAGGATGGTGGTCTGTTGGACGACGTTGGAGATCAAGAAGAGGAAGAGAGTGGGGGCAGAGCCAAGGATCAAATGGTGGAATTTGAAAAAGGAAGACTGCAAGGTTGAGTTTAGGGAGGAGGTGAGACAGGCACTGGGTGGCAGTTAAGAGTCACCAGACAGCTGGGCAACTACAGCAGATGTAGTAAGGGTGACAGCAAGAAGGGGGCTTGGCGTGACATCTGGAAAGAGGAAGGAGAACAAGGAAACCTGGTGGTGGAATGAGGAAATACAGGAGAGTATACAGAGGAAGAGGATGGCAAAGAAGAAGTGGGATAGTCAGAGAGATGCAGAAAGTAGACAAGAGTACAAGAAGATAAGGCGCAAGGTGAACAGAGAGGTGGCGAAGGCTAAAGAAAAGGCGTTTGATGAGTTGTATGACAGGTTAGACACTAAGGATGGAGAAAAGGACCAGTGGGCTACAGAGGGGCCGAGCTGGGAGAGATGTGCAGCAGGTTGGGGTGATAAAGGATAAAGATGTAAACAAGCGAGGAGAGTGTGTTGAGCAGATGGAAAGAGGACTTTGAGAGGCTGATGAATGAAGAGAATGAGAGAGAGAAGGTTGGATGATTGGAGATAGTGAATCAGGAAGTGCAACGGATTAGCAAGGAGGAAGTAAGGACAGCGATGAAGAGGATGAAAATGGAAAAGCCGTTGGTCCAGATGACATACCTGTGGAAGCATGGAGGTGTTTAGGAGAGATGGCAATGGAGTTTTTAACCAGATTGTTTAATGGAATCTTCTAAAGTGAGAGGATGATGAGGAGTGGAGAAGAAGTGTACTGGTGGGCCGATATTTAAGAATAAGGGGGATATGCAGGACTGCAGTAACTACAGGGGGATAAATTGATGAGTCACAGCATGAAGTTATGGGAAAGAGTAGTGGAAGCTCAGTTAAGAAGTGAGGTGATGATCAGTGAGCAGCAGTGTGGTTTAATGCCAAGAAAGAGCACCACAGATGCGATGTTTGCTGTGAGGATGTTGATGGAGAAGTAGAGAGAAGAACAGAAGGAGTTGCATTGCGTCTTTGTGGACCTGGAGAAAGCAAATGACAGGGTGACTGAGAGGAGCTGTGGTACTGAATGAGGACGTCGGGAGTGGCAGAGAAGTACGTAAGAGAAGGAAGTGTGACCGTGGTGAGGTCTGCGGTAGGAGTGATGGAGGTGGGAGTACATCAGGGATCGGATTGGCAGAGTTAAAGATGTTAAGATTTGCATTGAGTGTGACGAGGATTAGAAATAAGGACATTAGAGGGTCAGCTCTCAAGTCAGAGAGGCGAGATTGCGTTGGTTTGCACATGTGCAGAGGAGAGATGCTGGGTATATTGGGAGAAGGGTGCTAAGGACAGAGCTGCCAGGCAAGAAGAAAAGAGGAAGGCCTAAGAGAAGGTTTATGGATGTGGTGAGAGAGGACATGCAGGTGATGGGGGTGACAGAACATGATGACGAGGACAGGAAGAGATGGAAGAAGATGATCCGCTGTGGCAAACCCTAATGGGAGCAGCTGAAAGAAGAAGTAGAAGAAGCAGAATGATTTTTACATTTATAAGACACTTAGAAATATTTCTGCTTTTGCTAGAGATTTAAATGCTTAATTCTCTTTTGTTGATTTCATTCTATTTTGCCCTTTCTCTGTGCAGTGTTTCCCCTTCTTTGTATCTTATTAAAAATAAGCAGAGCAGACACTCTGGCAAACAACACGGAATAATCAAAGGCTGCAAGTACTTTAGCATCAGACCCATTAATTAGTAAATAATGGATTAATTAGACAATTAGAATACCTAGAAAAGTAGAATGAAAATCAAGATGAAAATATTGTTAAAAAGAAAAAAATACCCATATAACTGCTTGGTACATTTTAATATATATATATTTTTTTTTACCAAACTTATTTCTCTAATTTCTATATTTTTCCCAAAACACAGAACTTGGGAAATAACACATCACTTAATTAGCCCAGGAGTCCAACTAAAAAACAGAAGCTGGTTGGAACAAAAACCTGCAGCCACAGTGCGCCCTCAGGACCGATGTTGGGAAGCACTTCGCTGGAGTGTATGATTAGTGCAAGTCATTCAGACAGGTACGGTCCTCTCTTTGGTCCACTTAAGGAATTTTTAGGAGGGAAGAAATTCAAGCTGAACGAGGAGGTTATTGATGCTGTGCAAGAATTGGTCAACGTGCACTCAAAAGACTTCTACTCTTCAGGGATTAAGAAGCTTCCTGAGCACTGAAACAAGTGGACTGCAGTGGCAGGAGACTATGTAGAAAAACAGTGTGTACTAAATAAAGCATAGCTCATTAATTCCTATTTGAACTCCCCTTGTACATAAATAGTAAACTGTAAATAAATATAACACTATTAAAAATGACATAACAAAAACTACATGACAAATAATTATTTAAAAACAACAAAAACAAGGACATTATACTTAAGCCAGGGTATAATATAACACATCACATTTGTAGTAAAAGTTACCAGTCCATTAATAAATGAGCACCCTCAACAGAACACAACACTCATGCCACTGCCCAGGCTTCACAAAAGGTTTTAATGTTGTGTTATGAATCAGTGCCATGTCATTGACTTTAGGTAGCTCATGACTGCTGATAGTGAAAAGAGTATTTTACCTGAGCACTTTGGGAAAAAATGCCAACTTATTCTTTTTCTTTTTCATGGGTTTTGTTTCCTAAAATTAAAAAAAAAAAACAACTTAAAGCCAATAACCTGAACATATGTTATCACAAAGTCACATAAAAGGATGGAGATGTAACAAAGAAAGTTCATACAGAAAGAAAGAAAGAAGGAAAGAAAAGAAAGTTCATACAGAAATAAAGAAAAATTCATACAGAAAGAAAAAAAGAAGGAAAGAAAGTTCATACAGAAAGAAAAATTCATACAGAAAGAAAGAAAGAAAGAAAGAAAAGAAAGTTCATACTGAAAGAAAGAAAGAAAGAAAGAAAGAAAGAAAGAAAGAAAGAACTGTGGCCATGTGATGCAACCTTTTACTTCATGAGGTAGAAAGGAAAGAAAGTTCATACAGAAAGAAAGGAGTGAAAGAAAAGAAAGGTCATACTGAAAGAAAGAAAGAACTGTGGCCATGTGATGCAACCTTTTACTTCATGAGGTAGAAAGAAGGAGAGAAAGTTCATACAGAAAGAAAGAAATAAGGAGAGAAGGTTCATACAGAAAGAAAGGAGAGAAAGAAAGTTCATACAGAAAGAAAGGAAAGTTCATACAGAAAGAAAGGAAAGGTCATACAGAAAGAAAGAAAGAACTGAAGAAAGAAAAAACGAAAGAAAGAAAGAAAGAAAGAAAGATCTGTGGCCATGTGATGCAACCTTTTACTTCATGAGGTAGAAAGAAGGAGAGAAAATTCATACAGAAAGAAAGAAAGAAATAAGGAAAGAAAGTTCAGAAACAAAGAAAGAAATAAGGAAAGAAAGTTCATACAGAAAGAAAGAAGGAAAGAAAAGAAGGTTTATACAGAAAGAAAGAAAGAAGGAAAGAAAGTTCAGAAAGAAAAGAAAGTTCATACAGAAAAAAAGAACTGTGGCCTTGTGATGCAACCTTTTACTTCATGAGGTAGAAGTACATTAAAAACACGACATGTTGCGTCAAACACTTGGGATGCGTAGACATCAAGATCCTTTATGAGCTGTCATGAAACTTGGAAGGATAATTTGGAAAAACACAACTCCGTGATCTTAAATTGCATTGATGTGTAGACCGTTTGTCTTAAAGAAGAGTGACAGATTGACAAATGTTTCTGGGTTTTTCATAAAGGAAACTACAGGGCTTTGCCCCCTTGCTTGCCAATCCCCAGCCTGCGCTTTGCGTTAGCCTTTTTGCATTTCTGCCGCTCGCGTATGGGGATGTGGATGTACCCAGATTTTAATTTTCATGTGAAGTTTTACATTTGCATCCTCGCCACATACAGTATAACTGCCCATGAGTGAATTTCATTTCTTTCTCTCTATTAAATAAAATGACTTTTTTGAATGTTTTTCCCTGTGGTTTAATTGTCTTTGCAAAAGCTATTCTAATGGGAAACTGTAAACGTTTTAATACGATTGGTATATCGAGATCTCCTTTGGTGTCTCATGTTAGGTGAACTACATTACCTTTCTTGTCACCTGTTAATATTTTACATGTCAGAATTGTTCGAACCAATTTTCAGTACAACTAATCTTGTCCTATTGTACAGCCCATCACTCAGACATAAATTACTCAATAACATTACGATACGTCCTTCTTTCTACAGTAACTCAGCTGGTGGAAGTCCAGACAGTGTTAGCAGTTGTAGATATTCTTTATGATATTGTAAGCTGATGTTTTCATCTTCTGCACCATCACCACCAACTGTTTCAGCTTAGCCTACTGATACCAATTCAACCAATTTTCTGTGTTACCGATTGACATTTTTGGGGTTAATTCGTTTGACTTCATCGTTTCTCGTGCTAGGATTGCCTGTGTACTCATTTTTTCTGTTGATAACCCTTTGGGACGAAATTGTTCAATAAGATTTGGACAAAATACGTCTTCTTTAATTGGGAACTTAAAGTAAGGAAAACATTAAGATTTATAAGAACCAAGAGTGCAGGAAGTGTGTCTGTCTAAAGCATTCACACGAATGAGAGGTGAGAGGACCGTAGTCTTGTTTGAAAATAGTTGTAAGTATATTGTGATTTGAAAGAATCTCATGTTAAAAGTCTTGACTCGCGGGATTTCATTCCAAAAAGTCTCTTTAACAGATCACGTCTCGTCACAGGATAAAAAGTCCTGTCTCCCAAGATTTTTTTATTATAATAGAGAGATGTCAAGAGTAAAACTGCGAGTATTCATGTAACACTGTAAATTGCTAAAATGTTCAGGTTTAGGGCTGCTGGTGACATGTCTGCCTTTAAAATGCACTTGCAACCATTTCAGAACAAATCTGGTTTGGCTAAGCTAACACTGTGATCTTGGACATTTATTTTCAGGTACAGCAGGATAAAATGTGCTACCTTTGGCATGTGCTCCTTTTCATTCTTCTTATTTTTGTAGAATGTTCTTATGTTAATTGAGAATTTGTTGTTAGCAACATTCAGCACCTTCTGTGTCCAATCCGAGCAAAGTGACTGCAGAGATGGCATCTGAGGCTGCAATGAAAAGGCATCAGACCAATTAATAATGGAGAGTTTTGATCTGTCCAATATCATTCATTTCAATAGGAGCCTTAATATAAAGGAAAGCTTACTCACCTGCACAGAGGTTTATACTCTCAAATATACCATTATATATATTATTATATATTATATACCACTTCTACCCCAAAAGTGGGCCCAGAAACAAATGAGCAATATAATAGCAGTGTGACAGTTAAGCCAACAAGCTGCCATAAGACTCAAGTCCATCCATCCAACCATCCATCCTCTTCCGCTTATCTGAGATCGGGTTGCGGGGGCAGCAGCTTGAGCAGAGAGGCCCAGACTTCCCTCTCCCCGGCCACTTCTTCCAGCTCTTCCGGGGGAATCCCGAGGCGTTCCCAGGCCAGCCGGGAGACATAGTCCCTCCAGCGTATCCTGGGTCTTCTCTGGGGCCTCCTCCCAGTTGGACGTGCCTGGAACACCTCACCAGGGAGGCGTCCAGGAGGCATCCTGATCAGATGCCCGAGCCACCTCATCTGACTCCTCTCGATGCGGAGGAGCAGTGGCTCTACTCTGAGCTTCTCACCCTGTCTTTAAGGGAAAGCCCAGACACCCTGCAGAGGAAACTCATTTCAGCCGCTTGTATTCGCGATCTCGTTCGTTCGGTCACTACCCATAGCTCATGACCATAGGTGAGGGTAGGAACGTAGATCGACCGGTAAATTGAGAGCTTTGCCTTACAGCTCAGCTCTTTTTTCACCACGACAGACCGATGCAGAGCCCGCATCACTGTGGATGCCGCACCGATCCACCTGTCGACCTCACGCTCCATTCTTCCCTCACTCGTGAACAAGACCCCGAGATACTTGAACTCCTCCACTTGGGGCAGGATCTCGCTCCCAACCCTGAGAGGACACTCCACCATTTTCCGGCTGAGGATTACGGTCTCGATTTTGGAGGTGCTAATTCCCATCCCTGCCGCTTTACACTCAGCTGCGAACCGATCTAGTGAGAGCTGAAGATTACGGCCTGAAGAAGCAAACAGGACAGCATCATCTGCAAGCAGTGACCCAATCCTGAGTCCACCAAACCGGACCCCCTCAACACCCTGGCTGCGCCTAGAAATTCTGTCCATAAAAGTCTTGATTGTAAAATTGGAGCAATGGCAGACACTAAGGAGTCAACAATTGAAAAAGACTTTGACGAGCATCAGATCTGGACAAACACTTGGAAAATGCAGAAAAGTGACAAGTGCTACACGTGGGCGAAAAGAACATCAGTTATAAATACAAGATGGGAGACACTGAGCTACAGGAAGAGACCTCTGAAAAGGACTTAGGGATTTAGGTTGACCCAACATTTTCATTGACTAAGCAATTTAAAGATGTGATTAAAAAGGCAAATAAAATGTTAGATGGTATCATAAAACCTCTTGAATATAAATCGAGGGACGTTATGCTCAAACTATTTAACACACTAGTGAGACCACATCTGGAGTATTGTGTCCAGTGTTGGTCACCAGTACACAAGAAAGACATAGCAGCACTTGAGGCTGTGAAGAGGAGGACAACCAAGTGCATCATGGGATTTACGGACATGCCTGGAGTTAAAACGGTTTAGTCTCAAGCAGAGGAGACTGCATGCGGGGGCCTAATGCAGGTCCTCAAAATTCTCAAAGACGTTGATAAAGCAGATCCTGTACAAATAACAGTTGAAGCCAGGAATCACTTCTTTACATGTTAAGTGCAATGGAGGACAGATGGGCATCCAGGCTGAGATGGAGTTCTTGCCTGGCCAGGAGGCCATAATGGAAGGACTGCAGAAGTGGAGACACAACCCGGGCTGAACGCCCTGGGATCGAGGTATAAGTAATGGTCTGGGTGACTAAGGATACCAGGAGCAGTTCATACCCCCACACGAAAGGTGGCAGTGTTCCTCTAGGCTGATTCCAATCAAGACACCTGTAAGGTTATATGGGAATCTGAGTGTGAAAATGCAGCCCTGTCTGGGTCATTGGGTACTGCCAGAGGAAGACAACACCGATTTCCATGTGACTCGGAAGTGGTACCAACATGCAGTGCAGCAACACCAGATGCATTCCCAGGACTTGCAATGAAAGGAAAACATGGTTGACTGGAGTTCTTGATTTACTCTTCTCTATTGTCAACTAGCCATTTCACAAATGTAATGTTAATACATTAATAGCATTTCTGTTATACACCCTGCCCAGGGCTAGAGTCTATGGTGTGTCCTGTGCTGGCTGGGATTGACTTCAGCTTCTCCACGAGTCTGCTCAGAATAAAACGGGGTTTGGAAAATGGATGGATGTTTGTATATGTATATCTGTCTATTATATGACTTTCATTACCCATCTATCTATTATATAGTGCCTCTCCTATCTATCTATCTATCTCTATATATAATCTTCATTTGGATCTTGATCTTTGTTTATCTGCGAATGAATTAGAAGAAGAAGCACTAGATGGCAGTAGAGAGACAGCTAAAACATAGGCATTGCATTAAGAATCTCCTCCAGGCTTATACTACTGAAGACTGTAGTACGCCAGTCACACCTCAAAACACAGACATTCAAACTAAACAAATTGTTGTGCTTTAAATTAACTAAAGAGATCTTCATTTAGATCTTGATTTTTATTTGTCCGCGAATTCCACGCATGCGTAGACCACCTTCCAGTTTAGTACGTTGTTGTTACTCACGGATGTCAACAATGTGCTGGAATAACGAAAGGGGTGGTGGACAGTGTTACGCTGGTTAGCTCCTGGAGGCCTGGTTAGAGAATGAGATTGCCGAAGATAAAAGGTATGTGCCTACGTAACATATGAATGAAAGAATGACAGTGGGTAAAATGAATGACAACGTAACAGCACGTTCCGGAAATTATTATTGTTACGTTGTAGCTGGCGAGTGCTGCGCGTCTCACAGTTGTACCGTGGCTTGCTCACATGTCAGTGAAGTGATCCCTATTTATGCTTTTAACCTATGTGTCCCCCTTTTATAACCATTGCTCCGTGTATATTGCCTTACTCTTTGGATTGCCACAAAGCAACCTGCGAGATTGGAGAAAGGTTGAGAAGAGATCGTGAGAGGAAACAACAGCGTCGTGAAAACGAGACGGACTGTGAACGGACAGAAGCAGAAATGCTCCTACACCACCACATAATTACGATTCGGACAGTGATTCCGAGTAGGCCGTTCCTATCGAATCAATGTCCAAGGGTTTTCTTTTGTAATTTTGTTTCCCTTATAAAAAATCATAATGCTGTGCGACGAAGGGCCCAGTTCACGACTGGCAGCCGCGTTTAAACAGGGAGCCCTTCACAGACAACTTTAACACGCGCAACGTAATTGGGCACACATGGCTAGTTAATTATATAGTATCGTTCATATCTACCTATCTATCAATTATATTGTATCTTTCATATTTATCTATCTATCTATCTATCTATCTATCTATCTATCTATCTATCTATCTATCTATCTATCTATCTATCTACAGTCATGGCTGAAATTATCTGCACCCCTGGAATTTTCCCAGAAAATGCACCATTTCTCCCAGAAGCTTGTTGCAATTCCAAATGTTTTGGTATACACGTTTATTTCCTTTATGTGCATTGGAACAACACAAAAAAACAGAGAAAAAAAAGCCAAATTTCCGTTTTCTGACATCATTTCACACAAAACTCAAAAACCGGGCTGGACAAAATTATTGGCACCCTCAACTTAATTTTTGGTTGCACGCACTTTGGAAAAAATAACTGAAATCAAGCGCTTCCTATAACCATCAACAGGCTTGTTACTCCTCTCAACTGGAATTTCCGGCCACTCTTCTTTTGCAAACTGCTCAAGGTCTCTCAGATTTGAAGAGCGTCTTCTCCTAACAGCAATTTTGAGATCTCTCCATAAGTGTTCAATCGGAACTTCAGAACTCTCCAGTGCTTTCTGGGTGCTTTTCGAGGTATGTTTGGGGTCTTTGTCCTGCTGGAACACCCATGACATCTGACGCAGACCCAGCTTTCTGACACTGGGCCCTACATTGCGCCCCAGTATCTTTTGGTAGGCTTCAGATTTCATGATGCCTTCCACACAGTCAAGGCCTCCAGTGCCAGAGGCAGCAAAACATCCCCAAAACATCTTCGACCCTCCACCATGTTTGACCGCGGGTACTGTGTTGTTCTTTTCTTCGTAGGCCTCATTCCGTTTTCTGTAAACAGTAGAATGATGAGCTTTACCAAAAAGCTCTACCTTGGTCTCATCAGTCCACAAGAAGGATTTTGGCTTCCTCAAGTACATTTTGGCAAACTCCAGTCTGGCTTTTTTATGTTTCTGTGTCAGCAGTGGGGTCCTCCTGGCTCTCCTGCCACAGCGTTTCATTTTGTTCAGATGTCGACAGATAGTTGGAGCTGACACTGTTGTACCCTGAGTCTGCAGAACAGCTTGAATATGTTTTTGGAGTTGATTGGGCTGTTTATCCACCTTTCGGACTATCCTTCATTGTAGTCTTTTATCAATTTTTCTCTTCCGTCCACGTCCGGGGAGATTAGCTACAGTGCCATGTGTTGTGAACTTCTTGATTATGTTGCGCACAGCGGACAAAGGAACATGAAGATCGCTGGAGATGGACTTGTAGCCTTGAGATTGTTGATATTTTTCCACAGTTTTTGTTCTCAAGTCCTCAGACAATTCTCTGCTCTTCTTTCTGTTCTCAATGCTTAGTGTGGCACACTCAGACACACAACACAAAGGCTGAGTCAGCTTGTCTCCATTTTAACTGGCTTCAGGTGTGATTGCTATACAGGTGAGTTCAAACGAGCATCACATGCTTGAAATAAAATGATTTATCCACAATTTGGAAAAGGTGCCAATAATTTTGACCGGCCCATTTTTGGAGTTCTGTGTGACATGATGTCAGATTTGGCTTTATTTCTGTTTTTTTGTGTTGTTCCAATGCACATAAAGGAAAAAAACATGCGTATAGCAAAACATTTGGAATTGCAACAATTTTCTGGGAAAATTCCAAGGGTGCCGATAATTTCACCCATGATTCTATCTATCTATCTATCTATCTATCTATCTATCTATCTATCTATTATATGGTGCCTTTCACATCTATCTATCTATGTATCCAATTCCTTTTTGCCTTTTGTAATCCACAGATCCTATTTTTGTGAATCTATGTAATATGTGTAAATAAACCTTTTTATTTTTATAAAGATTCCATAAAATCCTTTTTGTTTCTAGCTGGGGTTTTTGGCAGGATTTCACCCTCTAGTGGGTATTTTTAGAAGTGTATTTAGAACTTACCGGTACTCTTTGGTGTTCTGAACTCCCTGACTCTGTTGTCATATTAGACAGCACAGAACAGACGTAAACTGTAGAATGACCAGTACGGGGTGGGCCATCACTTAGCTGAGGTCCCCAGGGCTTTGACCGGTTCTGATTTTGTTTGTTTCAACTGATGGTGGACCCTCAGTTTATTTCCCTCATTGTAGCTGCTGGTTTGAGTTTTTGTTTTCCTTTCCTCTGGTATCAACTGGACATATTTCAATGATAATGTTAATGGACAGATACTGTTAGGTTCCATTTATGTTAGAAATGTGTTCAAACAATTCAAGATCTTTACGTAATTAGTTTTCTGGAAAATTGTAATTACATTTTACTGGGAAAACTGTTACAGCAGTGGGTGGCTACACTCACTGAAGGGATCAAGACAAAACAACTTCATTTTTCTGCTGGGAAACTTAATAATAATAATAATAATAATAATTAATTAATTACATTTATATAGCATGTTAATTGCTAATCAAAGCACTACACATAAAGAGTGGGGAGCCACTCCAACCACCACCAATGTGAAGCACCCAACTGGATGATGCGACGGCAGCCATTATTACGCCAGTACGTTCATCACACGTTAACTATTAGGTGGTGAAGGGATGAGAGAGATAGCATATTAGAGACAAGAGATGATTAGGGGGCCAAAATGGACAGGACAGTGATGGCCAATTTAGCCAGGACACCCTACACCTTACAATAGATGCCCAAAGATCTTTAATGACTACAAAGATTTAGGAGCTCAGGTGTACATCTCATCCGAAGGATGGCACCATATTAACAGCACAGTGTCCTTGTCACTACACTGGGGCATTGAGATCCACACACAGAAGACAGGGTGAGTGCCCCCTGCTGGCCGCACCACATCTCTTCCAGCAGCCACCCAAGCTTTTCCTGGTTGGTCTCCCATCCAAGTACTGGCCAGGCACAAATAGGCTTAGCTTCAGGCCTGTTGTGAAGCGTATGTGGTATGGCTGCTTTTACAAAAGTACTTAAATAAATGAATATGTAAACAAGTAAATAAATAAATAAGTTCAGAAACAAAAAGAAAAACGGTGAGAAATATGAAGCTTCTGTAAGATGCTGCAGCTTCCACAGTGAAATAAACTGAACCGAGATAAACTGAAAGATGAGGGGTCTGCAGATCAGAGTTTACACCTGAAATCCTGTATGAGTTCTCCTGAGGGCTAACTGAGGGGTTTTAAATTGTGTCGAAGTTTGTCTTACTGGGACCTGACAGATTCCAAAATGCTTCCTTCTGCTTCCGAAGAGCTCCACTTTCTGATAAGCGGTTATCTCAAGGCTGTCTGCAGTCTCTTCAGATAAACCGTTGGCTCTGAGGAGTCTCCGAGCGGTCCCTGGGCCTGCAGGCACGTGTTCACGTCACCCAGTTTCACAAATCAGTGAGCCACTCTTACTTTTAAAGATCTCGTGGCCAAAACTTCTGAGAATGACCCAAGTGGGCAGCTTCAGTGTTTTTAGATCTTTCGGTCAGATGTTTCTCTGGTACACTGAAGTCGAATTACAAGAAGTTTCAAAGGCTTTTATTGACAAGGACATGAAGTTTATGCTCAGAGTCAATATTTACAGTGTTGGCCCTTCTTTCTTTTTCAAGACCCCTCTCTGTAATTCACCCTGGCAGGCTGTCTGTCAATCAATTTCTGGACCCAATCCTGACTGATGGCAGCCACCCATTCTTGCATTATCAGAATCAGTGGCTTTTTGTTTGTCCACCCGCGTCTTGAGGACTGACCACAATGGAATTAAGATCTGGTTAAGTTTCCTGGCCACGGACCCCAAATGTCGATGTATTGTTCCCTGAGCCACTGCCTTATGGCCCGGTGCTCCATCATGTTGGTCACCAAACTGTTCTTGGATGGCTGGGAAACGTTGCTGTCTGAGGATGTTTTGGTCCCATTCTTTATTCATGAATCAGGATCGGAGGGCACCACCAGTGCAGAGATTCCTCAGGAATGGCAGCAGGCAGGTGTGAGTGAGGTGAAGACTTTTGGAGGATGGCCTTGTGGGTGTCAAGAAGGGTAGCAAAGAAGCCAACAGGGACATACTGATATTCTAGGGATTGGACTGCTGGGGGAAAGTCATTTTCTCTGATGAATGTCTTTTCTGATTGTTTGGGGCATCCAGAAAAAGGAAAAGGTGAGCGGCGCTACCATCAGTGCTGTGCCATGCCAACAGTAAAGTATCCTGAGACCATTCATGTCAGCCGAGGCAGTGCAGGGCTCACTCACAATTTGGCCTACGAACACATCCATGAATAAAGAATGGGACCAAAACATCTTCTGAGAGCAACTTCTGCCAACCATCCAAGAACATTTTGGTGGCCAACATGATGGAGCACCAGGCCATAAGGCCAAAGTGAGAACTGAGTGGGAACAAAACATCAACATTTGGGGTCCATGGCCAGGAAACTCGCCATTAAGAACTTGTGGTCAATCCTCAAAAGGCAGGTGGACAAACAAAAAGCCACCGATTCCGATTCTGCAAGAATGGGCAGCTTCCATCAGTCAGGATTGGGCCCAGAAGGTGATTGCCAGCCTGCCAGGGTCAATTGCAGAGGTCTTGAAAAAGAAAAGAGGGCCAACACTGCAAATGTGGGCTCTGTGCATAAACTTCATGTCATTGTCAATAAAAGCCTTTGAAACTTCTGAACTGCTTGTAATTCTACTTCAGTGTACAATAGAAACATCTGACAAAAAGATCTAAAAACACTGAAGCAGCAGACTTTGTGCAAACCAACACGCGGGTCATTCTCCAAACTTTTGGCCACGACTGTATAATCGCACTTTCTTTTTTCTGTGCTGTTGTGCAGTTTGAGATTTACAAGAAATTTAGAAATATTTGCCTATTTTAGGTTAGTGATATAAACCCTTGACACATATCTTCAGGAAGTCACTGCACACTGGGGAAATTCCAAAGGACTGGAAAAGGCAAATATTATCCCGTTATACAAAAAGGGTGACCAGGCATATCCAAGGAACTACAGGCCAGTAAGCTTAACCTGCATCACAGGAAAATTATAAGTAACAAGCTGCATAAATTTGCAGATGATACCGAGAGCGGTGGAGTGGCAGATAATCGAGAATCCTCTAAATCTTCTCAGAGGGACTTGGACAGCAGACAGGTGTGGGCAGATTTGTGGATGATGGAATTTAATGTCAGTAAATGTAAAGTGTTACTGGTAGGAAGTCAACAAAATGGGAGGTCTGAAAATCGAGAGTACGCCTTATGAGAAGGATTTGGGAGTCATACTGAAGTGGACGCAGTTAACTGCCAGACAGTGTTCAGAAGCCATTATATAGTTATATAGCGCCTTGACGTGTGGAGTACAAGTGACAGGAGGTTCTGCTCAAGCTTTATAACACACTGGTGAGGCCTCAGCTGGAGTTCTGTGTGCAGTTTTGGTCTCCAGGCTCCAAAAAGGACATAGCAGCACAAGAAAAGGTCCAGAGAAGAGCAACTAGGCTGATTACGAGGGGCTACAGGGGATGAGTGATGAGGAAAGATTAGAAGAGCTGAACCTTTAAAGGAGATGAAGAGGAGACCTGACTGAAGTGTGCAAAATTATGAAGGGCATTGGTCTAATGCAGGGGTGCCCAATGCGTTGATCACGATCGACAGGTAGATCGGAAAGGGAGTGCAGGTAGATTGTGTTGCATTCAAAAAAAAATTTTTTTTTAAATGTTAGTCTATCATATATCCATCTTGACTGACATACAGAAAAGGCCAGTCTGAGATCTCTTTTATTCTAACACACTGGTCATCCCGCATGCACAATCAAATGTGCAAGCTACTGCAAAACTCCGGCTATCTAAGTGATCTAGTTAGTCTTCCAATTTATATCGACTAAAGAAGGGATTTTAAAAAAAAAATTGTGTTGTTTATGGGCTGGATGTGGAATTGGAAGAGAAGTTTTTTTTCTCACAATGTCACAATCGAAGTGCGTTTGTCTGATCTGTCAATCTATCATTGCTATTCCAAAGAAGGAAAATGTGGAAAGGCACTTTCGAACTGTTCATAAAAACTACGAAACTGACTTCCTTCCGAAAAGCGGTCTGAGAAAGAGTAAGGAGAGGGAACTAAAATCGCAGTTAATCGGACAGCCATTATTTTTCACTCGGCTGAATTCAAAAGCAAAGGCAGACACACCAAAGCATCGTTCAGGGTGAGTCACTCGATCATTAAGCATAAGAAGTCCTTCCAAGATGGAGAGATGATAAAAAGAGGCCTTCATTGAGACAGATGGCTAGGGAAAAATTCTTGCTGAGATTTCAAGACCCCAGGCCGGAGAAAAAGGAGTTTCTCCTCGTCATTAAACATGCAGAATACAAGCAACTTAATAACAATCAATGGCCACTAGACTTGGCATTTTTTTTCCGATCTGACCAACATGTTGAATGAGCTTAAGTTACAGCTGCAAGGAAAAGAGAAAACCACAGACAATATGATTAGCTCAGTTAATGCTTTCAAACGAAAAATGCAACATCTGTCCTCAAAGCTGCAGCACCTTGATTTGGGGAACATCGAAAACCTCGCGTCAGAGCCGGAGACGCAATGGAAGGCGTGAGCGCAACTTGACAGCATCCGCTACACGGAGCAGATTGAAAACTGTCTGTCAGACTTTATCTAATGGAAAAAAAGAAACGAGTCGAGTGTCGCCCAATGTAGCAGAGTAAGAGTAGTGTTTCTTCTTCACAAATGTACTCAAGTAAAAAGTAAAAAGCATGGTGCAGTAAAACTACTCTTAGAAGTACAATATTTTTAAAAAGTTACTCAAGTAAATGTAACGGAGTAAATGTAACTCGTTACTACCCACCTCTGATACTCAGTATATATACAGTCTATATATATATAGCATTTTTAATGTAGGTAGATCATGTTGACCTGGTCATTTTAAAAGTAGCTCGCGAGCCGAAAAATTGTGGGCACCCCTGGTCTAATGGATCTAAGCTGGAAACTTGTTAAGGGTAAATTTCACACAAACATTAGCAAGTTTCTCTTCACACAGAGAACCATAGACACTTGGAATAAGCGACCAAGTAGTGTGGTGGACAGTGGGATCTTCAAAACTCGACTTGAAATTATTTTGGAAGAATTAAGTGGATAGGACTGGCGGGCTTTGTTGAGTTGAATGAAGGTTAGTTACCCCAAGTACTACTTGGGGTTAACCTTTATTACACAGAATTCTGAGTCCGAGAGACTTCAGGGTTAATGCTTAGGAGGTTAAATTCATTCATTCACTTCTTGATGTATATTTCAAATTACTTTTAACATTTATCTTTATTATGTAGATTCCATTTGGTGTTCTGCTTGTTTGATTGGCAAACCTCCATTTTGTGGATTTCTCTGTTTGGCGGTGGGCACATTGTTTCCTGTTGCTATATCCTTGTTACCAGTCATGTGACACTGAGGTCACACGACATAATGTGACATCAGACTCTCTATGTTTAAGATGGTGGTGTGCTGTCACCCAGATCCTGGACTTGGATCTCTTATGAAAATAAACAACTTTATTATAGTTAGGTAAAAGGAATTATTAGTTACTATTTGGATTTTTTCTGCTTTAAACATTTTTTGCCATTGACTAGGTTTCTGTCTAGCATCTCAGATAGATAGATAGATAGATAGATAGATAGATAGATAGATAGATAGATAGATAGATGTGAAAGGCACTATATAATAGACAGATAGACATGAAAGGCCCTATATAACAGATAGATAGACATGAAAGGCACTATATAATTGATAAATAGATAGATGTGAAAGGCACTATATAATAGATGGATAGCTAGATATATGATCCGCCTCACAGGCCCTCATTGTTGAGGACTCGAGTGGCTGAACCAGGCCAAGGGGACGCCCATGTAACACCTGGCTGCGGCAGATAGATGGGTGGGACAGGACCGCGTGTCTGATTAGGGGTTGCCGACCAGGAGCCGAGCTGTTTTGTGTGTCCCTTCAGAGGGTCCTTGGGTGCCGCTGTTTGACTTTGTATTGCTCATGGAGTCCCAAATGAGGCACATGACCTGCATTGTGAGGGAGAGTCAGTTACGGCATGACGGCCATGTGGCATTATTACCCGAGGGTGATCCTAACTGTCGAGGACCCAAGTAGCTGGACCAGGCCAAGGGGATGCCCACATACAGTAACACCTGGCTGCAGCAGATAAAGGGTCGTTTCCTGAGGGTGGGACTGGACCGCGTATCTGCCTGTTTTCCGCATTTGACTTATACGACCGACATTATAAAATACCAGAAATCATATGGTAAAATCAAGCCCCGACTTATCCGCAGGAGAACTTAAATGGAATATATACGGTAATCTATTTGTTCTATTGTTTTATTTACATTGTATTAATATTCTGATGGTTATGTTATTATTCTTAGATTTTTCTTTTTGTATGTTTTACTTTTTCTTAT
This sequence comes from Polypterus bichir lapradei, assembly GCA_026402145.1. NCBI lineage: Eukaryota > Metazoa > Chordata > Cladistia > Polypteriformes > Polypteridae > Polypterus > Polypterus bichir. Next base: position 125,767,081 of record JANRMT010062806.1, on the reverse strand, counting down.
CACTTATTATACTACTGTTATTTGATTGGGACCATTATGTTGATTACTAAACACATTAGATAATCTAAAAAAAAGAGGTAGTACGTTAGTTCTTGGTCATACCCTTGTGAGAGACGGCCGGCAGCTCAGCCTGGCTGAAACAGAAAGATGGGGGAAGGCAGCTACCTGTGGACACTGCCTCCCCCAAAACTCTAGATGGCAGCTCCCCTGGAATGTACCTGGTGCCCCAGATTCCTGCAGGGTATCCTAGGACTTGGAGATCCGTTTCTCTAATGTCCTCCTCTAGGAAGTCATGAGGATGGAATCCCGAAGACTTGGAATTTTCCAGCTGACCCTGAAGTGCCAGCAAGTCATGTGGGAGGAAGAACAGAAGCACTTCCGGGTCAAAGACTACAGTCATATGAAAAAGTTTGGGAACCCCTCTTAATTCATTGGATTTTTGTTTCTCATTGGCTGAGCTTTAAAGTAGCAACTTCCTTTTAATATCTGACATGCCTTATGGAGACAGTAGGATTTCAGCAGTGACATTGACTTTAACAATGACATTGACATTGAATTAACAGAAAATATGCAATTTGCATCATAACAAAATTAGACAGGTGCATAAATTTGGACACCTCAACAGAGATATGACATCAATACTTAGTTGAGCCTCCTTTTGCTCCTTTGAGCCTCTAGACGCTGTCCTCCTATAGCCTCTGATCAGTGTCTGGATTCTGGATGGAGGTATTTCTGACCATTCTTCATACAAAATCTGTCCAGTTCAGTTAAATTTGATGGACAGCCTGCTTCAAATCAACCCTTTGATTTTCGATGATATCCAAGTCAGCGGACTGTGACAGCCATTCCAGAACATTGTACTTCTCCCTCTGCATGAATGCTTTTGTAGATTGTCTTGTCGGAATATCCATCCCCTGCGTAACGTCAACTTTGTGACTGATAATTGAACATTATCCTGAAGAATTTGTTGATATTGGGTTGAGTTCATCTGACCCTCGACTTTAACAAGGGCCCCAGTCCCTGAACTAGCCACACAGCTCCACAGCATGATGGAACCTCCACCAAATTTGACAGGAGGTAGCAGGTGTTTTTCTTGGAATGCGGTGTTCTTCTTCCGCCACGCAAAGTGCTTTTTGTTCTGACCAAATAACTCCATTTTTGTCTAATCAGTCCAAAGCACTTTGTTCCCAAGTGAATCTGGCTTGTCTAAATGAGTATTGGCATACAACAAGCGACTCTGTTTGTGGCGTGAGTGCAGAAAGGGCTTCTTTCTCATCACCCTGCCATACAGATGTTCTTTGTGTAAATTGTGCTGAATTGTAGAACGATGTACAGATACACCATCTGCAGCGAGATGTTCTTGCAGGTCTTTGGAGGTGATCTGTGGGTTGTCTGTATCCATTCTCACAATCCTCTGCATATGCCGCTCCTGTATTTTTCTTGGCCTGCCAGACCTGCTGAGTTTAACAGCAACTGTGCCTGTGGCCTTCCATTTCCTGATTCCATTCCTTACAGTTGAAACTGACAGTTTCAACCTCTGAGATGGCTTTTTGTAGCCTTCCCCTAAACCAGGAGACTCAACAATCTTTGTTTTCAGATCTTTGGAGAGTTGCTTTGAGGATCCCATGCTGTCTGTCACTCTTCAGAGGAGAGTCAAAGGGAAGGAAGCACAACTTGCAATTGACCACCTTAAATACCTTTTACCACTCATGATTGGACACTCCTGTCTATGAAGTTCAAGGCTTAACGAGCTCATCCAGCCAAGTAATCAGCATTGAGCAGTGACAGGCATTCAAATCAGCACAATGACAAGGGGACCCACATTTTTGCACAGCTAGTTTTTCACATTTGATTTAATTTCATACAACTAAATACGGCTTCACTAAAAATCTTTGTTCGGAAAAAACACCCCAGTGGTCCGATGTTCCTAGGGAATTGAAGACATACCACTGTTATCTTTTTTGTTGAAAGGAGAGTCGATTATTATGCAGGCTGAGAGGGGTTCCCAAACGTTTTCATATGACTGTATAAAGGACTGCTGTGAATCCAGCAGGCGAGTCAGAGTTGGGTGGACGAAGCTTGCTGGGAGGTGTGGAGGAGAGAATTGTGAATATTATTGTGTTTATTGAATTGTCTACTGGTGGCGGTGGTGCTTGAAGGGCTCTGTGAAAGAATAAATATTTTAGCAAATATCTTCTTAGTGCTTTTACCCAGTGTCCTGAGCATCTGTCAGTTGGGCTTAAAGAGGCAACAGTGCCACCTAGCTTTCATACCTTATATTTTGTATTCAGATATTCTATTCTTGTATAAATATATTTCATTTTAATTATTTGTCTATTGTGTTTTGATATGTATTCTCTCTCCTTCATTCGACCGCCCCCGTTAGGGGTCGCCACAGCGGATAATCTTCTTCCATATATTTCTGTCCTCGTCATCTTGCTCGGTCACACCCATCACCTGCATGTCATCTCTCACCACATCTCTAAGGCCTTCCTCTTCTCCTCTATCCTTAGCACCCTTCTCCCAATATACCCAGCATCTCTCCTCTGCACATGTCCAAACCAACGCAATCTCGCCTCTCTGACCAAAACCGTCCCACCTGAGCTGACCCTCTAATGTCCTTCTTTCTAATCCTGTCCATCCTCGTCACACCCAATGCAAATCTTAGCATCTTTAATTCTGCTACCTCCAGCTCTGTTGCGTTTTGTTATGTATGCCATGCCTTATTTAAACGACTCCTTGTTATAGTGTGTTATTTCTTTATTGTACACTATGCTTAGATTTAATTAAATATACTGATTTATGTTTCAAAATATCATCTAGTCGTTAGGTTCCGCTTATCTTTTTGTGTTATTGTATCCTTCATAAGCAGGTTATTATTATCATTATTACATTTGTGCATTTTTTTGGTTTATTCTGATTCAGCCATTTAACATCTAGCAAGTCTCCAGTTAACTTGCTAAAGTCACTATCCTGGGTCCGCTGCTCTTTTCGATCTCCATGCTCCCATGAGGTCAGATTATCTTGGGACGTAACGTGAGCCACCACAGCTATGTTGACGACACCCAACTGTGTTTATCAATGGCGCCTGATGACCCCGACACTCTTGGTTCACTGATCCTCAATGCCTTACTTGTGTTTCTGAATGGATGAGTAGTAATTTTCTCAAACTAAATAAGAAGAAAACTGAAATTTTAGTGATTGTCAAAAATGGATATAATGAGGGTATTAGAAATAAACTCGATTCATTAGGCTTAAAAGTCAAGATGGAGGTAAAGAATTTAGGGGTAACTATTGACTCTGACCTGAATTTTAAATCCCATATTAATCCATCCATCCATTTTCCAACCCACTGAATCTGAACACAGGGTCACGGGGATCTGCTGGAGCCAATCCCAGCCAAAACAGGGCACAAGGCAGGAACCAATCCTGGACAGGGTGCCAACCCACCGCAGGACACACACAAACACACACCAAGCACACACTAGGGCCAATTTAGAATCGCCAATCCACCTAACCTGCATGTCTTTGGACTGTGGGAGGAAACCCACGCGGACATGGGGAGAACATGCAAACTCCACACAGGGAGGACCCGGGAAGCGAACCCGGGTCTCCTAACTGCGAGGCAGCAGCGCTACCACCATGCCGCCCCATCCCATATTAATCAGATTACTTAATTATCATTATCATTCATGGTGGTTCCGTAATCCGTACTAACCCCTACTTTCTCTGCTGTTCTTGTTCCGGTTTCCTGTGGTGGCAATCTGCACCACTACCTCCTGATCAAAGCACCGTGATGTCCCTACATTGATGGATTAAAGGCCAGAAGTCCCCCATGACCGTCATCATCAAGTTCTTCCATGAGAACCCTGAATACCATGAGGACTGATTGAGGTCATTTATGTTAGGAAGAATGCCTAGAGGGGGCTGGGTGGTCTCGTGGCCTCAGAACCCCTGCAGATTTTGTTTTATTTTTTCTCCAGCCGTCTGGAATTTTTTTTTTTTGTTTTTCCTGTACTCCCTGGCCATCGGACCTTACCTTAATTCTATGTTAATTGGTGTTGCTGTGGTGTAGCGGGTCCACAGTGCATGACAAAATGGCCACTTTTTTAAATAGACAATCGGCGTACTCGCGGCTTAGCGAGGGGGCTTGGTATGTGTAGCAGGAGTAGTTCCCTGGTGATGCATGATATCGATGGTCCTCACTTAAGTGCACAGGTGAGGAGTCGTCCGCATTTGTAATAGGTGCCGGGAGCTGCTAATTGCCACATCTGATCCACGTCCCCGTTATAAATAGAAGCGCGAGGCAGATAGGAGAAAAAAAAAGGAAAAGAATAAAAAACGGACGGAGGTTATGAGTAAGGAAGAAGGCGGGAAGCAGCGAGGAGTAAGAGAGAGAAGGAGAGCGAGCAAGACAGAGAGAGAGATCGAGCGAGAGAGAAAGAGAGGGAGACAGAGAAGGAGAGCCAGCGAGTAGACTTGCAGGTGTATGCGTGCAGATGGGAGAGGCGAGCCCGAGTGGGGTGTTTGGCCGGCACTCGAGGGCCGACGGTAGTGGTCGCTCATGCTGAGCACTTGTTTGGACCAGGAGTGACCGGGAGAAGTCAGCGGGAGTCTGAGATTTGGAGTAGAATCCCCAGCGTGAGCGTCCTGGCCATTGGAGGAACCAAGTCTCGCTCTGGTAGGGGCTGAACGAAGCCAGAGATCGGGAGGCCACCAGACCAGTCGAGCAGAAGAAGGTCAGCTGCCTGTAGGGTGACTCCCCTGGTGCATTAGCCTGGATGGGAAAAGCAGGGGAGTCACCAGTAGAAAGGCACCGAGTTGATTTTAAAAAGATAGCATCCAGCCATTGTTTTAACCTCATTGTTTTTAAAAGGATTTATTTTTCCCATTGGATTTTAACCTCCACCTTTCACTTGTTTTTATGGATTATTTATTTGAAGATTTGAGACACTGCACTATTAATTTGAACACTCTTGTGAGTTTTGCTGTTTTACTAAAAGCACTTTACATTTTTGCACCATCTCCTTGCCTTGTTGTGCCTCACTGTCTAGCTCATTGGTGACATTACCGACGGTGTCAGGTTCAAGGGCTCCCAGAAGCTGAATGGGGAGCATGGAGCGAACCCGCATCGTCACAGTTGCCAGATGTTATTTTTATATTTTGTGTTTTTTCTCTTTCTCCATCCTGTAAAGCACTTTGAGCTAGATCATTTGTATGAAAATGTGCTATAGAAATAAATGTTGTTTGCTCCAACCCACTTTGTTCTTCATGTATCCGCAAATTTGACAGCAATGGGGACAAAACAGTAGTAGTTTTAATAATTGTAAACAATTGTTCACACTTTTGTGATGGTCAGCTGAACAGATCTGCTCATGCACATGCGGACGCATTGTGTGTCTGTGGTAACAGAAGTCAAGTTTTAACCGTAATCACTCAGATTCTCTTGCCGTTTTCTAGAATTAAACATGGTCACAATTTGCACCAAAGAAAAACAGTAAGCACTGATCCACGTTTTATAGGCAGAAAGCGTACCAGGGCCTGAAATCCTAGTCTGCTCAGCAAAATAATGATACAGACTTGCTCAGTGTTGTTGTTGGTGGTGGTGGTACCTGACGTGGATGGGCATCCCTCCCCTTCTTTGTGATTAAGACTTGTCCGACCATTTTTGAGCTTCTCAATGCATTCATAAACGGTCTGTCCTGGTAAAACTCTGTTCCCATATTGTGCAGGTGGCCTTTTTGTGGATTTCAGCCCCTGGTTCACCTTAATACTGTAAACGTTCAACTCCGTCACTCTTTCCACCTAACTCCATACCTCTCAGTCAAATCGCTCTGCATGGACTTTCTTAGAGCTGCTGAATCTTTTTTTGTAATAATCTACAATAACACGAAATGCATACACTCACCGGCCACTTTATTAGGAACACCTGTTCAACTGCTTGTTAACACCAATATCTAACCAGCCAATCACACGGCAGCAACGCGATGCATTTCGGCCAGTAGATATTGTCACGACAACCTGCTGAAGTTCAAACCGAGTATCAGGATGGGAAAAAAAGGGGACTGAAGTGACTCTGAACGTGGTGACATGGTTGTGAGTGCCAGATGACCTGGTCGGAGTATTTCAGAAACTGCTGGGGATTTTCATGCACAGCCATCTCTAGGGTTTACAGAGAATGGTCCATAAAAGGGAAGATATCCAGTGAACGACAGTTCTCTATACTTCCTTAGAAGGCTGGCGTCCTTCAACATCTGCAATAAGATGCTGCAGATGTTCTATCAGACGGCTGTGGCGAGCACCCTCTTCTACACGGTGGTGTGCTGGGGTATCAGCATAAAGAAGAGGGACGCCTCACGCCTGGACAAACTGGTGAGGAAGGCAGGCTCTATTGTAGGCACGGAGCTGGACAGTTTGACATCCGTGGCAGATCGACGGGCGCTGAGCAGGCTCCTGTCAATCATGGAGAATCCACTGCATCCACTGAACAGGATCATCTCCAGACAGAGGAGCAGCTTCAGCCACAGACTGCTGTCACCGTCCTGCTCCACTGACAGACTGAGGAGACCCCACACTATGCGACTCTTCAGTTCCACCCGGGGGGGTAAACGTTAACATTATTCAAAGTTATTGTCTGTTTTACCTGCATTGTTATCACTCTTTAATTTAATATTGTTCTTATCAGTATGCTGCTGCTGGAGTATGGGAATTTCCCCTTGGGATTAATAGAGTCTCTATCTATCTATCTTCTCTGGGTGGAAACGCCTTCTTGACGCCAGAAGTCAAAGGAGAATGGCCAGACTGGTCAGAACTGATAGAAAGGTGACAGTAACTCAAATAAGCACTCGTTACAACCGAGGTATGCAGAAGAGCAGCTCTGATCGCACAACACATCAAACCTTGAAGCAGGTGGGCTACAGCAGCAGGAGACCACACCGGGTACCACTCTCTGTCAGCTAAGAACTGGCAACTGAGGGTACAATTCACACGGGCTCATCCAAATTTTACAGTTGAAGATTGGAAAAATGTTGCCTGGTCTGATGAACCTCGATTTCTGCTGCGACATTCGGATGGTAAAGTCAGAATTTGGTGTCAACAACATGAAAGCATCTATCAGGTGTGATGTTTGTAGGAGATATTTTCTTGGTGCACTTTAGGCCCCTTAGTACCAATTGAGCATAGTTTAAATGCCACAGCCTACCCGAGTATTGTTGCTGACCTCGTCCATCTCTTTATGGCTGCAGTGTCCCCCATCTTTTCTGATGGCTACTTCCAGCAAGGTCAGTCAGTCAGTTATTTTCCAACCCGTTCTATCCTACCACAGGGTCACAGGTGTCTGCTGGAGCCAGTCCCAGCCAGCACAGGAACAAACCCCTGGCAGGATGCCAGCCCACTGCAGGGCACACACACACCCACACGGGACAACCTGCATGTCTTTGGACAATGAGAGGAAACCCACACAGACAAGGGGAGAACATGCAAACTCCACGCAGGGAGGACCCGGGAAGCGAACCCAGATGGGTCTCCTAACTGCGAGGCAGCGGTGCCACCACCGCACCAACGCGCTGCCCTTCCAGCAAGGTAACATGCCATAATAGATCTCAGATCTTCAAATGAGGGTCTGCTTAGAATTCCAAGGGCTAAACTTAAAAGAAGTGGTGAGGCGGACGGCCTTCTGCTGTTATGCACCTCAAATCTGGAATACGAGTTTATCGATAGAAATTCGCCAGGCTAATACGGTGGAGCACTTTAAAAAACTGCTAAAAACCCTTTATGTTAACATGGCTTCTCATAGCCTCATTTTAGTTTAACCCTGATATTCTGTATATGTGTTGAATTATCATTTTTACTTATCCGTGGCTCCACATTCTGTACTAACCCCTACTTTCTCTGCTGTTCTTTTTCCGGTTTTCTTTGGTGGTGATCTCGGCCTCCACCACCTGATCAGGGCACCGTGCAGTCCCTCCATTGATGGGTTGAAGGCCAGAGGTCCACATGACCGTCATCATCATCAAGTTCTTCCATGTGAAGCCTGAAAACCAGGAGGACTGATTCAGATCATTGATGTAAGGTAGAATGCCTAGTGGTGGCTGGGTGGTCCTGCGGCCTCGGGACCCCTACAGATTTTGTTTTTTTTTCTCCAGCCATCTGGAGTATTTTTTCTTTCTGTCCTCCTGGCTATTGGACCATACTTTAATTCTATGTTAATTAGTATTGCCTAATTGTATTTTTATATTTTGCCTTTTTTCTCTTTCTTCATCCTGTAAAGCGCTTTGAGCTACATCACTTGTATGAAAATGTGCTATAGAAATAAATGTTGGTGTTGCGCTATGTCACAAAGCTCAGACCATCTTCAACTGGTTTCTTTAACATGACAATGAGTTCACTGGACTCCAATGACATCCACCACGATCACCAGATCTCAATCCAGTAGACCACCTTTGGGACGTGGTGGAACGGGAGATTCACGCCATGGAAATCTGCAGCAACTGCGTGATGCGGTCATGTCAATATGGACCAGAATCCCTGAGGAATGTTTCCAGCAGACCCGGGTTCGCTTCCTGGGTCCTCCCTGCGTGGAGTTTGCATGTTCTCCCCGTGTCTGCGTGGGTTTCCTCCGGGTGCTCTGGTTTCCTTCCACAGTCCAAAGACATGCAGGTTAGGTGCATTGGCAATCCTAAATTGTTCCTAGTGTGTGCTTGGTGTGTGTGTGTGCCCTGCGGTGGGCTGGCGCCCTGCCTGGGGTTTGTTTCCTGCCTTGCGCCCTGTGTTGGCTGTGATTGGCTCCAGCAGACCCTGTGACCCTGTAGTTAGGAAATAGCAGGTTGGATAATGGATGGATGGATGGATGGATGTTTCCAGCACCTTGTCAAGTCTGTGCCATGAAGAATTAAGGGAAAAGGGGGTCCAACCTAAGGATAGCAAGGTGTACCTAATAAAGTTGCCAGTGCGTGTACATTCTCACAACTGGCTTAATGCAATTCAGAGTTGCAGAGGGTGAAATGTATCGTGGGAATACTGGGGGCAAGGCTGGAAAGAAAACTTGAAAGGGTCTGAGCCCATCACTGTAAACCCACTCAGGCTTATGCCCAACAACAGTTTGATTCATCTTAATGTACAACTCGATGGAGTGTCCAACTCAGCTCCAGGAGGCACGTACTGTTTATGGGTTTTTATTTCAGGCTGATTCTTTATTTTAATTTATATAATTTGGTCTATCATTTGTCAATTTCCACATTTTAATAAAAAAAAAATCAATACCGACTGTCTAGAAGCGACTCCTTTAAATTTTGTGCAAAATGTCACAAACTGCAAGTAATTGCTTAGGAGTCTCTTCTAGTCTGCTTGCATTTGCTTTCTGTGCTTAAACAGAAAGCACTTTTGCTTAAACAGACTGCACACTTTCTTTAAATTATATTCTAATGTTAAACTTTCAAAGTGCTCTGTACTTGTAAATGGGGAGCACACGAGACAAAAACAAATGGAATATAATCGAGTCTGCCATCTTAAAAAGCACACTGAAGAGCCAGAATGAACTCCTGTGTGCCAAAATGGGCGACCACGAAATGCATCTGCTATCAGCAAAGCCAATGTAAAGCCATGTGGAGACATCAAAGGGGACGTCTGCTATATTTCAAGTCAAAGTTATTTTTTCTCAATCATGGTATATATTACTTTGCCATATAAAATTTGTTATTAATGAAGCAAACCTAAAAACAAAGCCCTATCCTATTCTAGTACAGTGGTGCCTTGGTTGGAGAGGATAATTCATTACGGAAACATGCTTGTACTCCAAAGTACTCGTATATCAAAGCGAATTTCCCCATAAGAAATCATGGAAACTCAGGTGATTCGTTCCACAACCCAAAAATATTCATATAAAAATGATTAATACAAAATATAAAGTAAAAAATATATAAACAAATAAACCTGAACTTTACCTTTGAAAAGAATCGTGGCTGGTGCGAGGGAGACGAGGGAGAGAGGAGAGGAGGAGGAAGGTTATCGTGTAGGACAACTTTCCCTCTAACTAACAGAATCCCTGCTATCTGTTAGCTTACTGGACTCTTTTTCTTTTTTTGCGACTTTAACAAAGTATCTATCCAATGACAGTTGCTTTTGCCTGAAAGTCACTACACTCGGACACAAAATTTAAAAAAACTGCTTTACGCACTGTAAGGATTCTAAACTCTTTTGGGATTCAACAGGACAACACGCAGAAAAGTGTCCCGAAGCAAGTGCAGGCTCTCAGCGCTGTAGCAGTCTGCCATAAAAGGCGAATCCGAAAAGATCACGGTGGCTCTATGAGCGCCCGCTGTCGATGGGTGATGCAAGGAACATTATAAATGCAAGGGCACAGTATTACTTGGCCACTAAACTGGTCACGACCCTGTCGGATTTCTGTGTCTGAGTATAGCAGAGTGGCAGATCCCGCTACAATAAATAACTGTGCTGTTTGCCCAGACGGGGCTGGGTGGTTTTCTCGTGGCCTCGGTACCCCTGCAGATTTTAATGTTTTTCTCTAGCCGTCTGGAGGTTTTTTTTTTTTTTTTTCTGTCCTCCCTGGCCATCGAACTTTACTTTTATTCTATGTTAATGAGTTTTGTCTTATTTTAATTCTTATTTGTCTTTTTTCTCTTTCTTTATTTGTATGAAAATGTGCTATATAAATAAATGTTGTTGTTCCTGTTTCAAGCTGAATAAATCTGGTTTTGCTAAAGTGTTTTGGGGTGCAAGACAGGGATTCACACGTTGCAGCACACACACATGGTCACCACACTATAGTAAACAGTATACGCTTGCACAGATGTTGACTATATGCGACTGAGACCAAGCATGGGAGACGATTACCCACAATCCCACCATGAGAGAGAGAGAAGAACCATCAGCTCAGTTCTGATTACGTGACGCTTTGCCGACAAAGTGTATACGGACTACTCGTTTTGCAGGACCTCACTCGTTTATCAAGTTAACATTTATTAAAAAATTTAGCTCAACTTGCAAAACACTCGCAAACTAAGTTACTCGCAGTCCAAGGTTTTACTGTATTAAAATGGAAGTCAGCAGGACATGGGTTCAAACGTGAATACGAGGGTTTCTTTGATTAGCAGCATACAAAATAAAGAACGAACGACAGGACTCCAAAAAAGCAAAGAACAAAAGCAACTGGTTAAGATAAGGCCTCACCCCAGTCAGCCCCTAACCACTACCTTCAGGCTCTGACATTAACAGTCAATAGTCCGCAGAAATAGAAGACTGACTTTAAAAGTTTAAGATGCAATAAAATTCCCAAGATATGCTTGTTCTGACACAGTGAAGGTGACAGAGGATTTTAAAATGAAGGACCAGAAGAAGAGACTTGAGTTAAACACTGTATGAGGAAGTCAGGAGTGGCAGAGAAGTATGTAAGAGTTGTACAGGATATGTACGTGGGTTTCCTCCGGGTACTCCGGTTTCCTCCCACAGTCCAAAGACATGCAGGTTAGGTGGATTGGTGATTCTAAATTGGCCCTAGTGTGTGCTTGGTGTGTGGGTGTGCGTGTCCTGCGGTGGGTTGGCGCCCTGCCCGGGATTGGTTCCTGCCTTGCTCCCTGTGTTGGCTGGGATTGGCTCCAGCAGACCCCCGTGACCCTGTGTTTGCATTCAACGGGTTGGAAAATGGATGGATGGAAGTGTGACAGTGGTGAGATCTGCAGTAGGAGTAACGGAGGTGGGATTACATCAGGGATCGGCTCTCAGCCCTTTCTTATTGGTAATGGTGATGGACAAGCTGACAGATGAGATTAGACAGGAGTCCCCATGGATTCTGTTGTTTGCTGATGACATTGTGATCTGTAGAGAGAGTAGAGAGCAGGTTGAGGAGACCCTAGAGATGTGGAGATATGAGAGGAGAGGAATGAAGGTCAGTAGGACCACCAAGACAGAATACATGTGTGTGAATGAGAGGGAGGTCAGTGGAATGGTGAGGAGGATGATGAGGGAGTAGAGCTGGCAAAGGTGGATGAGTTTAAACACTTGGGATCAACAGTACAGAGTAATGGGGATTGTGGAAGAGAAGTGAAAAAGAGTGTAGGCAGGGTGGAGTGGGTGAGGAAGAGTGTCAGGAGTGATTTGTGACAGACGGGTATCAGCAAGACTGAAAGGGAAGGTCTACAGGACGGTAGTGAGACCAGCTATGTTATATGGGCTGGAGATGGTGGCACAGAAGACAGAGCTGGAGGTGGCAGAGTTAAAGATGCTAAGATTTGCATTGAGTGTGACGAGGATGGACAGGATTAGGAATGAGGACATTAGTGGGTCAAGTCAAGTTGGATGGTTGGGAGACAAAGTCAGAGAGGCGAAATTGCGTTGGTTTGGACATGTGCAGCAGAGAGATGCTGTGTATATTGGGAGAAGGATGCTAAGGATAGAGCTGCCAGGGAACAGGAAAAGAGGAAGGCCTAAGAGGAGGTTTATGGATGTGGTGAGACAGGGCATGCAGGTGATGGGTGTGACAGAACAAGATGCAGAGGACAGAAAGAGATGGAAGAAGATGATCTGCTGTGGCGACCCCTAACGGGAGCAGCTGAAAGAAGAAGAAGTCAGTTAAACACTAATCAAGATGAGTGATGTCATCAGTGGATTCCCGCAGGGGTCTCTCGTTGGACTGTTACTTTTATTAATTTATGTTAAACAGATTTTTATTTGTCCCCACAGGGAAATTTAACTTTTTAAGAAGCTATTTAAAAAAAATACATAAATAGGTAGATAAATAAATATATGCACAGTTTGACCTGAACATACCCAAGAACATACCCTGAACATACCCAAAAGTAAGAAAAGTTCTGGTTTGGCAGTCCCAGCCCCAGTTGAGGTGTTGTACAGGCATAGTGCTGTTGGTATAAAGGACCCCCAGTTGTGTTTCTTGACGCACTTCTGCCCCTGATGCGTCGGTCGAAAGTCCTCAGTGTCGCTGTGTCGGAGAGAGGATGTGCAGCGTTGTTGATAATGACACTCACATTTTTTTTAGTTCTCTCGTTTGCTACGACCTCCCATCACTGATTCTGCCCCTTTTCGTAGCTCGTTGACTCGGCGGTCCTCTCTTCAAGTGATGTTATCAGCCCAGCACACCACACTGGCCATCACAGAGTTATTTTTTCTCAGTCATCGTATATATTAATTTGCCATATAAAATTTGTTCTTAACGAAACAAATCTAAAAACAAAGACCTAGCCTATTCTAGCGTTAAAATGGAAGTCAGGGGAGCAAACGTTCAAATATTAATATAACTTTTTTCGTAGGAGACTGAGCGATATCCTTCACGTCATTTTTTTTTTGTATTATTTGATTTGTCTTTTTAAATGACTTTTTAGGGGTCAGAGTGCAGGGTCAGCCATTTTACAGCCATTACCCCTGAAGTGATTTTCAGTTTGTGAGCCTTGGCTCAAGGGCCCAAAGGAGTAGGATCCCTTCTGGCAGAAACTGTGATGGCTAGTCCGATCTTCTCTGTTGTGGTGTGCTGGGCTGGTAGCGTCAATTCAAGAGAGGCCCCCGAATCAATGAGCTGAATTAAAGGGCAGGCTCAGTCATGGGACATACGCTGTTTTTCCCCCCTGAAGGTCATGGAATAACAGAATGAAGTCAAAACTGAATGTCACTATGAACAACACTGCACATCCTCTGTGTGACATGCCAACAATGAGGACTTTCAGCCAACTAATTACTCAGCACAAGTGTGTCAAGAAACGCAAATGGGGGGTCCTTTATACCAACAGCAATTCGTCTGTACAGTTGTGGACAAAAGTTTTGAGAATGACACAAATATGTATTTTCACAAAGTGTGCTGCCTCTGTTTTTATGAGCGTAGTTTGCATCTACTCCAGAATGTTCTGTAGGGATCAGATGAACTGTAATTGATTGCAAAGTCCCTCTTTGCCATGAAAATGAAGTTCATCCCAAAAAACCACTGCATGTCAGCGCTGCCACAAAAGGACCTGCTGATGTCATTTCAATGATCCTCTCGTTCACACAGGTAAGAGTGTCGACAAGGACAAGGGCGGAGGTCACTCTGTCATGTTGATCGAGTTACAATAGACAGATGAAGAAGGCGTCAGAAGAATGTCCAGGAGGCGCTAGGATCGTCTCCTAAAGTTGATTTAGCAATGGGCACTGCCAGTGCAGAGCTTGCTCAGGAATGGCAGTAGGCAGGTGTGAGTGAAGCAAAGACTTTTGGAGGATGACCAAAAGTGGCAGCAAAGAAGACAAGAAAAACATCAGGGGCAGACTGATATTCTGGGATTGGACTGCTGGGGGAAAGCCATTTTCTTTGATGAATCCCCTTTCTGATTGTTTGGAGCATCCGTGAAAAAAAGAAAAGGTGTGCGGCGCTACCATCAGTCCTGTTTGATGCCAACAGTACAGCATACCGAGACCATTCATGTCAGCCAAGGCAGTGGGCTCACTAACAATTTGGCCTAAGAACACAGCCATGAATAAAGAATGGGATCAAAACATCAACAGAGAGAAACTTCTCCCAACCATCCAACAACAGTTTGGTGACCAACATGATGGAGCACCGGGCCGTAACGCAAAAGGGAGAACTAAGTGGCTCAGGGAACAAAACATCGAAATTTGGGGTCCATGGCCAGGAAACAGGGGCGGCACAGTGGAGTTTGCATGTTCTCCCCGTGTCTGCGTGAGTTTCTTCCCACAGTCCAAAGACATGCAGGTTAGGTGCATTGCCGATTCTAAATTGTCCTTAGTGTGTGCGCCCTGTGTTGGGCTGACACCCTGCCTGGGGTTTGTTTCCTGCCTTGTGCCCTGTGTTGGCTGGGATTGGCTCCAGCAGGCCCCCGTTACCCTGTAGTTAGGATATAGTGGGTTGGAGGATGGATGGATGGCTGGCCAGGAAACTCCCCAGACCTTAATCCCATTGAGAACTTGTGGTCAATCCTCAGGAGGCGGGTGGACAAACAAAAACCCAACAATTCTGATGATGCAAGAATGGGCTGCCATCAGTCAGGATTTGACCCAGAAGTTGTCAGACATCCTGCCAGGGTCAATTGCAGAGGTCTTGAAAAAGAAAGAAGGGCCAACACTGCAAATATGGACTCTGCACATAAACTTCATGTCATTGTCAATAAAAGCCTTTGTAACTTCTGAACTGCTTGTAATTCTACTTCAGCGTACAATAGAAACATCTGACAAAAAGATCTAAAAACACTGAAGCAGCAGACTTTGTGAAAACCAACATTTGGGTCATTCTCAGAACCTTTGGCTATGACTGTACACTCATGAGTGTGTGTGTGTGTGTGTATTTATTTACTTATGTATCAACCTATTTATGTATTTAGCTATTTAAACAGCTTCCGGAAAAAAAATAAAGTTCTATTTAACAAGTATAAGGTTTTTATGTCATTTGCTTATCTAGCTTTAGTAGGTAATGGAAAAATCTTATTTTGTCTTTTCCAGCTTATCCTCCTTGTCCAGAGACATGCTGGTTAGGTGAACTGATGAGGCTAAATTGGCCCGTGTGTGTGTGTGTCCACCCTGTGATGGCCTTGTGCCTTCTGCTACATGGGATAGGCCACACCAAAAAGTGTGACCCTGGTCTGCATTAAGTGAGTTAGAAATTGAAGTGACACACCACGGTTTAAGTCATATCGTCTTCTATAATACGCTATCAGGGCTGTCTGTTTGTCTGTCCAGGATTTTAAATCACCTGCAGCTCGATTCACCTAGTGACCCGAAATTTGGTACACATACACTACGTGACATCTACTGTCCGCTTTCGGGGGTGATGATTGACCTCCAAGGTCATAGTTCAAAGCAGTAAGGCGAAGGTCAAAAATCAAACAAACTGTAGCCTGAAATTTGGTAGACATACACTATGCTGAAACTCTGCACTACAGCTTTAAATTAAAAGCAAGGAGTTTTGGAATTATTCCTCTTTTTATTTTTATTTTATTTCATTGTAGAACGAACTCTTAGCAGTGGGCGGCCGCCGTTCTCATTCCCTACCACCTTCGCCATCACTTCCTCTACCTCTTCATATCTTAAATCATTCTTGAGGAAGATTGAACACTTGAGTGCCAGCTTAAGTGAAAAATTAAGGAAAACGTACTAAGTAATGTCAACACAAACAGGGACTTTATCAGTTTTAACGCAAAAAGATGCTGACGGAAGAAGAGAAGAAGCGGGCCGCTAGGGTGAAGAAAAGATGAGCTGCTCAGGAAACTGCAAGCGCATCAACCTCTGAGTAAACGAATGGCAAACGTACAGAGAAAGAGGAGGAAAATTAGGAATGCTCAAGTCAAGTGGATTCATGCCATTCCTGGTACAGTGGAACCTCGGGTCATGAACGTCTCTGAACACGTACAAATCGGGTTACGACCAAAAAGTTTGCCAAACTTCTGCATCTGTTCACAACCACACACTCGGGTGACGAACAAGCCAGTTTCCCTTCCGGTTCGTACGTGTCGATGATTTCTGCACGTGTTCAGTCTCTCCCTGTGCAGAGAGAGAGAGAGCGTGAGAGACGGCTGGCCGCGTAAGGCCAAGAAGGCAGTTAAAGAATGCACCAGGCTTGTTTTTAAAGAGACTGCTTCCAGCATTGTTTTAACCTCGTTGTATTCAATGAAGACTTTTTTCCTTTGGATATTAACCTCCACTTCGCTTCTGTTTACAGCAATCGGTTCGTAGCGTACATTGTTGCAATGTTATTTTTCTTGGTTGTTTATTAAATTACGGATTTTTCAAATGTTCATTTTTTTCCCTGTGCTTAAAACTCATTAAAAAAAAGTGTTTACAGCGAGCAGTTCGTAAGGCTGTAGCGTGAATTCTTGCAATGTTACTTTTCTCTGTTCAAGGTTTTTTCAGTATTATTCAATGTTTTTACATTTAGTTTACTATTATGCTGTGCATTCCATGGTATAATTAACTATATTCGTGCTTAAAAATCTTTAAAAAAAATATTTACATACAGTTTGTACGGTCTGGAACAGATTAATTGTATTTACATACAGTCCTATGTGGAAAATTACTTCGGGTCATGACCAAATCGGGTTACAGTTTTGGAAAGAATTACCGTCGTGACCCGAGGTTCCACTGTATATATGTTACGGCCAAAACCCGAAGTTTGGCCAGTTCCCAAATTGGCCGACCATTTCGCATTTTGGCCGAGAGATGTGGCCAAAGTCCGAACTACTAGAAAATGACCGGCGTATATGCTACTTTGGCCGACCATTTCGTGAAGTGGCGAGAACTCCCTGGCCAAAATTTGACGCGCTGATGTAAGACTGTCCGCTCAAGGTGCAAAGACGCTTAAAAACTTTCAGATGCAGATTCAGAAGTGAGTTTTCCATTCTGCACGAGTAACTGCTCAAGGAGGGTCTTGTTCAGAAAGCGGACGCCACTTGAGACGGCCTTCCCCTAACCCAAACACTAACCTTAAGGTCAATAAAATAGGACCCTGATGTTAAGTCACTATTTTAGGGCTAAAATGATAACAGAAATGTGAAATCTACTTATATACCGAATCTTAATTATTATGAAATAACCAAATGGTGTCCGCTTTCTGAACAAAAGCCGCCAAGGCTACACTCGATGCAATCGCACTACTAAGTGCACAACAAATCGCTGCTCATGCTTTTTTTCTTCCGACTTTGGTTGATCGCCCCGTGCTGTTTCGCAAACTGGCTGGCCAAATCCCAAAATCGAGGAAAAGATCGGACTTCAGCTGGTCAATTGACAGCGGCATTAGTCATTTCCCGATTTGAGGTTTTGGCTGTAACATATACATAGATTAAGAAAATTCGAAACTTTCTAGCACCACTGCATATACAATTAATTATGAAGAAATAACTTTTGACTTGAAAAATGCTTGTCCTTATGGCAGTGAGAAGCAGAATTATTAAGCGCCAAGATTTGAAGTGGATTATCTCGTCTTCTAATTAGACGTGGCCTCCTCCCGGGGCTGTATTCGATACTCCTCAAGTACAACACTGAACAAATAAAACACATTACAAATCTAAAAAGTGCACAGCAACGGCACATTTGAACTTTAAAATGCCATCCCTCTGAACGTTCATTGCTTTTTTGTTGGCTGCTACCTTAGAGATACTGCTCCATATCTGCCTCTTGAGAGACGAGTATTTTGTAGGTCTCTTTCCTGGGCTCAGAATAAAATAAGTACTGCAAGTTATTCCCGTGTCAATAGAAGAAGTAAACGGCCTGCATTAGGGGAGAAAAAGAGAGAAAAGCCAGGGTTATAACATCAGTCATCTAAGGCTGCTTGTCCAAGAAAAGGTCAAGCAGCTGCAAATGTGCAGTCACCGATCATTACATTATACACCAGTGTTTCCCAACCTCGGTCCTGGGGGGCACACTATGGCTGCAGGTTTTTGTTCCAACAACTGATAGCACTGATCGCATTTAATTAGCTGGGATTATTTTGCTTTTATTCTACATTCAGAAAAGCACAGTAGCGTGATTTTGACATTTATAAGACACTAGCAGGAGTACCCGGCGTTGCCCGGGAATCAATAACCGGCGAATTTCCCAAATGAAAGAAACAGAACATAGAAATAGAAGGAACAGTTTTCTGATTCATCTTTTATTGTAAGTTCCTCCACTCTGGATTCTGTCTGCTGTGGCGTTTCAGACGCCCTTAAAATAGACTTTCTTGTGGCATCTGAAGTGGACCTTCCAATTCTACGTCTTTTTTTCGGTGTTATGGGTATATTAGCGAAAAGCAGGACAATTATAATGTGTTACATGGTATTACGTACTGAATAAGCACCACAGTGAGATGAATTTACGTTATTTACAATACGTCGGTACGCGAACAGATAGCACCAGTTAGTCAGAAAGAGCAGCACTGTGAGTCGGAAAGCGAGCAAATAGCACCACAAATACAGAAAGCCAGTGAGAAAGAGTAGCAGTGAAACCATAATGGGAAAAATGGCGGGGAGGGGTGCTCCGTTTCTGAGGAGCGACTGTGTTGAACCGTGATGCCATCTAGCGGACGTTGGTGATGGTAACTACAGAGAGAAGTGACATACAACCGGTGCTGCATGTGGGGAAAATGGTAGGGGAAGGGTGCTGTCTTTTTAAGGCGAGTTTCTGTTCAAACGTGCTGCCATATAACGGACGTTGGTGAATGAAATACAGCACTATCAGTGCGTGTGGGAGTGTGACCCGCGGAAACGCGGGTGTGTCAGCCGGTGACGTGCACTGGGTCGTTCACGTTTTACATCCATATGCCAGTTACCCTTCACCCGATCAGAGCGGTCGGCCTTCTCATACTTGAGACACTTCCGCCATCTCTTGGCAATTTAAAGAAACATGGGCAAAGGGCGACGCACAGGGACCAAACGTGCCGCTAGATGGCGCCGCCGTGAACGTCTGTTGCAACGTGCGGCCATCTTGTTGATGATAAGTATAGGGACGTGTGCCAAACGTCGTGTCGGTGAAAAGGTGCCTCCGCCCTTCAGCATGAACATTTTTCCCACCCAAACATACCCCATGACCTTCTCCTGGTCACAAAGGAGCCCCATCCCCAGTTTGGTGGCGATCGGACGCCCGGTGCAGATTTGTATGGCGGACAAACAAACATACATACACACATTGACTCTGCTTTATATATTAGATTTAGAAATATTTCTGCTTTTGCTAGAGATTTTAACAGGATCATCTCCAGACAGAGGAGCAGCTTCAGCCACAGACTGCTGTCACCGTCCTGCTCCACTGACAGACTGAGGAGACCCCACACTATGCGACTCTTCAATTCCACCCGGGAGGGTAAATGTTAACATTATACAAAGTTATTGTCTGTTATACCTGCATTGTTATCACTCTTTAATTTAATTCTTTCAGGGCTTATGTCGACTTTTGTCAAAATTCAGGGGTAGAGGACGGTAATCAGCTGTAAACTGCAACAAAACTCACCCTTACGCTTTAGTTTGACTCTCTTTGCTAGAAGGAAAGTTACATAGCGTTGTTGATTTAACCTCGATTCCCTACGCATGCATGAGCAGCGAAGAGCAAACAACCTCTAAAATGGCATCGACATCTGGCGAGAGATTAGAACAAACACACAAAGAAAAATACTCCATGGACGTAACGTAACGTGACTTGTCAGACTCTTAAGTTTGATGCAAGTGATCTGGAGACGGAGATCAAAAACGAAAGTGAGGCAGCGGCATCATCTGATTGGTCCCCAGCTGATCGTGGTGTTGAACACTTTCGTGTAGCTGATGCACCTAAAGCAGTGTTTTCCTGGGAAGACCACCACTTATGATGACAAGAGGTACAAACCAGATTGCATCGCACTGTGACCCACACTGCCGCCCACCTGCTGTGTGAAGACAGCCTGCCCACCGCGCATTCCTGCTGACTGGCGAGGCGCCCCCACGCAGCCACTGCTGCCAGACATGCCCAACAGCAGCCACAGCACATTGCAACAGACGTTTTATGTTGATTTATATGTGAAGCCATTGCTTTGTGTGCTTTTTTGGAAAAAATATTCAGCCCTCAAAGAGTTAAAATTGTTTTTTATCAGTATGCTGCTGCTGGAGTATGGGAATTTCCCCTTGGGATTAATAAAGTATCTATCTATTTAAATGCTTAATTCTCTTTTGTTGATTTCATTCTATTTTGCCTTTTCTCCGTATCTTATTAATGGCAATTAAAAACGAGCAGAGCAGACATGCTGGCAAACGACACTGAATCATGAAAGGCTGCAACTACTGTAGCACCAGGCCCACTAATTAGTAAATAATGGAAACATGAAACAATTAGAACACCTGGAAAAGTAGAAGGAAAATCTAAAGATGAACATATTGTCAAAAAGAAAAACAAACACATCATTCCCATATAACTTGCTTGGTACATTTTAATATATTTTACCAAACTTAGTTTTCTAATTTCCATATTGTTCCCAAAACACAGAACCTGGGAAATAACACATCACTCAATTAGCCCAGGAGTCCAATTAAAAAACAGAAGTTGGTTGGAACAAAAACCTGCAGCCACAGGACCGAGGCTGGGAAACACTGCATTAGAGTAATTGTTTTAATCTTGGTTTCTTTAGAACAATATAAGAAGAAAAAAAAAAAAAAAGAAAACATTATAAGCAATATAATGACTGCAATACCACTTAAGAGCCTCGACTCGAAACGTTTTCCAGTGGATCACCTCCTGAAGGTAAGAAGCCCCCACCCCCACAGTCAAATATAGGGTGGTCCAGATCTAATTATGCAATTTTCATTACGCTATTACTTAAGTTTATTACAAAGAAAATCACCCGAAAAATCCCGGACCATCGAGAAGTGTGTGAACTGACGACATGAAGAATTGTCTTCACGCCAAACTGGAATCGTCCCCGCATAAATCAAAGTCATCCAAACGATCTGGATCTGCATAATTAGACCTGGACCACCCTGTAGTTAGCCCCTGGTTACCAATCTGGCACCCAGTAGTCTGCCCCGTGTGGTCTCATTGTGCTGCATGGGTGCTGGCAGCGAATACACGTCAGATGAGGAATAAAAGGTGGCCAAAAACTTGCACTTTGATCAAAACACAATGTCTATAACAAGGGTCCCCAGCTCTGCTCCTGGTGGGCCCTCAGTGGCTTGCAGGTTTTCATTCTAACCCTTTTCTTAATTAACTCCTCAAGATGATCCGCTGTGGCAAACCCTAATGGGAGCAGCCGAAAGACAAAGAAGAAAAACTCCTTTTGAATTCATTTTATTTGACTTGTTCTTAGAGACTCGGACCCTTCAATTGTTTCTTTTTCACTAATTAGCTGCCAAACAATGAGATACAAAATGATTCAAAACACAACCAGCAAAACTGTGATCATCATACAATATCTAAAAATAAAGAAAGGTGAGGGTCTCAGGAATGTTGATCTGCTCAGATCCCCAAAATATTTTAACAAGAGCTCTTAGAGAAGAGAAAATCCACAATTTCGGACATGTCTGCTATTGGACAACGAGAGCAGCAACAAGCCATAGAAGTAAAGAATGAGTTTAATGAACGGCGAGACGCGGTGCCTCATTAAGCAACTGGTTGGAGTTTGAGGCCCTGACTTAGTTGGTCTTCTGTTGGCTCCCTCACTTCACGTTTCATTTCTTTTTGGTTGTCATTTAAAGAAAGAAATGAAGCAATTCAGAGGAACAAATCTTAAAAAAAATAAAATGAATTCAAAAGAAGTTAATTAGCAGCAAACACGGGTCTCTAAGAAAAGGGTTAGAATGAAAACCTGCAGACACGGTGGTGCGGTGGTAGCTTCCCAGGTCCTCCCTGTGTGGAGTTTGCATGTTCTCCCTGTGTCTGCGCGAGTTTCCTCCCACAGTCCAAAGACATGCAGGTTAGGTACATTGGCGATCCTAAATTGTCCCTAATGTGTGCTTGGTGTGTGTGGGCGCCCTGCAGTGGGCTGGCACCCTACCAAGGATTTGTTCCTGCCTTGCTCCCTGTGCTGGCAGGGATTGGCTCCAGCAGACCCCCCCGTGTTAGAATACAGCAGGTTGGACAACTGAGGCCCTCCAGGACCGGAGTTTGAGAACCCCTGGTCTTTCAGGTTGTATGTATTATAAAACACACACATTTTTCAAATGAAAAACAAATTCACAAAAATCTAAGAAATATGGGGAAAAAAAAAAAATTCATTCCTTGACAGCAGCAGCAGGACTTTAAATTTTGCTTTAAACAAAACAGTAAAGCAGCTCTGTTAAGAGTGTCCATTAAGTTCTCGGTCACTAAAGTGTTCCTTTGCCCCGTTACTCAGTGTGGTTGACCCTTAAAAAGAGTCCTGATGGTTGGAAACGTCTTCCGTTTCTCAATACTTGAGGCCACTGTGCTTTAGAAACGGTTTGATCCCATTGCCCTGATCCGTGTGCCTTACCAATAATTTGAATATGGAGGTCTACACCGAGAGTTTCCCACCCTTGGACTTCATGGCTTGGTTTTTTGCCCAGACACACAGTGTGAATTGTGAGACCACCGGTACACGTGTGCCTTTCTAAATGCCGTCCAGTCATTTCAGTGGGCCACAGGTGGACTCCGGTCAAGTTCTAGAAACATCTCATGGAGAAAACAGGATGGACCCGAGCACAACCTGGAGGGCCACAGCAAAGGGCTGAAGAGATTTCAGTTTTTGATTTTGACTGAACTTACAAACCTGTCAATTTCCCATTATGGGTTACAGATTACAGTCTGATAATAAATAATAATACATTTTATTTACATAGTGTCTTTCCCATGACGGACCAAAAGGGCACATTTACAATTAAATCCACAACACAAACTACGCAGAAATCACTTTCTCAATGCACTGTGTGTTACGATTTTGTTTCGTAGCATTTCTCTCTGGCCATTAAAAATCACTAAGACTGCTTTTTGGGATTTGGAAGGTCAAGGAAGCTCGTTGGTCACATTTGGTTTTGTGTTTAATGTGCAATATTACTAAACGTCCCCCACCGTCCCAGTGAAATTTAGTCATTCCTATGGGTGCCACCAGTTTGAGCAATTTTGTTAAAGGTCTGCAATGCCATTTCTATGCCTGGTCCAGCAGAGGTGTGCGATCCGAGACTGTCGGTTCAGATCTATAAAAGTCAGCGTCACGCACTTCTTGGTTGGCCACAATTTGATTCTCCCACAGTCCTTTACTTGCATTTGTGTTTTTTTGTCAATCGCTGGTTTTGAACTGTGCTCAGTGCTTACCAATTTGCCTTTAATTCCGTGTTTCTTTTTACAATTTTTCGATATCTCACACCGTTTTTCCCGATTACAGTTCTCATTTCATGTTCCGAGACGGTCGCCCGATCATCCGTCGTTTTGGTGCCGTTTTGTTTTACTGACATCTCCGGATTCCGTCGCCAGATAAAAGCTGCTGCCACCCCGTGCCGTCAGAACTTACCAAACTTAGGCAAAGAGCAAAGCGAAACAGTTGGCACTTCCAATTTGAGTGAGTGATGGCGGAAATGGGCACTTTTATTGAACAAGGAGATCCAAGAGGATCAGTGTGAGGCAAAGTGATTTAATTTTAGAGGTGGGGGGGATAAAGAACACCAATCATAATTCTGTCTCTGATCAATCAGTTGGACCCCTCATTAAATATATTTGTTGGAACCCGAAATATTCCCTCCGCCCCGGCTACGCCTAGAGAGGGCCTTCACTTCAGGTACCCGACTGCTGCTGCCAATCTGCTTGGTTTTGTATCTGTAGTTTGGTTTGGCACACTTTTGTCAAATGTTAAGTGAAGTTCTGGTTTTGATTATAGAGGAAAGAAACATGAAAATACAGAAACAAAATGACAACGACATAGAAATCACAACAAAACCACACATCAATGGTGAAAAACCACATCAATACATCAACCATTTGAATAATTTTAAAATAAAACACTTCTTTCCAGTCAAAAACTGTTATTTTGGAAAATTGAATTTTATTAGATAGTTGAACATCATACTGAAAGTTTTACATTCTTTCTATGTACAGTAAAGAAAGGGGAGAGATGGACAGAAAGAGAAAGAGGAGAGCATCCCTTCTGGAAAATATTGATTCAAACTGACATCGCACAGCAAAGTCAGCCACCTTTTTGATAATGAAAAATAAATAACATTTTTCACATTTCAAAATGCAACTCGGAGCAATTCACACTCGTAAATTCTGGACACCCATAGATAGGTCTGCTTATCTATTTTGAGACAGTGGATATTACAGTGCAGTTGTTTGGAGTCAGGAGAAGTCGCAGCCAACTTCCAAGATGGCCGCCTGTGTTTCCCCTCACCACACCTTACAGTTTACCCAACCATTCAGGTGAAGGAAGCCGAAGCCGAAGCCAACCCTTAATGCTCGAATACTGTGAACGATAAGGAAGGCCAAACCTCAGAGCCTTGGGGACCCACATGCCCAGAAGACGAGGCTCACTATACTGTGTGTCACTAGACGTCTGTCCCCTTACTTAACATGTATGGGGTTAACATGGGTTACATGTATGAATAAAAGGAAAACATTCAGGACACAGATAAAGCCATAAGAACACACAGTTCAGAGTTCTGGGCCAAGTAGGAAAAAAAATAATCAAAAATTATAAATAGCTGAGCATCCAATGCTCTCGTTTAAAGTAACCAGGAAATGACAAAGAGCTCAGTGCTTATTAAATAACTCGTACCTTGGAGTGGAACAGTTATGGTCAACATCACCTGAACATCAAGGATAACAATTTAGAAAACTGGGGTATCATTAAAAACTCATAAGAAGGTGTAATGAGCAGCCCCTTTAGTCCAACATTAATGGCAGCAGAAACAAAGGGAGGAGGAAAAAAAAAAGAGACAATTGTGACAGATGTGTGACTTTTGTTTTTTTAATGTTAATATGAAAGCAAGCAGTGCAAATGGCGTAATTGTCTTGGAAATTGTTGTCTGCAATGCAGTGAATCAGAGTTTACACACATTAACAACCTCCAAGACCATTTACAGTGTTAGGAGGGCATCAGGGGGGCACTAGAAAGAAATCATATGGAACTGAACTAATCATGCCAGATTGTCACACGGTTACAGGAGGAGGAGTCTGGACAGCAATTATGGAATAAAAATTCACTAATGTGTGTGTGTGTGTGTGTGCGTGCGCGCGCGGTCGCGTGCGTGTGTGTGTGTGTACATATAATATATAAAATTCACTTACACACCATGAAAACAGACTATATCCGCCTAGTTTTATATATATATATATATATATATATATATATATATATACACACACACACTCGTATAGAAAGAAACTAAGTGGATAAGTCTATTTATCATGGTGTGTGAGTGAATTTTATATTATACA
>JANRMT010062806.1:125724369-125740860 GCA_026402145.1 Polypterus bichir lapradei | reverse complement strand
TTTAGTCAATGTACGTATGCCAAGTTTACCAGTGGGGCACTGCGGTATGTTAGAAGGACGTGTGATAAATCCATCCATGGTGCGGTGTTAACAGTTTCTCCGTATCCCTCCCCCCCTCCCCAATATATAAACCTCCATATGCAAAGATGAGCAGTTCATAAGGTATGCTTGTACAAGCTCTTATCACACAACAGAATCAGTTTAAATGAATAAAACAATATACTGTACATGTAATGGTTAGTAAGCAGATTAACAGAATGAACTGGAAATCCCAACTTTGTCTTTGCCTTCATGGTACATTATACACATTTTTGCCTCAAGGTGTCAACAGGGGGCCATTCTGCACTCAAATGTATGTGACACACAGGCACGTTTATGAGCACCTGAGCGTATCATTACACACATTTTTACACAACCTCGAGACCCTCAATGGCGGGTGTGTACTTTGTAAGAAGACAGAATTTTAGGGTCTATCACCCGGTGCTTTTTGTGGCTGATATGCATCTGCTTTACGAGAGAAGCAAGTCCATTCAGTTGTCCCACCATCCCCATCAGGGTATTTGATGGGCACAGCTTGCATGGCACATTCCAGATCTTCAATGGACCCTTTTTCTCTGTATAATATAAGAATAGTGCAAAGAGCTCAAGGTAAACCACAACAAAGAGATTGTTTCCTGGTTGTCTGCAAATAGTAGCATAAAAAAAACATTTATAAGTGCAAATTTCATTTTTTTTTCTTTTCAAAATTGGCCTCAGTGCAGTAAAACAAGAAAACAATGGGATCATCTCAAAGCATCCTGGGCCATCAGTCAAAAGTTGACAGAACGTGTTAATCGTGTCCCACCCTGCAGTTTCTGTCACCAAATTAAACCAAACCCCGTGACGGAGTCACATGGGGGCCGTCACCTAGAGAGCCTAAAAACCACAGCCCACCGTGGAAGGCAGCCCGAGGTTTCTGTATAACACAGAGAACAAAACACAGGAGGGTGGTGTGCACCGCCTGCAGTACATCAAGTATGACCATCCTGGTCTGTGAAGTAGGACGAAGCATAACGAAAAACAAAAAAAACAAAAAAAACAAAAAATCAATAAATAAAACATGAATCCTACAAACACAGAACACAAATGTTTCAATTGATCCCTCAAGACCCCCTAAACTTCCACTCCACCCCCCCCCACTAAAGAACCCAAGGCAGAGAGACAGAATTCGGATTTCAGCCATGACAATGTTTCTGGACGGGGGGGGGGGGGTGTCGATTTTTTAATCACATTATTTTAAATACAACTGGGCTATTTCTCCTCTTTTTTTTGTTTATTACAAGAATTTACAAGTCAACTAATGAGGCAGAAATCTACAAACGTAAAGACACAGATATGCAAAGTCCACGTCATCGCTCCTCCATTACCCGAAGTATAAACTGATGTACAAAAAGCTTGAAAAATAAATTAGTTTTTTGTTGACTATACTTACATCCTAGCTGGCTCATCTTTCTCTTTCAATCTCTCCCTTTGGTCGACATCGGAATCGAGGAAACTCTCATCTAAATCTTCCTCCCCTGCCTTCCCTGCTGGACTGCGCTCAACGTCTCGTTCCTCGCTGCCTAACTTACAGAGCTCGACATCGCAGACGTTTTCCCTGCCGTCATCCGCTTGTCCCTGGCTAGCTTGACGACAGCTTCCCTGGCTAACGGAAGCTGCGGGGTTGGACTGTGCATCGTTGGTTGCACACGGTGAGACACGGGACACGTCGCCAACGCTGATGCCGGGGTGTGTTGCCTCCTGGGGACTTCCATTACCAGCGGTGGCCACCCAGTCTGTTGACTGGACATCATTACTGCTCATTTCTCCCCTTTCGCAGAGTGACTTTTCTTGCTCCATCTCCGTCGAAGGAAGAACATTGATGTGGATTGTCTGGTTTGAGACTGAAGGCTGGTACAGTTGGAAATCAGGGGGGTTTGCCGACCCGGCCCGCTCTAAACTACAGTAACTAGCAGAGTGTGGACCATCACCATGTGTCCGTGAGATCTGTGGAGTTTTCTCCAGGCTGTCTGGATGGAAGCTTTTCTTACAGCTCAGCTTGTATTGTTGTAGACCCCTCTCAGATTCAGGCATTTTATTAATGACAGTACTAACCTGTGGTCCCTTATCACATACCGAGCCACTGGTCGGTAGATCGGTAGCACAAATTTGGTTGGACTCGCTAATTTTTTGCCCTTGACCAGTCAGTCGGCAGTCCCAATTCTGCTTTGTCTGGCTTTCTTTTGCTTTGACGTCTTTGCCATTATCTGCCTCGCTGTCCGGTTTGTCGTTCTGCTTCTCCGAGTCCTTTGTTTCCCTCACGGAGGATTTCGCCTTTTCTGCCAGAAACTTCTGGATCTCCTGCTCAATGCTGTCATCACTGTCCACCGTGCTGCTTTCATCGTCCATCTGCTCCGGAACCAGAGCCGGCCCCCGATTTCTGCCGGAGTCAGCGCTGGAAAGTGCAAACCTTTTGGGCCGAGTAGAAGGAGGCGAAGCGTTGACGGCCTTCTCGGTTTTCTTTTGCTCAAGGGGACTCCTTTTAGGTTTTGCTTTGGGGGGTTGCTTGGCTGCTGCCTGGTCTTTTAAAATGCTGCTTTTTGGATTCTTGTGGTTGCCCCGAGGTGGAGGAGAGAGAGGAGACGGCTGATGGCTGCTTACTTGACTCTTTACCGGAAGTAGCTGGACCTCCGCAAACCGGACTCTCTTTTTAGCCTTTTGTTTTGAAACTTTGCTCTTTCTTTTCACCTTCTTTTTCGTTTTCAGCAGCTCCTTGATGGCGGCATCCAAGTCCTCATCGCTATCCAAGGAACTGCTTTTATCACTTTGGCAGACATCGTCAGACTTCCAAGTGGGAACTTTTGATTTGGGGCCTCTGAACACCATGGCCTGCTTGAGCCCACCCTGTGCAGTCCTTGCGCCCTCTTTAGAGCCTTGCTCAAATGTTTTCGATTTTGCCACATCTTCTTTGTCAAACCCATCGTGGTCCTCTTTAAATTTAGAAGGGGTGTTGACAACACAAGCAGGCACGGACGTAGGCACCAAGTGAGGCTCTGGGTTAAGAGCGGTTTTTGGTTGACGGACTTTACAATTCGGACTTCTGGCCTCCTTTAGCTTTCTCTTAGATGTCAGAGACAGGCGCATGGTCTTTGGCCGGTTTTCCCCCACCATTTTCTTCTTTGCGGGCAGGTTCTCCGTGCCATACTCTATTGTAGGCCCAAAGCTTGAAGCAACTGCTGCCAGAGAGTTCTGTTGGGCTTTCAGAGCTAGAAAATTCCGAATCTCCTGTTCGATGCCATCTTCACTATCCCCTGAAGTGCTGTCCCCGTGGACTGAATTGGCAGTAACCACCTCTGAAGTTGGGGCAATAGGATTGGAACAGAACTGGGACACGGTAACATTGGGGTCAACTGGGACAGGCAGCACCGCTTTGGAAATGTCTAAAATGGCTTCAGCACACATCAGTTCGGCTGATGTATTGGCTTTGAAGGGAATGTTCTGCATGGACCATAAACTCTCACTTGCTAAACTCACCGAGTTCACGGTCATGTCTTGCTTATGACCATCACTGTAAGACAGATTCAGAGGTGAGGGATCCGGGTCAGGGCACAGGGTGGTCGTTCCATCTGGAATACTTTTTAGAGGTTGAAATGACTCTTGACAACACGGATGTGGGTCCTCAGGCTGACTGGGCTTGATGTAGGTGGGTCCGGACACATAGGAAGACTCCTCCCCTTTCTCTTTGTTCTTCTCCTGCTGGTAGCGCAGTATAGCTTCTTCAATGCCATCATCACTACTAGAGTCTGTGGAGCTATCGTCGTCATCACTGGCATTCTGGGTTTCTCTCTGCTGATCCTGAAAAGCACCAGCAAAGGCTTTTTTAATTCCGTTGCCCGATGGTACACTTCTATTTAAGATTGACTTCTTTACGCACAACGGGACAACATGGCCAGGTTTGTCCGATTTGGCAGCAGGCCTTGGAACTGTCGGCATTGGCTGAATCGGTGTCATTTGCTTCACGTAATTAATTGCCGCAGGAAGTCTAGGATCGTCCGTTTTTTTCTCCGCCGTCCTAGGAAGATGGAGTTTAGCTGCCACAAAATCCGGGCGCTGTCTTGCCCGTTTGCTGGGGGACGGTCTCTTTTTAAGTTTGGTCTTCGGGACACACACTTCTCCTTTTCCCTTCTTTTCGGTCAGGAAACGCTTGATTTCGTCATGAATGCTCTGATCAAAAGAGTCATCGCTGCTAGTACTGGAAGAAGAGCACCAGGAGCGCTTGCCGGTATTCAGCTTGACGATCTTCAACTCGTTTGGCTCCACTTTAAATTTACCGAGGTCAACGGAAAAGGCACTGTTTTCCAGTTTTTTCGGTTTCTTCATTTCCAGGCGGTTTCTACTGACAACTTTGTGTTTTAGAGTGGAGGGCCCTCCATAATCGTTTTTCTCCTTCAAGTATTCCTGGATGGCTTCTTCAATGTCTCTGTCCACCGAATCGTCACTGTCAGAATCTGGCGTCAGCGAGCCCACCCTCGTGGCCTCCGACTTGAAAGGTGGCTCCACATGGACGCTCTCCGCTGACCTCTTCTGGGCTGCGGCTTCTTTCCCGCCAGCCACTTCCATGCAGTGGTGTGATCTGGCTTTGTTATGGTGCATGCTCTCTTCGTACTCATCACTCACGTCAAGAGAGGACTGAGTGCTCCTCAGGCTGTCGATGATCATTTGGACGTTTTCAGGGATCGACGTGTTACGAGTTGAAAGTTCGGGTTCAGAGTCTGTGAAGCACAATGGAAGGCTAAAGGTCGGTGGGGGCTCAAACGACCTCCATTTTGGCTGCAGTGTAGCTGCAAGGGGGACATTCTGCAGGAACATCCTCAAAAGCAGCAGTAGCAAAGCGTGACATGTGATCGCCACGCTCGTTTGGGATTACATCCTAAAAAAGAAACAGAAAGAAATTGGATGAGTTTTGGACTTTACATACAGAGAACTTCAAAGTCATTACCTGCAATCTGGAATAGACATTAAAAAAAGATAATAATATGAATTAGCGAAAACTGCCCTAATTCAGACTTTTCATAAGAAATGTCATGACTTCATGAGGTAGACGTACAGTGCATCCGGAAAGTATTCACAGCGGCGCATCACTTTCTCCACATTTTGTTATGTTACAGCCTTATTCCAAAATGGATTCAATTCATTTTTTTCCTCAGAATTCTACACACAACACCCCATAATGACAACGTGAAAAAAGTTTACTTGAGGGTTTTGCAAATTTATTAAAAATAAAAAAATTGAGAAAGCACATGTACATAAGTATTCACAGCCTTTGCCATGAAGCTCCAAATTGAGCTCAGGTGCATCCTGTTTCCCCTGATCATCCTTGAGATGTTTCTGCAGCTTCATTGGAGTCCACCTGTGGTCAATTCAGTTGACTGGACATGATTTGGAAAGGCACACACCTGTCTATAGGAGGTCCCACAGTTGACAGTTCATGTCAGAGCACAAACAAAGCATGAAGTCAAAGGAATTGTCTGTAGACCTCCGAGACAGGATTGTCTCGAGGCACAAATCTGGGGAAGGTTACAGAAAAATTTCTGCTGCTTTGAAGGTCCCAATGAGCACAGTGGCCTCCATCATCCGTAAGTGGAAGAAGTTCGAAACCACCAGGACTCTTCCTAGAGCTGGCCGGCCATCTAAACTGAGCGATCGGGGGAGAAGGGCCTTAGTCAGGGAGGTGACCAAGAACCTGATGGTCACTCTGTCAGAGCTCCAGAGGTCCTCTGTGGAGAGAGGAGAACCTTCCAGAAGAACAACCATCTCTGCAGCAATCCACCAATCAGGCCCATATGGTAGAGTGGCCAGACGGAAGCCACTCCTTAGTAAAAGGCACATGGCAGCCCGCCTGGAGTTTGCCAAAAAGCACCTGAAGGACTCTCAGACCATGAGAAACAAAATTCTCTGGTCTGATGAGACAAAGATTGAACTCTTTGGTGTGAATGCCAGGCATCATGTTTGGAGGAAACCAGGCACCGCTCATCACCAGGCCAATACCATCCCTACAGTGAAGCATGGTGGTGGCAGCACTGGGAGACTAGTCAGGATAAAGGGAAAGATGACTGCAGCAAAGTACAGAGACATCCTGGATGAAAACCTGCTCCAGAGCGCTCTTGACCTCAGACTGGGGCGATGGTTCATCTTTCAGCAGGACAACGACCCTAAGCACACAGCCAAGACATCAAAGGAGTGGCTTCAGGACAACTCTGTGAATGTCCTTGAGTGGCCCAGACTTGAATCCGATTGAACATCTCTGGAGAGATCTTAAAATGGCTGTGCACCGACGATTCCCATCCAACCTGATGGAGCTTGAGAGGTGCTGCAAAGAGGAATGGGCAAAACTGGCCAAGGATAGGCGTGCCAAGCTTGTGGCATCATATTCAAAAAGACTTGAGGCTGTAGTTGCTGCCAAAGGTGCATCGACAAAGTATTGAGCAAAGGCTGTGAATACTTATGTACATGGGATTTCTCAGTTTTTTTATTTTGAATAAATTTGCAAAAACCTCAAGTAAACTTTTTTTCACGTTGTCATTATGGGGTGTTGTGTTGTAGAATTTTGAGGAAAAAAATGAATTTAATCCATTTTGGAATAAGGCTGTAACATAACATAAAATGTGGAAAAAGTGATGCTCTGTGAATACTTTCCGGATGCACCGTAGATAGTAAACAGAGACTCTGACGTCACATTACAACTTTTATCACAATGCGCCTCCGACTTTTTGCTGGTACTGCAACTCGCGCACACGTCGCGTTAATTTCTGAGGACCTGCTCAGAGGACGTGTCAAATGAACGCTGGGAATGCGTGGCTGCCATGATGTGTTCTGAGCGTTAAGTATAAACGAGCCCTAAGAAGACAAGGAGAGAGAAAAAATGGAAGACACCTTGGGAAAGGCAACTCAAAGAGAGACCCCCTTTCTAGGTAGGTTGGGCGTGTAGTGGGTGTCAAAACAATAAAATACACAGAACAGAACGCAAGTCATCCTCAATATAATAGAATAGTGCAATAGAAATATTACAAGTACAGTGCTGTTATACTACATTTTTCTTTAATATTGATGTCACTGTCTCTATGCTCACTGGTATGGATTTATTCACATGTGCATGTTAAATTTGGCACACAGGGGCTCAGCAGTTAGAATTGCTAGCCAAGCATTGGATTAGATAGCCAAAGACAACTGGAGGCTTGTATAGTCAGCTTAAACACAGAATAGTGTATTTCTGTCCTCTGTCAGCACAATCTTCTTTCCTTGTTGGGAGAATGAGAACCGGCATGTAAGCACTATGATATTTCTGTATTTTGTGGAGGAGGAGTTCAGCCCTTGTTTGGGGACAGAGAGGACCAGCAAGTTGAAGAAGAACAGTATAAAAGGCTTGGACAACAGCCAGACCCTTCGAGGCTGAGTCGGCAAAGTTCCGAAAAACCTCCCAGCGTGGGGACGAGAAAATGGCAGCCTGTGTTGATCCAGATTCCCACCTGGATAAAGTCTGTCCATATGCCTCCCGTCTGTAACCGCGTTAACCATCAGTAAATGTAAGCTAAAATATATTTTTTCTCATGTGATTCTTGTACCGCCGTAATCACGATGGGAGGGATATCGCCTTTTCTGGTATATTACTATATTGTTTAGTTACTTAATATGCCGCAATTTCAAAAGAACACATTTCCAAGAGAGCTAATGCCTCTTCAGGAAACAAGTGCAGAATTTAACAGTAGATGATATCCCATAATTGGATTACAATAATACCTGATCAGAACATCCCTAATGCACATTTTATATATGTACTAGCTGGAGTACCCAGTGTTGCCCAGTAATCTATAACAGGTGAATTTACCAAATGAAAGAAACAGAACATAGAAACAGAACAAACCGTTCTGTGATTGAAATTTTATTATAATAGGTAATATAAGTGGTTATTCCAGAGCCTTTGGATACAGTATATTTTTTGTTTTGCCTTATGGTGCAAAAATGAACAAATTCTGAGGACTGCCCACTCTAGAACATGATACATAGAGTTGTGCGTGTGAAAAGCATGGATTTTCCACACTGATGCCTTTAACTTGCAGTGATTGGCCTTGAGCCTCATTAATTGACACAGCAAAAGGCAAACGAACAGGAAATTGTAGTAGTTTGAAATCAAAGGGTAAATTATTCAGAATTAGCGGAATTGTTGGTATAAAAATATCGTCACGTCGTGCGCAACGCTTCAGACACCCTTGAAACAGTCTTTTTTCTGGCATCAAGAGTGGACGTTCTAATTCTACGTCATTTTTTCAGTAGCATGGGTATAATAGCGACAAGCAGGACAATTATAATGTGTTACATGGTATTACGTACGGAATAAGCACCACAGTGAGATAAATACACGTTATTTACAATACGTTGCAAAGCGAACAAATGGCACTAGTCAGTCAGAAAGACCAAGCCTGAAATCATACTGTGAGTCGGAAAGCGAGCAAATAGCACCAAAAATACAGAAAGCCGGTCACGCACAGTGGGTTGGTCACGTTTTACATCCATACGGCAGTTCCCTTTCACCCAATGAAAGCAGTCGGCCTTCTCATACTTGGACACTTTTGCCATCTGTTGGCAATTTAAAGAAACATTGGTAAAGAGCAACGCACAGGGACCAAACATGCTGCTAGATGGCGCCGTCGTTAACGTCTGTTGCAACGTGCGGCCATCTTGTCGATGATAAGTGTCGGCACCTGTGCCGAACGTCGTGTCACTGAAAAGTTGCCCTGCGCATCACCACGAACATTTTTCCCAACCAAACATACCCCATGACCTCCTCCTGGTCACAAAGGAGCCCCATCCCCAGTTTGGTGCAG
This sequence comes from Polypterus bichir lapradei, assembly GCA_026402145.1. NCBI lineage: Eukaryota > Metazoa > Chordata > Cladistia > Polypteriformes > Polypteridae > Polypterus > Polypterus bichir. Next base: position 125,731,960 of record JANRMT010062806.1, on the reverse strand, counting down.
ATTTGTATAAAGGACAAACAAACATACACACATACATCGACTCTGCTTTATATATTAGATACATGGGAATAGCAGGGAAGAAGAAGATATACGTGCAGTATATACTACATTTCTAAGGGTGTGTTGTTTTTTTTTTTCCTTCCGCGCATCACCTAGACATTCGTAATTCATGAGGTGTAATTATAAAATACGGATTATCACTTTAATTATGGAGCATTTGCTTCTTACCAAAACTTATGCTGCAACAGGGGTCACCAACTCCGCTCCTGGAGGACCACCATGGCTGCAGGTTTTCATTCCAACCCTTTTCCTAATTAACTGCGTTTGAACTCATTTTAATTGACTTGCTCTTGAAGACTTAGACCCTTGAAGTGTTTCTTTTTCCTTAATTAGCAACCAATCAATAATAAATACAAAATGAGCCCAAACAACTGGTGTCCATCACACAATACCTGAAAATAAAAAATGATGAAGGTCTCAGGAATGTTGGTCTGCTCAGGTCTCCAGAACTCTTAGGGAGAGAAAATCCAACAATTTCAGAAATGTCTGCTGATGCACCATGAGAGCAGCAACAAGCCACGAAATTAAAGAACGGGTTTAATTAATGACAAGAATTGGCACCTCATTAAGCAGCTGGTTGGAGTTTGATGCCCTGATTTAGTTGGTCTTCTCTTGGCTCCCTCACTTCAAATTTTATTTTTGTTTGGGTGTCATTTAAGGAAAGAAATGAAGCAATTCAGAGGTCTGATGAAGAAATTCAGGGGAAAAAAATCTTAAAAAAGCAATTCAATTAAATTTAATTTAGAAGCAGTTAATTAGCAGCACAAACAGAGTACTCATAAAAAAAGGGTTAGAATGAAAACCTGCAGCCACAGTGGTCCTCCAGGACCGGAGTTGGTGACCCCTGTGTAGGACAACAAATACTAAATGGCAGTACAAAAGCCGACTGTTTCCCAAGAGGAGGTTAGGAGTCCACACTAATACAGCGTATTGCCGTACCCACCACATGACAAACCAACTCAGGATCCTAGATTAGGACCCGAGAGCAGTCATACGACGAGCAACACCTCAGCACCACAACACAATAGTTCTGATGGAGTGGAACCAGTGGAAGGTTTTATTCATGGTGACTGGAGTGTCAATTCTGCCACCAACCCCTACATTTTCCTTGCAGGGCTCGATGCTGATTAACGTCATTGCCGGGACAGAGCAATTGCAGGTTAAGGGCCTTGCTCAAGGACCCAACAAAGTAGAGTCGCTTTTGGCATTTACGGGACTCGAACCGGCAACCTTCCGATTGCCAGTGCATATTCCGAAGCCTCCTTTTCCTAAATCCTCAGAGCTACCACTCCGCCCCAGAAACCTAAAATTTGACTCTCTCTCTTTTCCCCCCCCAATTAAAAATGTAAGCTGCTACACATAAAACAAGCTCACTGTCAGAACGCAAGGGGTGTCCACTTTGATTTGAAGGAGAAAATAAAAAGGTCTGAATATATTCAAGTAGCTTTTGTTGCCATGTAACACTAGAATTACCAGAGCCTATGAAAAAACTTGTAGATCTGTCCCACCTTAAAACACTTCTCACCACTCCGTCAGTGTCTTTTGTCCTTTAAATGTGTTGATAAGCAGCAAACAGCAAGCAGTCTGCTAGCACGTCTCCTACTGGCGCACAGTTTTCTCAGCTCAAGTCTGTTTACCTGCGTGTCAGTTGCTTGGAGTCGTATAGAGTGAGAAGTCAAGCAAAATAACACCTTTTATAAATACTATATCGTTATTTGGTACACATGCATTTCACGTATGCTCCGTGTCTACAACGATCTATGTAAACACATCGTTAAAACAGAAACGTTTTTCAGGTTTTAGTAATAATTGACAAAATGTAGACATGAAGTGTATAATGTGTGAAGCCTGATTTCCAAATATCAAAGAAACACTTTCACAAAAGGTACAAATATAACAAAACAAATGCGCTTCTATTCAAAAATATAACTGCAGAAAAAAAGCCGCGTTAGCATGCGACATTGACACGCATTTACTACGACTGCCTCCGTGGTGCAACGGTATCAGCTGCTGACTGGGAATCAAAAGGTCATGAGTTCGATCCCGGACGACTCAGTTTTTGAGAAGTGAACTGCTCTTATTCTTACTATGTTGGAATAAAAACATACATTTGATTCCAGTCTGTAACAGCCGGTGTAATTTATGATACTTGGAAAGGTTAGCTTTTTTTTTTTTTTATTCAGTTTCATTCTCTGCTGTTTTAACAGAGCGCTATAGCTCGCATGTTATTTAGTTTGCCAATGCTACATCTTCCAGATCTAAACACTAGCGTGGTGTATGTGCCCAAAAAAAGTCTAACTGCATTCTCGTACCATTGCTTGCTTACTAAAGTGTCAGCAGGTATTTTTCGTGACATTACACGTGTAATTTGTGAGCATGCCCTTGACGATCAAACAGAGGAAGCTCTGCAGTTCACTTGTGACATTATGCTGTAGGAAGATAAGTAAATACAGTAAATCAGCTCGAATGTTATTTATTTGGATCACATAAAGACGCGCTATAACTATTTATCTATCCTCTCAGCTGTTTTTTATATCTATTATACAGTGCCTACCCTGTTTATTTATATCTCTAGTGACTTCTCTATCTGTCTGTCTATTATGCAGTGCTCTGTCTGTCTATGTCTTAAGGATCTTAAAAATAGAAGAAACTTGTTCATGTTAATTGCAGTCTCAATTGTTAAAAATAATATTTTAAAAGGAGCATTCCACATGAAAATACAACAATCTGACTGACTGACAGTGCATACCACTTTATATGGTTAAAAAGAAAAAAAAAATAACACTTTCTCATCAGCAGGGAATCGAACTCGGGTTTCTAAGGCGCAACAGGTCTGCTGTGCACTGATTGGCTGAGCAGCCTGTGTCAACTATCCGCGACTAAGTATGTATCGTGATTTACAGAGAATAAAAGTGGAAAAAAAAATGGTAACTTTTACAAGTCCTATAAATGTACACCGTGAGTTACAGACGCAAACATAATGTATGTGTGTACTGTATAATATTAACATTAAGAGCAGCTCACTACTGAAAACGGCAAATATACTGTAGGAGTGAGTCGGGATCAAACCGGGGACTCTTGATTACAAGTCAGCAAATCTTACCGCTACACCACGGAAGCTGTTGTGTTTTCCTTGAACCTTTTGTGAAAGTGTTTATTTGATCTTTGGACTACAGGCTTCACACATTATATAGTTTATGCCTAAATTTTGTCATTTACTACTAAAATATGAAAATCATTTCTGTTTTAAAAATGTGTTTATAAAGATTATTGTACAAACGGAACACACATGAAATGCATGTGTTCCAAATAATGATCTATTATTTCCACTCTAAAACTCCTGCACTTCACTCCCAGATAATTAATCAAGGCCTGAGCTGGGAGAACATTTGTGCACGTTGTGCGACAGTAGGGGGGATGGAATAGCAGGCTGCTTGTCTATATCGGCACATTTACAGGACAAAAGACACTGGCGGAGAGGTGCGAACGGATTTAAGGTGGGCCGGATCTATAAGTTTTTTCGTAGGCTCTGGTAATTCTTGTGTTAACAAATCACAGGGACAAACATTCGAAAAAGTCGGTTTACTTGTTAGAGAGAAAGAAACGAAATTCACTCACAGGCAGTTATAGGTTGTGTTGTCACGATGAAAGTCCAAACACGGAATCAGACTTCAACGCGACATTGACAAAAAAGTTAATTCCAAATATTGTTTTTACTGAAGTTTTACAGTCAAAGTTTAAAAAGTATTTGCATGTTAATTTCAAAGCCAAAGAGAACGAAAATGTATAATGCAGTGAAAAACTCGAACGCAACATGAAACATAATTTACTTTCAAATTATTATATTTTATTATTTTTTACTATGGTTAATTACTTGCTGTAATGTCAAATAGCTTGTTATATTATGCATAAGTAACAATTCCCATGAAAAAAACAATCTGTTTAAATTGTACGTCCGCTTCCCCATATGCGAGCGGCAGAGACTTGAAGTGGCTAGTGTTTACCACCCGAGTGTTGGCGAACAAAGCGAGCAGAGGGCAGAGCCCCCTAGTACTTCATATGTGCAAGATGATTTACAGGAAAGTCTCAGCCTGTTCGCCATCATGTTCAACACACAAAAACCAACGAGCAACAGCACCATTTAAAGGCTGGACACACATTTCCTGGGGAACAGATGATACCACAGTCTGTGTTCTGTCCTTCAGGTCACTGACATCAAGAACTTTCCTGCTATACACGCGTTCCCTCACCAGAAATCACAGGGTGTCAAATCAGGAGAGTATGAAGGCCATGGCAATAGTCCACCATGACCTAGAAATGTGAGGTTGCGATAAAAATAATCCATTAGTGCAGGAGGTCCCCAACTCTAATCCTGGAGGGCCGCAGTGGCTGCAGGTTTTCATTCTCACCCTTTTCTTAATGAGTGACCTGTTTTTGCTGCTAATTCACTTATTTTACATTCATTTTATTTGACTTGCTCTTGAAGACTCAGACCCCTCAACTGTTTCTTATTCCTTAATTAGCAGCCAAACAATAACGAGATACAGAATGTGCCAAAACAGGACCAGCAAAACTGTGACAATCACATAATATATGAAAATAAAGAAAGGTGAAGGTCTCAGGAATGCAGATCTGCTCTTAGAAAAGAGAAAATCCACAATTTCGGACAGTTCTGCCATTGCACAATGAGAACAGCAACAACCCATGGAATTAAAGAACAGGTTTAATTAACATTGAGATTTAGCGCCCTGCCCGGGGTTTGTTTCCTACCTTGTGCCCTGTGTTGGCTGGGACTGGCTCCAGCAGACCCCCGTGACCCTGTAGTTAGGATATAGTGGGTTGGATAATGGATGGATGGATGGATTTGGTGCCTAATTAAGCAACTGGTTGGATTGAAATTGGTTGGTGTTTGAGGCCCTGACTTAGTTGATCTTCTGTTGGCTCCCTCACTTCACATTTCTGTTTGGGTGCCATTGAAGGAAAGAAATTAAGCAATTCAGATGAACGATGAAGAAATTCAGGGAAATGTTTCTTAAAAACCAAGTTAATTGAAATTATTAATTCAAAAGAAGTTATTAGCAGCAAAAACAGATCACTAATTAAGAAAAGGGTTAGAATGGAAACCTGCAGCCACTGCGACCCTCCAGGACTGGAATTGGGGACCCCTGCATTAGTGTTAACATAATTTTTTTCTCACCTTGTATATTCTTCTATTTCACTGGGGGACCTTGGACAAACAAAGGCTGAGAACCAAAGTGTCACAGTAGTCCTCGTCTCTCTATTATAAAAAAAAATCCTGGAAAGGAAAAGCAGGGCGACGAGATGTGATCTTCTCAGAAGACACTTAAAAGATCCGCGAGACGCAAACAATATCAAATAAGAGCACGGCCAGCAAAACACTCAGTCACATAAAGACACGTAGCACACACAGATCTTGTGCTCTCAGCACATATAAAGCGTATAAGGACAATACGTTCGAGATGAAACGTCAATGACTAAGCAAAGAAGAAAGAGCAGCGCAGAGAAAAGAGACCCAAAAGCACTGGAGAGAAAAAAAGGCAGATAAGACATTATGAAAGCAGTGGAACTCGAAAGGCTCAGACAAACGATGGTGTGATGCACATGCAGAAAAAGGTAAAGAATATGAAAGCAGTAAAATTCAAAAGTATTGTAGCGTCCCGGCCAGGTTGAAGCCTTTTTTGTTTTAAGTGACTGTTGGGTCCGATTGAGGGAGGGCAGAGTACAGCATGGGAGACTGATAGCGGGGTATTGATTGATGTGGTAAGTGGGGTGCAAGACCCAGGGGATGAGGGGTTGGAGAGGATGCTAGAAAGTTGTGTTTGGGGTTACAAAGTCGGCAATTGTTCAAGTAAACCCTTTGCAACACTTTATTACGTCAGTCGCTACAATATCTAAAAAAAAAAAGATAGTAAAGATCACATTAGTGCAAACAATAGGAAATGAATTATCAGGACCAGGTGTAATTGAAGAAAATAGCAGGACAAAGCGAGGTGAGAAATAAAAGGCAAAGAGCAGAAAACAAAGTCTTTTCGCCTTCGCATCATTCAATGCACAAAACGTAGATTTACACAATAATGGACCATACGCTATGAGAATCTGTGGTCCCGCAACAGTTAAAGCAATGACAAGTTTAATTTCAAAGAAAACGCAGTTCGGTCAGGTGTATATTTATGATCACGGAGAAGCGATGCAAATTTTAACAGGCGACAAGAAAGGTAATGTAGTCCATCTTCACTAATGACATTAGACACCAAAGGAGATCTTGATATGCCATTTGTATTAAAATGTTTACAGTTTCCCGTGAGAATAGCTTTCGCTATGACAATTAACAAATCACAGGGACAAACATTAGAAAAAGCCGGATTATTTATTACAGAAACAATGTTCACTCACGGGCAGTTATATGTTGCGTTGTCACACTGTGTCTCCAAAAAACGGAATCAAAATTTAATATGATCTTGAAGAAAAGGTAATTCCAAATATTGTTTTTAATGAAGCTTTAAAGTAAAAGTGCAAATAATGAAATTGAAACAATTCCAAAGGGAAAAAAAAAGCTTTTAAAATTGTATATCCGATTACCCGCGAGAGACACTTTAACTTGCTCCCAGCTCTTAAAACAATGACAAGTGACAAGCAAAACACGCAGCTCGCAACAGATGATCCGACCGCTTTTCCTTGTGTGCGTTCAGCCACCATAACACCCCCCTCTTCACAACGAGAGCAGCAGAGACACGAAGTGGCAAAAAGGACAGTGGCTGTACAGCCTTTAAAATGATCGACAAGCAGTGCGACAGCAGCTGCCCCCCCCCCTTCACAACGCTAGCAGCGTTATACGTCCTGCGAGAAAAAGATGTAACCACGCCCGGGGCCGGAAATAAAGGACAAGTACTGTTTTTAAAACATCACGCGAGACAAGGCAGTGAGCCGTCATTTAAAACAAGTCCACGGACATCCAACCTAGCAGTTGTTGGATTAATTTTGGCAGACACGCATCATGTGCTCCCAGCTCTTAAAACAACGACAAGCAAAGCCAGCAGCAGAAAGCCAGCAGATGATCTGACGGTATCTGCTTAGCATGCGTTCAGCCGCACCCCCTTCAGAACGCAAGCAGCGTTATATGTCCTGCAAGAAAGAGATGTAACCACTCCTGGGGCCGGAAATAAAGGACAAGTATTGTTTTTACTAATGTTTTTAAAGTAAAAGTGAAAATAATGCATATGTAACAATTCCCATGAAAATAACAATCTCTTTAAATTGTATATCCGGTAAACCAAACACGGAGAAGGGTGAGCAAAGCAAGCGGGGTGCGGAGCCCCCTAGTCTTACTAAAATAAAGGTTGAGGACCACTGTCCTATAGTACATTAGAACACTCTAGACGAGAACAGGCCATTCAGCCCAACAAAGCTCGCCAGTCCTGTCCGCTTATTTCCTCCAGGAAAACATCAAGTCGAGTTTTGAAAGTCCCTAACGTCTTACCTGTCTACCACACGACTTGGTCGCTTATTCCAA
>JANRMT010062806.1:125662452-125681640 GCA_026402145.1 Polypterus bichir lapradei | reverse complement strand
GCAGCGCGCCTTGTTGTTTTTCTTGTCACTACCACAGAAGCCCAGCAGGTGGCAGTGGTGTCAAAGCCTGAGTCTTCAATCGCGCCCAGTTCTTCGTCTTTTTTTTCCCTTTCCCTTTAATATGCCTGCTGATTTCCAGACCTTCTCAGACTGGCTTTATCCAGGTCAGGGCTATGCGGTGATGGTTGGGTGGTCCAGAGCAGGGATGTCAAATTCAGACCCTGGCTGCTGGGTTTCATTTCAGCTGCATTCCTCATTTGTCTTCACCTCAGTTACTTCCACTAATTGAACAGGCTTCTTTTATTCTCATTATATTTGACTTCTTATTTATTTGTTAGATTTCTGCTAAACAGAAAAGATAAGCACAGCATACCCAGAGATGACCCTCTAACTTGTTTGCGGTCTCACGACCGCCACCTTAGGGATTTCCTTTGCGGACCACAACACGTTAACATTTCTCAGACCTTCTCTATTTTATTGAGGCACATTTTGAAAGAAAGACACGGGTGTAAAATGGGATCTCAGTGAGCCCGGGCATATGTTGGCTGGATTGGCACTTCATTATTTAAAGAAAATAAAGAAATAAAATAAGAGTTCATCAAAATGAGGGCAACACAGTGGGTTCCTTTGGTGTTCATTACTGGTTATAATGGAGAAAGTGACAGAATGAAGACCTGCAGCCACCATGGTCCGAGTTTGACACCCCAAGGCATCGGGTGTGGTGTGTGGGGGTACATAGCAGGATATCAACATAAGCATGCTGGGTGTCATTTTAGAGGGTCAGTGATGACTAATATGACAGAGTTGGACTTCAGACTTTGAGGTTGTGGGTTCAAGTCCGGCTACTGAGACTGGGTGACCCTGAGCAGGTGACGTCACCCATCTAATCTCAAATGGTGTTAAGTCACCCGGATAAAGATGTCAGCCTGAATTAAGAAAGTAACTTAGCATATGGTGTTGTGCAAAAGTATTCACCCCCCCCAGTGTTTGTCCTGTTTTGCTGCATTACATCCTGGAAATCAAACGGGTTTTGAGAGGTTGGGTGGGGGGGGGGTCTTACAGCATTAGATTTACACAACAGGCCTACCACTTTGAAGGCACAAAACATTTTTCATTGTGACACAAACAATAACTAAGACAAAAGAAACAGACATGTGCAGAAGTATTCACCCCCCACCCTCAGAGTCAATCCTTTGTAGAGCCCCCTCTGCCTGCAATTTCCAGCTTCAAGTCTCCTAGTGATTGACTCAATTAGCTTGGCATACCCTGGCACCCAAGGCAGATCTGCTTCCACTCTTTCAAGGTTGAAGGGTGGAGTTGGTGTTCCGCCATCTTTAAGCCATGCCACCCATTCTCCATTGGTTTGAGGTCCGGGCTTTGATGTGACGTGAAGGTCCCTTGGTGTATCCGGGAGCCTCTTCAACTGCACAGAGCCATGAGATGAAATGAGGTGTAAAATAAGAAGCAGAAACTCAACAAGAAGGTTTGGGGTAGCCACCCCGTGTACTTGAAAATCAGGCTGAATGAATGCAACGCGAGTCCAACACAGAGCTGAGGGAACATTCGAAACAGGAGGCGGCTAGACAGTCAGGTGACAGGAAGAGGAGGGCTCAGCGGGACTGGAAGAGGAAGTGACGTCCTTCTAAGGCAGGTCGATGGAGCCAGAAATGGAAAGGTCTGCAGAGGAACAAACGGAGAAAGGTTTAGAGCACAGCGCCAACCCCTGGTGTGGTGGAGAAACACCCGTTAGTTAAGTCCTTAGACCGTCTGCCAGGCACACGTGGGTGACAGGGGACATGGACCTGCGGCCAGAGGGAGGTTGCGAGAAGATGCTCTGTGCTTTTATTAAAATTAATAAAAATGAGCAAACAATGTGCAAATAGTGCAGTGTGTCCTGGGGATGGCGGCTCTCCTCCCGGCTGTCCAGTCTTTTCCCTTTTTATCCTCCTCCACTTTTCTCGTTTCCACTCCTTTCTTTTTTCTTTTCTTCTCTGCCTTTTTCCATCTCCTTCTTTATCTTCCTACCCAAGTGGGTGCCACCTCCGAGGTGTGAATGAGGCGCCTGGCTGATCCGCTCACATTTACACGATCATCCCGAGAGTGAAGCCCCCTGATGCCCACCCGCACCCGCTCATTATCAGCACGCTCTCCGGGATGCGTTTGTGTGTTTAAAAAGCCACCGTGTGCCACGGAGCTCTTATTCAAAAGGCGGCCATTCTAAGCCATTTCAGTGTTTCCCCTTTAGAGCCCCCCCACAGTGTGGCTGTAGCAGTCTGTTTAGGGTCACTCGTTGTCCTGCTGAAAGGTGGCCCTTCGTCCCCATCTCAGATCTCTGGCAGACTCAGGAATGGCCCTGGACTTGGTGACATCCATCTCTCCTTCCTTCACTACCGGCCGGTTTTCCTGTCACTTTCCCCAAAGTGTGACGCTGCTGCCACCTCCAAGCTTCACGTGTTCTCAGAGTGATGGCCAAAAATTTCCATTTTAGCCTCATCTGACCACAGGACCTTCTTCCACGTCTTTGAGGGGTCCGCCCTACGCAAACGTGTGTTCTTCTTTTCTCTCTTTCTTTTTTATTTTTCTTTAAACAACGGCTTCTCTTCTGGCTACCCTTCCATTCGGGTACGGCTTACGGTGGTCCTGTGAACAGATTACCCCCCTACCTCAGCTTTAGACCTTTGCTGCTCCTTCAGTGTTGTTCTCCTTTCTTACATCTCTGATCTAAGCCCTCCTCACCCGGCCTGTGAGTTTTGGTGGGCGGCCACCTCTTGTCAGGTCTGTAGTGGTTTCGATGGAATGGATTTTAATGGTGGGATTAATGGCAAGTTTGGGGGATTTCAGAGAGCCCAACCCCTGATCTCTCTCTCTCTCTCTCCTTCTCCATAGCTTCGGCTCTGACCTGCCTGGAGGGCTCCACATTGCTTGCTTAGTGAAGCTGCAGAGTCATGTGACAGGTCATGTGACACTTTGATTGCACCCTATTGAGCTAACCATGTGACTCCTGAAGCTCATTGGCTGGACCAGACCTTACTGAGGAGTTTCATAGCAAAGGGGGTGAATACATGTGCACTCTCCACTCTTCACTTTATACTTCCATCCATCCATCCATTATCCAACCCGTTATATCCTAACTACAGGGTCATGGGGGTCTGCTGGAGCCAATCCCAGCCAACACAGGGTGCAAGGCAGGAAACAAACCCCGGGCAGGGCGCCAGCCCTGCCCACCGCAGGGCACACACACCAGGGGCAATTTAGGATGGCCAATGCACCTAACCTGCATGTCTTTGGACTGTGGGAGGAAACCTGCGGAGACACAGGGAGAACATGCAGACTCCACGCAGGGAGGACCCAGGAAGCGAACCCAGACGGGTCTCCTAACTGTGAGGCAGCAGCGCTACCCACTGCGCCACCGTGCCGCCCCACTTTATACTTGTTTTTAATTATTATTCTTTATATTGCAATAAAATAAGAGACAGCAGATCAAGGGTCGGGGAACCTCCCCGTATACTGGATGAAGGTTCCAGTCTTTCGTAGCAAAGTCAAAGTACATCGAAACCAACATTTGACAGATTTCTGGAAGCTTTGATAGATGGTTTTCAGGAAGTACAAATGGAGGGGACGTTGATTGTAGAAGCCGGGGATGACGTCAGAAATGGGGGTTGGAGACTATTGAGCTAATTCAGTAGAGGCGGGAGAGACGTCTACTGTAGTGAGTGCCATGGAGGTGGATGTGTGAACGTTGGGTCAGGAAGGAGTTTTTTTTTAATCTTTTGCCTTTCTGTTGATGAAAAGAAAGGTTATTAGCGCTCCGTTTCAACCTGTCCTTTCGCGCCCTATCGAGCCCTTTGGCTGTCCCCTATTCGCGCGTGTGGGACAATATTTATACGTGCTATTTCATTTTCATTCCATTTCAACAATTTGGACTCTATTGTTAAATCCTTGACATAAAAGCCAAGTGAACATCCATTTTAATTCCAGACTGTACTGCGATACACCAGGACAAACAGCGACCCCCTTGCCACAAGTCTGTGTCCCTTGTCACACACGTCTAAGGACCTGCAGACAGAGGCCGTGTATCTCTTCTCATCCTCTTCGATCTGAGTGGCGTCTTTCACACCATTGATCACAATATTCTTAGAAATCACCTTAGTCAGTGGCTGGGCCGCTCTGGCAGGGTCTTCAATTGATTTGAGTCTTACTTAACAGGTAGAGAATTCTTTGTTAGTTTGTGGTAATTATACTTCGAAAACACACAATATTCAATATGGTGGTCCACAAGGGTCTCTCCTGGGTCCGCTGCTCTTTTTGATCTCCATTCTCCCATCAGGACACATTATCTCGGGGCGTAACGTGAGCCACCACAGCTCTGCTGACGACACCCAACTGTATTTATCAACAGCGCCTGATGACCCCGACTCTCTTGATTCACTCACCCCAATGTCTTACTCGTGTTTCTGAATGGATGAGTCGTCATTTACTCAAACTAAATAAGGAGAAATCGGAAATCTCAAAAATGGATATAATGAGGTTATTAGAAATAAGCTTAAAAGTCAAGACAGAGGTAAAGAATTTAGGGGTAACTATTGACCCAGACCTGAGTTTTAAATCTCATATTAATCAGATTACTAGGACCGCATTTTTTCACTTAAGAAATCTAACAAAACTTAGACCTCCTATGACATTTCAAGATGCTGAGAAATGAGTTCACCCGTTTGTCTTCGGTCGGCTAGATTACTGTAACACACTCCTCTCAGGACCACCCAAAAAATGACATCAATCAGTTACAACGAGTGCAGAATGGAGCTGCTAGATTCTTAACTAGGAGAAGAAAATCGGAGCCCATCACGCCAGTCCTAGCGTCGTCACACTGGTTACCCGTGCCATTTAGAACTGACTTTAAAATCCTGCTGACGGTCCACAAAGCCGTCAGTCATCTCACTCCATCCCTCGCCTGTCACCTTACACTCCAAATCGTAACCTTAGATCCTCAAATGAGGGTCTGCTTAGAATTCCAAGAGCGAAACTTAAAAGAAGTGGGGAGGCGGGCAGGCGGCCTTCTGCTGTTAGGCACCTCAAATCTGGAATGGCTGACCGATAGAAAGTCACCAGGCTGATACGGTGGACTGCTGAAGACCCGTAATGTTAACATGTTAGTGTAATTCTGATATTCTGTATATCCACTTAATTATCTTTATTATTGTGGCTCCACACTCCATACTAAGCCCCACTTTCTCTTCTGTTCTTTTTCCAGTTTTTCTGATCAAAGCTCCGTGATGTCCCTCCATTGATGGACTGAAGGCCGGAGGTCCACATGACCGTCATCATCATCAAGTTCTTCCATGTGAAGCCTGGAAACCAGGAGGAATTATTGAGATCGTTGATGTTAGGTCAAGAGGGGGCTGGGTGGTCTCATGGCTTCAGGACCCCTGCAGATTTTGTTTTTTTTCTCCAGCCGTCTGGAGTTTTTGTTTTTTCGCTCCTCCGTGGCCATCGGACCTTACTTTTATTCTATCTGAATTAGTGTTCCCTAATTTTACTTTTAGGATGGCACGGTGGCACAGTGGGTAGCACTGCTGTCTCGCAGTAAGGAGACCTGAGTTCACTTCCTGGGTCCTCCCTCCCTGTGGGGAGTCTGCATGTTCTCCCCGTGTCAGCGTGGGTTTCCTCCTACAGTCCAAAGACAGGTTAGGTGGATTGGCCATCCTAAATTGTCCCTAGTGTGTGCTTGGTGTGTGGGTGTGTGTGTGCCCTGCGGTGGGCTGGCACCCTGTCTGGGGTTTGTTTTCTGCCTTGCGCCCTGTGTTGACTGGGATTGGCTCCAGCAGACCCCCGTGACCCTCTAGTTAGGATATAGCAGGTTGGATGGATGGATAATTTTACTTTAATATTTTGTATTTTTTCTCTTTCTTCATCCTGTAAAGCACTTTGAGCTCGTCATTTGTATGAAAATGTGCGACAGAAATAAAAGTAGTTGTTGTTGACTAACTGTATTTCTCCGCCGCACCAGGGGTTGGCGCTGTGCTCTAAAGCTTTCTCTTTTTGTTCCTCTGCAGACCTACGGAAGACTCCGCCTCTTAGAAACGCCCCTTCCATTTCCGGCCTCCTCGACACGCCTTAGAAGGACGTCACTTCCTCTTTTGCACAGTACCGCGTAAATCAGTCGCTCGTCAGAGGGCATCACGATGGTTTGATGCCAAGCACCGCCATCCCATTGATTGTGAGGTGAAAGGGTGCATGAAGTACAAAAGTGGGGCAGCCGTGCCAAGTGAGGGGAGTTCTTGTGAATGTCAGAGAAGTCTGCACAGGCAGAGTAGGAAAGTCTGGGAGTGCCCACCACAAGTTTCATACCAGAAATGCCACACTAAAACCCCCCCACCCCACCCTCCTGTCCACTCTGAGGTCGGCTTAAACAACAACTGAAAATTTTCAGTCAGAGTCACGTGATTGGCCATTTGCATTGACGAGCAGGTGGGCCCAATGAGGTGGACCCCCACGTGTTACACCAAAGGGGTCTCTGATTTACCTGTTTACTTGTCCGCAGGGCCAGATTTAAAAAATGTCCTTTTCTTAAGTAAAGCATCAGAGGCCCTAAAACGGTTCATTTTTCTTTTTTCTTGGCTCTTGGATGTTCAAGTAATTCAAACGAATGTAACGTCTAAAATAAAAACCATCAGCCTGATGTGGAATCTTATTAAATATTTTATCTAAATGGCTCGTATTTGGAGAGCAGAGGCAGACGTATAAATCCCAGCTGGCATTCTGCCCAGAGGGCCCCCACTGGAGCTCCATGTCGATCACAAAAATAAATCTTTAAAGGAATGGCATTAAATAAATCACAGAGACGGGTTGGGGTGGGGGGTGTGGGGGTCCATATCTGACATCTGAGGTTGTATTCGAGTTCCACTTCACACACTGGGATCTGAGATTCTGAAAGACTTAAGAACAGGATGTGTCAAACGAGTAAAAGAAACTCCAAAAAACCCGACCGACAAGACCCTAAAGGTAGAGAGGCCTCACACTGGGCCGCCTTACCCCAAATTCCACAGGCCCGAAAGGGGGAGCTGGCTTTGAAAGTGTAAAAATAAATTAAAAACATAATTAAATACACCAAAAATGCTTCTCTGGGGAAAGGAAACCTGTGTCTAGAGAGACAAAGAATCTTAATAAATGAAGGTGTTTATTTAAATCATACAGAAGAAACACCAAAAAGGTAAACATGAAGCACTGGGTTTACCTGGAAAGGCAACCCAAAGCAGACAAATCCCAAAATGAATTTCAACAATTGCAAAAAACTCTTTTCTTTGTTTTCATCCCAACCCCAAACTTGAAACGTAGGAACAGAAGAGCATTTCCTCACCAGAGTGCCTGGATTGGTGATCTGAATGCTAACTTGTGCCATCCAGTTATCCCGTAGATGACAGATAGGGGAGCACATCCCACAGGACCACCAGGCCCTTCGATCCAGACTTCCCGCTTCATCTGTTCTTTTAAAGAAGTGGCGCCAGTTAAGATTTGGGTCCGTGTCCTCAACCATCACAAAGTCAGCTGGGGTTACATTTTCTGTGCAGAAAGCAGCAGGTTGACATATCACCTGTGCCATGCTCTCTGATCCTTGGCAGATTCCTGACTCCTGCACCCACATGCCAGCTGACAAGTCACTAATGTGTGCCCACTCGTCTGCTCCGCTGACTTCTCAGTTCTGAGTGAATTGCTAACCTGGGTAAGTTTACTCGATACCAGTATGGCGAGGAGATAAAGAGTGAGAGGGCCCACACTGTTGGGGTGGGGGGGGATCTTGAAAATCATTAAAAAAAATTGAGCGGTGTGGGAGTCAGAAGTCAAGATTGTTCAACTTCTTTATGTTTCTTGAGAAAAAGAATAGGAAACTGTGCCATCCTGGAATACTAAAAGCAAAGGGCATCTGTGGCTGCACAAACAGACTACTGGGTCACGACTTGTGTGCATCAGTTTAGGGGGCAAAGCTAAAGGGGTGCCAGCTGCAGAGTGCGACACAACCTGATGTGACCATGCTGAGCAGAAAGGAGTGGCCACTGAGACGTTTTTTCATTTATTTTATGATCAAAGGTTTATCAGGAAGGGGCAGAAATTAAGTGACAATCATAGCAAACGAAACATTCTCAAAAATGTATATATGGATGAAAAAGCCTTGAGGACAAGGCAAAGAAAAAAGTCACCCCATATATTATAAAGGCAACAAAAAAAAGAAAAAAAAACGTCACCAAGGATGCCAGCCTCAGAGCAGACACTTCCAGTTTAGTACTGGCCAGGCAGGAAGAGGAGGGTCCGGGGGACGGACACCCAAAGTGATGTCAGAGGTGGTTGGGTGGTCAGTAGTGAGAGGAAGAGAAGAGGTGTTAGTACACAGTGCCATCTTGTGGATCAGAGAAGAATTACCACCACCAGAGCCTTGAAGCTGTCCCCAGTGCGCACTAACGTGTGTGACCGTATATATTGTAAAACAGGGGACAAGGTAAGATAAAGCGTGGGGGCACCTTGAAGGTGAACCCCATATAACTTATGGAAAAATGTTGCAAAACAGTTGGTAATAAATGCTACCCCATGGTCAGGAGTGGAATTACTTTCATCCAAGCCCTTTAGTTGTCCTCTAATCATGTGTTTGACAATATATATATATATAAATATATATATATTGTGAAAAAGGCACTATATAGCGCCCGACCCGGCACAGACTACACAGAGGCACGTGTAAAAGTCACACAGGCTTTTTTATTTTTCTTCACCTGTGGGTGCACGTCTTCCCCGTGACACACAGGCAATACACAGTCCACTTTAACAACACAAAGCAACTCTCCACCTTGCACCACCACTCCTCTCAGCAGCCTTGTCCTCCTCCACCCGACTCTAGCCCCTCAGTGGTGGAGGCTGGCCCGTTTTATGGCCCACCCAGAAGTGATCCAGGTGCTTGACCACCTGGTCCCAATTGCAACCTCCGGGTGGGGCTGATGACTCGTCCAGCCGGGTTCTCGAGTCTCTGCAGCACCCCCTAGCGGCCACCCCAGCTCCCACCCAGGTTGTGGAGGACTCCATGTCCCATGGAGCCATGCGGGAGACTGGGGAACGAACATCAGCCAGGGAGGCTGCTACCCAGTGTCCCAGGGGAGGTATTGAGCTGTCCATGGTGGATCCCCCGGAACATATACAGCAGAGGCGTCCTGGCCGGGCATGGGACCCGGCTATCCATCACAATATATATGTATATATAAATATATATATATATATGTAGTGATCATAGGGGGCGTATCAGCCCTCTCTTTCATTTTCTTTCCCTTTCTCCTCCACTCTTCCACAGTGAGCTTCATCCTCTTCACTTCAGCTCTAACCCTCCTTGTGAGGAGGAGGATTGGCTTCTTTTATAGCGGACCCCAGAGTACTTCTATTGCTACTATATAAGCACTTCCAGGTCAGGGTGATCCTCCTTAAAAATGAGGAAGCCTCCTCCTCCTCCTCACCACAGCTCCCTCTGGAGGCTCCCATGAGACCCAGCAGAGCTGCTGATTGAACTCCAAATCCCAAGAAGCCTTCGGGTGTGGATATAGAGGACTCAATAGAAGGCTCCTACCACCTGTCACACTGGGGAACAGACATGGCCCTGAGTGTTGGTATCCTACCACCCTTCCATTACGAAGGCATCCTGGCCAGGTATGGAACCATTTGTTCTGGCTTTAATGCCAGCCAGCCCTTGTTTTCGATGAAAAAATATATATATTCTTTTTCTTGTATTATTACTATAATAATAATAATAATAATAATAATTGTTATGTATGGATAAAGATGATCCCCTGTGGCGCCCCCTAATGGGAGCCACTGAATGAAGAGGAAGAAGAAGAATTCTTATGATTATCTTTGTGGTGAAGCCTTAGTGTTTGTACCAGAAAACTACAAAGTGCCACCATGAGTTTCTCTGTGTGGCTCAGGCTGCCATAATGTCGTGATGTCACTCTTTCTCAAACAGGACCTCTCATTCCAGCTCGGCCTACGAGTGGGACCCTTCATGAACGCCTCTCATGTCCTACTCGGAGGTCGTGTCCTGTAAGGGTCTGCACTGATGTGTCATTTTTCAATGATTATTTTATGTTCCTAATTGTGTTTTGTCTCCTTTAACTGTGCTACCATTCCTTGTGCGTTGTGGGTGGAGCCCCCAAGAGGCGGGCCCATCCTGACATCACTCCTTCTGATCCCGCCCTCTGGCTATTTAAGGGCAGAGCTGAGTGAACTCAAATCGGGAGAACATTCAGGTGTGAAGGAGTTTGTGGTGAGTTTTGCCTTTTTTTTGTGTGGATTTTCTGTTTATTTTTGCTCTGTCTTTTTATTTATTTTTTTTTATTATGTATTGTTCACCTTAGATTGCCTCATTAGGCACCTCGTTTTTGCTATTTTGAACATTTTACTTGTATTTTCCTATTTTTTTTCTATTAATCTCATTTCTTTATAAAGATTATTTGTTGCCTTTCTGGGCACTAGCCGAGGTTTTTGGTCATCCTTCTCTTTTGATGTTCATTTTTGGGGACTTGTCTTTTCATTATGCCAGCTTGCCTTAGCAAACCGGGAGCCTGCACGTCTCAGTTTTGAGGCAGGATGGTTTTGGGGGTGAGTCTCCTTGGGCAGGTCACTCAGGTTATGGCCCTGCCTTTAGGATCATTTGAAGAGGCCTCACCCATTCTGCTAAGTTTGGACCTCTTAATCATAACAGGTGGGACACGTCCTCATCTCACTGTAGTCCAACGTTTAGTGCATTTCCTAGGAGTAATCCTGAGATGCTTGATAAATACGGGGACTGAACTCCAGCATACCCTCACACGTCCTCAACGACACGTCAATGGATGCAATCGTCCCGTCACTTGAGTTGGACTCTGCTTTCTGATGAATCAGCACAGGCTTATTGAGATTCATTTTCCCGCTTAAATTTACATTTGTTGGCATAGCCGACCCTTTGATCCAAAGCCAGAGCTGGTCAATGCTTTAGGTGACATCAACTCCTGCAATGTGGTGTTCATCCATACATCCATCCATCCATTATCCAACCCGCTATATCCTAAATACAGGGTCACAGGGGGTCTGCTGGAGCCAATCCTAGCCAACACTTGGCGCAAGGCAAGAAACAAACCCTGGGCAGGGTGCCAGCCCACCGCAGGGCACACACATGGGACAATTTAGGATCGCCAATACACCTAACCTGCATGTCTTTGGACGAGGGAGGAAACCCACGTAGTCATGGGGAGAACATGCAAACTCCATGCAGGGAGGACCCGGGAAGCGAACCCAGATGGGTCTCCTAACTGTGAGGCAGCAGCGCTACCCACTGCGCCATGTGGTGTTCAATGGATGTTCAAATTGTTCTTTATTCAACTTCTAGTTTAACCAAAATGCTGCTGGAAGAATCATTACAAGAACAAGAAAATACAAACACATAACCCCAGTTCTTAAATCCTTACACTGGTTCCCAGTTAAGTTTTGGGTAGACTTAAAAATCCTCCTTTTCTTATATATAAACGTCTACGTGTGGAAGTGTGTGTGTCTGTCTGTCCGGCCCGGAAGTGCGAGGCTACAGTGAAACCGCCGACAAAAAAGAAACTCGCTTAGCCGCTGATACACAAGTGAGGTGAGCAGATCGGCAAAACGAAACCTCAGAGGAGAGAGAACCTCACTTAGCCGCTGATACACAACCGATGTGATTGATTGATTAATTGAGCCAGGGCTTTTTACAGCACGGGCTTACACAGCTAGCAACATATAAAGCCTTAAATGGCAGAGGTCCGGCTTACTGGTCTGAACTTATCATGACTTACAAACCTGAGCGCACATTGAGATCTCAAGATGGTGGTCTACTTAGGATTCCAAGGATTAATAAAATAACAGTGGGAGGTCGAGCTTTTAGTTACAGGACACCCCTTAACTGTGGGGTGGTCTGCCTGCTACTATAAGAGATGACCCTTCGGTCTCAGCTTTCAAATCTCACCACTTCAGTTTAGCACACCCTGACTAGAGCTGCGGATTAACTGTACAGACCGCATCTCTATTGTCAGTTATTAACACTAAAACATAAGTAACACGATCGTTAGAATATGTTACTGACCCTCACCTATGCTGTTTTTTCTTCTTGGTACTCAAATGTAGCACTTGGTGACGCGGCCCACCTGCCAAGTTGTTCTGCCTGCCTAAGGAAAAGTCATCTCTGATGGAGGATTGCAGGAATCATCAGGTAGAGGGGTCCTGTCATCAGATTGGCTGGCCCAGCGCTGTCTCATCTGTGGAATGGCCAATAAGGGGAGAGGCGGCTTGATGGCCGAGGTCTCCAGGGCTTTCTAAAGAAATCCAAATCCTATTATGGGATATCACCTCCTGTTAAATAATTCTGCTCTGTACTTGTCATATTTCTATTGCACTATTGTATTGTATTGAGGATGACTGACTTGTGCTCTGTTCTGTGTGTTGTATTGTATTGACCCCCTTTATTGACACCCACTGCACGCCCAACCTAACAGTGGAAGGTCGAGCTTTTAGTTACAGGACCCCCTAAACTGTGGGATGGTCTGCCTGCTACTATAAGAGATGACCCTTCGGTCTCAGCTTTCAAATCTCACCACTTCAGTTTAGCACACCCTGCCTAGAGCTGCGGATTAAATGTACAGACTGCATCTCTGTTGTCAGTCATTAGCACTAAAACATAAATAACATGATAATTAGAATTTGTTACTCACTCTCACCTATTCTGTTTCTCTACTGGGTACTCAAATGTGCCACTTGGTGCCAAGGCCCACCTGCCACTTTGTTCTGCCTGCCTAAGGTAAAGTCATCTCTGATGGAGGATCGCGGGAATCGGCAGGTAGAGGGGTCCTGTCATCGGATTGGCTGGCCCAGCGCTGTCTCATCTGTGGAATGGCCAATAAGGGGAGAGGCAGCTTGATGGCCGAGGTCTCCAGGACTCTCTGAACAAATCCAAATCCTATTATGGGATATCACCTCCTGTTAAATTCTGCTCTGTACTTGTCATATTTCTATTGTTCTATTGTATTGTATTGAGGAAGACTTATGTTCTCTTCTGTGTATTTTATTGTATTGACCCTCTTTCTTTTATTGACACCCACTGCACGTCCAACCTACCTGGAAAGGGGTCTCTCTTTGAACTGTTTTTTCTTGTCCTCTTAGAGAGTCAAGGATGGGGCTTTTGTCAAAAGGCAGGGTCTGTTAAACCCCATTTTTGATTTTGGGCTCTACAGAAATAAATTGCATTGTATTGTATAGCCTGCTGCCTAGGATGCTGGTTATAAAAGTTAAGGGATGCATGTTCTGGACACTGAGGGGCTCAGTTTATGCACCTATAATCCCCAATACACCTAATCATGGACACCTAGGAATGCCAATGTTGTGCAGTAGGCCAAGTGGTGTGCCCTCTGGGCCATTTATGCTTATGGGCACAAGGGTTGTGCGCCCCCCACCTGCCATCCCATCCAGGGCTTGATATGAGCTTTGACCAGCTCTGTCCAAAACAACTTACAAACCAGGTGAACATAATCAAGTATACATCGGGGGACAGGACAAAGGGACACAAGTGACCATCACAAGTGAAGACTTTTGAACTCCATGACACTCTAAAGTGCTGCTAACAGGTGTAATTACGTTGCTGTTATTTTATTTCTTTTTTGTTGAAATCTGACTCACCGTTACAAAAATACGTCACAAGCACAATGTGACAAGTGACTGAAGTTCCTAGAAAATGCCCACGTGCTCCGACCTCCCAAACAGTTAACTACATTAAGCCTCTGAAGGCAGCCGACTGCTATGCCATGCCGACAGTTTCTTACTTGTCTTCTTATTGACGGATAATAAAAAATTGATCCCGTAAAGGAAAAGGCACTTAAATGGCATTGCTTATGAGACCCGCCACTCTTCTTAAAGCCATTAGGCCTGGCACATAGGTGGCTGTCGGAAACCTCAGGCAGGGTCCCGGCTTGGCTGATAAAATGAGGACAGAGGGCGTCATCAGTGACCCCAAGGGAGTGGCGGGGGGCGGCGTGAACAGGTTGGCAAGGTGGCGTGGAGGACATCAGATCACTGGAGGCAAGTGGAGGGATCGGGGGGCAACACGCCATTTTACAGCATAGCAGGCTGCCAGCGCCAGCAATGGGACTGTAGCTGCGTTTGCTCAAAATAAGCAAAATTCTGCAGCTTTAGTACACTTCGTGGGGTTCTGGCGAAGTGGGACGCGTTGAAATGAATCCACAGACAACTTATGTTTGGTTTTAAAAGCTTTAGTAAAAATCCAAAGTAAAACAGGGCACACAAAAATGGAGAGAAAGTTGGTATTGCAAAGTAAAGCCAAGTCCTTGTTTAAAGGTAGGTTGGGCATGCAGTGGGTGCCAAAGAAAAGGGGGTGAATACAATACAATACAATACAATACAATACAATACAATACAATTTATTTTTTTGTAGCCCAAAATCACACAAGGAGTGCTGCAATGGGCTTTAACAGGCCCTGCTGTCTGACAGCCCCTCCAGCCTTGACTCTCTAAGAAGACAAGATCAAAATCCCAAAAAAATGGAAGAAACCTCAGGAAAGGCAGTTTAAAGAGAGACCCCTTTCCAGGTAGGTTGGGCATGCAGTGGGTATCAATAAAAGGGGGTCAATACAATACAATACACAGAACAGAGCACAAGTCATCCTCAATACAATACAATAGTGCAATAGAAATATGACAAGGACAGAACAGAATTCAACAGGAGATGACATCCCATAATAAGATTTGGATTTGTTCAGAGAGTCCTGGAGACCTCGGCCATCAAGCCGCCTCCCCCATTGGCCATTTCACAGCTGAGTCAGTGCTGGGCCTGCCAATCCGATGACAGGACCCCTCTATCTGCTGATTCCTGCGATCCTCCATCAGAGATGACTTTACCTTAGGCAGGCAGAACAACTTGGCAGGTGGGCCTTGGCACCAAGTGGCACATTTGAGTACCCAGAAGAGAAACAGAATAGGTGAGGGTGAGTAACAAATTCTAACTATCATGTTACTGATGTTTATGTGCTAATGACTGACAACAGAGATGGAGTCTGCACAGTTAATCCGCAGCTCTAGTCAGGGTGTGCTAAACTGAAGTGGTGAGATTTGAAAGCTGAGACCGAAGGGGCATCTCTTATAGTAGCAGGCAGGCTACTCCACAGTTTAGGAGCCCCCTGTAACTAAAAGCTCGACCTCCCACTGTTAGGCTGGACGTGCAGTGGGTGTCAATAAAGGGGGTCAATACAATACAATTCACAGAACAGAGCACAAGTCATCCTCAATACAATACAATAGTGCAATAGAAATATGACAAGGACAGAGCAGAATTTAACAGGAGGTGATATCCCATAATAGGATTTGGATTTCTTCAGAGAGTCCTGGAGACCTCGGCCATCAAGCCGCCTCTTCCTATTGGCCATTCCACAGCTGAGTCAGTGCTGGGCCAGCCAATCCGATGACAGGACCCCTCTACCCGACGATTCCTGCGATCCTCCATCAGAGATGACTTTACCTTAGGCAGGCAGAACAACTTGGCAGGTGGGCCGTGTCACCAAGTGCCACATTTGGGTACCAAGAAGAGAAACAGAATAGGTGAGGTGACTTCTTCAGAGTCCTGGAGACCATCAAGGTAGGCATTCTCAGTTGACTCTGCACTTATGGGTGGTATTGATAAGGGGGATGAGACAAGGGAACAGTAATAAGTCCCAATGGAAAAGCCAGCGTGTTTATACCCAAGTGCCAGTGACATCACAAAAGTGATGACTGTTGTCACGTGATGCAATGTGAGCTTTGCAAAAGCAAAGAATTGAACGAAAAACACATTTTGCTAAAACAAGTCAATATGGTTAAAAAAAAAATTCACCCAATGAAATCTCCTTAAACAAAACCACAAAATGCGCACATACAAGAGCGTTTGTGTGTGACTCCGGTGTCCCTGAGGCCACTTGACTGTTAACGTTTGCACTACAGTGCCATCTACTGGAGGTTTGGAGGAGTGACCCACTTACCGTGAAAGCAGACACACCCCGGCACTGCAAGAGTACACTCTGAGAGGGTGCAGGTCAGGGGTTTCGAACTCTGGTCCTGGTGGGCCGTAGTGGCTGCAGGTTTTCATCCTAACCATCTTCTTAATTAGTGAGCCGTCTTTGCTGCCGATTAACTTGTTTTGCCTTCATTTAAACTGACGTGACTCGGACCCCCTTAGTTGTTTCTTTTTCCTTAATGAGCAGCCAAACAATAATGAGACACAAAAGGAGCCACCACATGACCTGGCGAGGCAGCTACAAGGCTCGAATGAGGGTAATTCCATACCAGACCGGGGTGGCAGAGCTGCACTGATGCTTTCTCTCTTTCCACTTACGAGAAATTCCGCCTGGCCCCAATGATGTCACTTTCGGTCATGTTCGAGAAGTTCAGTATTTTTTCTATCCAGCCATTTTAGCTCTTGAATGTCCTCGAGAAACTGTGACACACACACAGACACACAGATAGACACACACCTATCATCAAGATATCAACCTTTTTGGTATCAAGGTCCCTTAAACATCGAGATATGTCAAAAACCAGACATCGAAATTTTTGACAACTCTAAAGCTTTTGCTCCTTATCCCACAAACGAGAGGTTATGGCAGGGGGGGCACAAAGCAAAAAAAAAAAACAAAAAAAACAAAAATCACAAAGAGAAAACAAAACCACCAACAGCAGAGCACATTTCAATGAACCGCAAAGGACTTCATTTCCCAGTCTGCCTTTATATGGGGTGGTCCCTTAGTGTTGATGGACAGGTGGGTCCCACCTTTTGACCAGGTGCACACTGAGACGGTTCAAAGAATTTGGGGTGAGAGTCTGAGGTCCTGGTTGTCACCTGGATTAGGGTGCAGCCCCACCCCCCCAACCAGAATAGGCGATGAGATGCCTCCTCAAATGAAGGAATTTAAGTGATTTTTGGGGGTCTTGTTGATGAGTGAGAGAAGAAAACAGTGAGAGATGGGCAGAGGGATCGGGCCAGCATCTGTGGTTATGTCCAGTTCAAGAGCGAGCTGGACTGAAAGACCCCTTCCTATGGTTTTGAGCAGAATGGATGGCAGATACAAGCGGTAGAATTGAGTCTTCCTTCATTGGGTATCTGGGCTCAGCTCTAAAGATGCGGTGAGGAGTGCAGACATTCGGGAGCAGCACTCGCATGTTCTCTTCGTGTCCACGTGGACTTCCCTCCAGATGCTGCTCCACATCAAGAGGACCACCTGAAGTGGTCCGACCATCTGATTCCTGGACACTTCCCCGTGGAGTTTGTTTCAGACATTTCCAACCAGGAGGAGACCTTGGGGTAAATGTAGAACATGCTGGATAATTGAAATCTCTCTCTCTCTGGGCTGGCCTTGGGAATGAATGCCTTGGCATCCACCTGGAGGAGTCAGAAAGGTGGTGGCAGAGGAAAGGGATGGCTGAGGGTCTTTGCTACAACTGCTATCATCTGTGACCTGGAGCCGGATAATGGTGGAAAATGGATGGATGGATGGACTTCATTTAGTTCAGGGTTGTGGAAATCCAGAGTCTCTCCCGACGGCAGGGGCACAAGGGTCCGATGTGATGGGCAATGCCCACTACAATAACCAGTTAGCCAAGCCTGCATATCTTTGTCAAACTCTACGTGAGTCTTGATGCTGAAGCACCCACCACTGTGTCACTTCACAACGTACGTTAACGCACATGCAATCATTTTGAGCCCCTTGTGCAGGTGTAACAGCCCACCATGGATAAAATGCTGCCTAACAATAAAAGAACCAAGATTAAAAAGTATGAGCGCCCAAGCCGCACGATGGCAGTGATGCCACATTGTTGGAGAACAAGGACCGGCCAGTTAATGGATGACCCCACCGTCATATTTCTCAACATCACGGCACTCATCGGAGAGCCGAAGCCGTCATTTATTTTTCTTGTCTCTGAACGTCTCTGCTTTATGTTTTATCAGAAACCTGAAAGCTTTCCGCGAAGTCCTTCTCCCGGCTGCTTGCAGCATCACGTCTATTTATAGGCACACTTTCTTCCCACCGTTTCCCTTTCCGTTCATTTTCGTCCGAGTGCGGCCTAGGACTCATTGTTCCTTGTGGTTTTATTATCGGGGAGAGCGGGCACTTAAAGAAGGGTCTGAATGTTCCTCTTCTCATCCATTAGGGCTGCGGTGTGAAGGTAGAAAAGGCTGAGGTCACTGGAGTTTAGCAGCCCGTCCTTTCGGTCCTCCTGTTTCTTTTTTCTTTAATTTCCAGGACTGATCTGATCAGATTAAATATCACGTCCACTCCACACGCAGGCCGCGCTCGCTGTTCTCTCAAAGTGGGCAAGGCGTCTGTCACACACCCACAATTAGGAAGTGCAAAGGTGAGTGTTACTTCACGTGGTACAGGCTTGGTTATCTGCACTGATGTCTCTTTCTCTTTGCCGACCAGAAATAAAGAAGAGAAATAAGAATGCACCTACCTGCGTGACGTCACTTCTGGTTCCTGCCCAGTGACGGCACTTCCGAGCCATCCCTGATGACATCACTTCTGGCGTGGCCATAATCGTGCGTGTGTGACACGTCATATTGCTTGTCTCACGTGGCCTCATCTAAAACTTGACTACTCAGAATCTAAATCAGGCCGAGAGTCATAATGAAGTGAACAACCAGGGGACAACACTGAGGGGGTCATCTGAGCCGATAACAGCCACCTCCATTACATGGACACCCTATCTTCAACAGAATAGCAAAGATAGAAAGGCCCTCACACAGAACCTTCTAGGGACCCACCAGGGTCTGGGTGAGGCCTGTGGAAATTCACACATGCAACCAGAAAGGAAAGTGCACAGGTCTGAAATATGATTTGAAATGCTTTAAATGGCTGCCATGAGTGCCAGCTAACTCACAGTGGCAGACTCATGGGTTCAGATTCCAGACTGGACGTCCCAAATGTGGAGTTTGTTTGCATGTACGCTTCTCCAGACACTCCAATATATTGAATACATTGATATTGATTACCTAGATCCTATCATAGCCTATCATATAATGTTATGTCATATCATGTTATGACACATTATGCCATATATCATATCATATCATATCATATCATATCTTATCATGTCATATCTTATCTATCATATCATGTCACG
>JANRMT010062806.1:125620746-125635678 GCA_026402145.1 Polypterus bichir lapradei | reverse complement strand
GAAAGAAAGAAAGAAAAGGAGGATGAGTAAAGGGAGCACAAAAAGAAGAAGAATGAAAGAGAAAAGGAGAGATGAGTAAAGAAAGAAAGAAAGAAAGAAAGGCCACATAAAGTCTGTATATAGTGTTAATTGAATCATTACAGCCGTTTGGATTAAATATCCAGTTATTGAACCTGGAGTTGTGTTGGGTCTTGTGTGTCTGGGGTTTGGGGAGTCAGTGGCGCCCCCTACTGGTGACATTATTCCATTTCTGTCAGACATAGATCATTTTACAGATCCAACGATGTGCCTGAATGCCACCTTCTGGCGCACTCCGAGATGCTTGATAAATACGTTGTCACTCTCATGCACTTGGGGAACAACTGCCAGGCTTAGGTGATGACAATATTACCCCAGGACACCCGAGGGCGCTAAGCAGTAAAGGTATCTCTTCTTCTTTCCCCTTTGCAGAAAGGAAGATTGATGTTCCACTATCTATGACGTCACTTCCGGGGCCGACCCACTTGTATCCTCTCTTCCTCCCAGAGACCATCTTAAATGGAAGCACTGCCATCTTGGAGCAGACTCAACCTATAAAGCAGAACCCTAACGCTAAGCCTAACCCAGTCCCACTCTAGCATTACCACGCATGCCTTTTGTGCTCTTTATCATATACGGTGATTGCTTTCGGGTGCCCCAGACCCCTTCATGAGTATTTCTGTGGTTTTCTTGCAACGGATTCTGGTCATCACAATTATTTGTGCATTTTGCCCACTGCTTTGCCCATAATAGCTGCACTGGGTCCTTTATAAAGATTCTTATGAAAGGCGCTATATAAAACCAGCCCAAAGTGTTAAAAGGGGCACAATGATGAAAGATTCACCGACCATGCCAATGATGAATGCTTTTGCATTCTACGCCATCCTGTAAACTAAACACCTCATTCTGGGTGGCACAGTGGCATTTCTGAGTTCGATCCATTCTGCCTGTAAATACAGTCTCTGGGACCCCCAGAGGGCTTGCCGAGTGCCATGTGTGCATCTCAATAGACACGGCCTGACATTTAGTTGGCAGACCTTCATTAAATGCAGGCTGCGAAACTGAAGCGAGCAGACGGCGGGCCAAACTCCAGGAAGACAGTCATGTGCAGGGGAAGCAGGCATTCACGAGATGGATGAAAGCCGAGATTCAGGCTGACAAGCCACTGAGGCCAGACAGGAACGCATTACAGTGCCAGCCAATAAACACAAGGGTGACCCACTGCGTGAAGACCACCCCAGAGGAGCATCCATTTGGGAAGGCTCCGGGTGATAGAGACGCCGAACTGTTGGCATGGGTGAAACCCAAAAGGACAGCCAAACTGACAAACGGTTGTCTCACCACCCACGCAAGTCTTCAGAATGCCCACCTTGTGACACGTTAACCTTTATCTCGTCACCCCCCTCTTCTCGCCTAATGATCTCAACTTCATTAACAAAGCAGCAGCCTCTCATGCCTGCCATCTCTTGTGCGGTTAATTAAAACTCGTTTTAAATTCGCACCGCTTTACGGATCTGCGTTCTGCGGCCTCATCCATCACCATGAGCCCCACAGTGAATACACCAAAAAAAAAATTATAAAACGTAGAAAACCAAAAATGTAATTGTTGTCTGCTTAATGCTCATTCAAGGACAAAAATAGCATCCGTTTGATTAACTCATGGATAATTGGAAAATCGCACGCCGAAGCGAGGCACACACGTGATTAAAGATTACGATGGCATGCCATGCCCAGCTATTAAAAGTAACTTGTGGAAACAAAGGATCCAAATGAAATAGGCTTTTATTTTATATAGCTCCTTTCTGTGATGATGGGCACTACTATGATGGTGGTGGGGGGGTTAGCACACATGGTGTAAGGTGCCAGTCCATCGCTAGCCTCACTGGACTGGCATTCGCTCACCAACTCCTGACATGACATTTATAGACCTGCTCAATGGATGTATGGGTACAATGGACACTGGTCGGGCACCCCAGGGGCATGGGGCCCACAATGTTTCTGTTTTGCCATCAAAACAGGGACCCCAGTGCAGTACTTTGCCATGGGGCCTATGATGCCGGTAAGATGACCCCTGGTCACTTCAGGGTGGAGGTGCTGGAGAAGATCCCAGCAGCACGGACCACTAGGCAGGAATCAGTCCCGGACTGGAGTTTGGGCTCTCCGAAAGACCAACTCTGTCTCACACACACGGGGCCAGTCCAGAATTCCCCCGTGAACCTGCAGTGTCATTGGGGTGTTGAAAGGGGGAGAAGAGGCCAACTGAATACAGATGGCCAGGATGGTGTGGGATTTGAACCCAGGAAGCCTGATTGGGAGCCTCGATGACCAGAAGCATGCAGTCCCGATAAGTGTAAAGACAGAATGGAATAAAGATAAAGGTTTGGGGGACCTGTGGTGGGCTGGCACCCTGCCTGGGGTTTGTTTCCTGCCTTGCGCCCTGTGTTGGCTGGGATTGGCTCCAGCAGACCCCCATGACCCTGTAGTTTGGATATAGTGGGTTGGATAATGGATGGATGGATGGGTTTGGGGGACCCCACCCTGCATATTGTAAGATTGCAAGTGTTGCATAAGATTCCGCTGAGTCGTCACAAAGGATTTAGTCACCCAAACAGGCCTGATGGCAAAGAGCAGAGGTGGGGGGTTTTTGTTGCCGAGGGAGAGGAAGAGGCGGGTCATCCGGAGGGAAAGGCAGGCGTGAGATCATTGGAGGGCGGGGTCTGGAGCCAGAAGAGGAAGTGGATTAGATCTGAGTTGCTCCTGTAGGAATGGGAGATGAGGTGTTAGTACACTGGAGTTACAGCAGTAACCGGACCACCCTGCTGCCTCCCGTGCCCGCGTGTGTGACAGAAGTGTGCCAGTCCTCCTCTTAGTGCACTTGGCACCATTGATATCACGGCAAGTGCAGCATTAGCCAATCAGTACGCTGCTTCTGGGTTGGACATGTGACCAGTGAACCAGGAGGGAAGCAGATTGGGACCACCAGAGGGCGGTGCAACACCTCAAACTCCAAACTCAATTACATAGACACGAGTCTCCATTTAAATAATAGGTTTAATCTTATAACTTCCTTACACAAAGGTTCCAAGGTGGCACAAACCAAACACGTTACACTTCTTCACTCTCTTTCTCTTTCTCTCCTTCTGCTCCACCAGGCAAGACTCTGGCACCCTGTGCTGAAGCGGAGCTGTTTCCTTTATACAAAACCCAGGGATAGATACTTCCAGTGTCACGAGACTGTCCCACGGCTGAAGTCCAACAAAGAAGGGACCATTAATCCCTACAGAGTCCTGTGGCAGCACTCTCAGAACCCAGCAGGGCTGTTCCATGAGATTACAGCTCCCATCATGCCCTGTGGGTATCTGCAGAGGTCCCGTAACCCAGGGATGCTGCCACCTAGCTGTTGTGGGGAAGAAAATAACACGACTTAATTGTCTTCTCCTGTCCTTCCAGTATATTGGCCTCCATGCCGGGTAAGGATCCTTGTTTAGTCCTGGCTGGTTTGCCAGTCCCTGCATGCTGTCCATTTTTAATTTGAATGCTCATTCTCATTTCCACATATCCCACTTTCATGGTATCCCACCTTGGTTTATTAAAGTGTCTAATCAGCAGCTCTAGTCATGGTGTGCTGAGTAACATCACGAGTCCTCAGCCTAAGACGAGATTGAGAGAAGGACGCACATGGGGCTCAAAAGAAGATGCAGATTCTCATTTTCGATTGTTTCTCTTGGTTTTAACTATTTATAACTCTGCAGCCTTATCAAAGCCCTGAATAGCCCAATTTCTGAGTGGCAACCTGGTTTTGTTGAATGCCATCCTGTATCATTTTTTGTAAATGGGGACAGCTGGCTGGGCACCCCAAGATGGTGCAGTTGTACCAGCCTGTTATTACTGGGATGGCCACAGCACCATAACACTCATTCACCCAAGCCCATCCTCACTTATGGCTATCGATGTCCATTGCTGTTGGCACCCGTGGGCATCACAAGCTTTTGACAACTTTGACGATCTTCTTGATTGAATTGAATTGAATGGAAAGCCTTTATTTTCATTGTAATATAATGACAATGAAACTACGAGCGCAATCAGTTGTCGCCATGCATGGGGTGTTCTGTGTTCTGCATCCTGGGCTTTGTCTTGCAAGCCCATGAGCCCATCATGTTTGTGTGTTGCTCAGTTTCTCCATACTCAGGATTACTTCATGCTGGTCAATGTGGTTGAGTGTCTTGTGTTTGGTGTTCTTTCTCTTTGGCTGTCACTTAATTGCTTTCTGCGATTTTCTTGACGCTCAGCAGATGCCGCTGCTTGGCTTTTTCTTTCTGTGATTATGGTGGTGCTCTGTACTTACAAGCACAAGTCTGTTTCATTACTTCATTTATATTTAATAAAGTTCGATGAGCACCAAACAAGACGTAGTTACATGCTGACTTACAGCTCCATTTGGGACCACCCATGCCTTGGTGTTTGATCTTCGAGTTTCTGCATCTGCACACCTGGACAGTATAAGGCAGTTGTGATGGGTTGCGGGTGGCCGCGATTGATTCACAAATGAGTCATTTGTGCTACGTCTCTCCGTTTCTTTTCTAAGTGAACTCTTCTCACCAAGGAGGACCCCCCCCCCGAAAGCGCTTGGTTCACCAAGGGAACAATTTGTAGTTTTTACTAGTGGGTCATCAAAGCATTTAAAAAGGCAAAACACAGCCATGGGATTTGGGACCATAAAGGTTGAGGAGACGTTGCGGGTTGAACGCTTTAACCACGTGGAGTGGCATCGATCACCACAAACCTTGAAGGGTCCTCCAAAAGTCAGAAGGCATATGGGACCCTGTGAAATAATAATGATAATAAGAAAAGATTAACTTTTGGAAATTTCTAGAACATTCTCTCCCTGGTGATTTCCAAACCTGACGGCCGTAAGTATGGATCGATCGCCTTAACTCGGTCTGTGACCGTACACTTGATTATGAATTTGTACGGAACGTATCCTGGGGGATTCTCAATAGGTGGGCTTACAGGGACTGTGATTAATCAGCTTGTGCGACGTGTCTGATGTTCCTGCTCTCATTTTTCTTTCCGCCATTATGGTTTCTCAGTCACTTTTCCATAGAACACATTCATTCCAAGCATTTGGTATCCATGATTGTCTGTATGCATTTTTCCATCTTTTCCTTTCTTGAATTCTGCATCCCGCATGTGACACTCAGAAGACATCACTGCATATCTTCTCTTCTTCCTATTATCGGCTTCTGTAATTTGTCCTCCATTCCCTCTCAGGCAAGCGTCGTCCATCTCCTCCTCCCGACTCTGGCTCCCCAAATGGAGTGAGACGGCTCCTTTTATTCAGGTCCTGGGGGTGTTCCAGGTGACTCATCAAGATTCAGGTGTGGATGAAGTCCACTATAGGCCTCTGCAGCCCCCTATGGTGGCCCCCATGCAACCCAACAAGGCTCCAGCTCCCAGCATGCCCTGCGGGAATCCGTGGTGCCTCAGCTGCCCAGGAGGGCTGCCCTTGTAAATGCTCTCTTCCCTGATCCTTCCATTCCGTTGATGTCCCGGTCAGGTAATCACACCTTAATGGTGGCATCAGCCTTGCATCCGGGTGACATTGTCGCTGTCCTCTGGGCTCGTCTAAAACATGTAATACCACCCTGGACCAAGAGGGGACGCTCCCACCAACCTTCTCCTCTTCTTTCCCCACCGACCCCTGACGAGGGCAATTGACTCCACCACAACGAGTCTTCTGGCTTTAAAGGCCTCCAGAGAGTTTCGAAGGTCAGCGTTCCAAGTACCTTAAAGAACTTTTGCTAGAACGGATTGGCTTATTTTTGGTTGCAATTAAAGGAGGGCAATGGGCTTGATGCTCCAATACTTATTCTGGGACCTGCACTACCTTATTTTGACCACACTACCTTTAGGAATCCTGGTTTTGACCCCACTTTGTTTTCTTTTCAAATCTCAACTTTGCCTTTCCCATCAAGTTAGGTCACCAGATCGCATGTCCTCCTGGTTTTTGATCCCGCCCCTGCCTGTTGACTCCTCCTCCTGGTCCGCCCCTTTGACTTGTCTGCTTGTTTCTTCCCATTGTTAGCCAGCCAAATGCGTGGCTTCTGCTCATGGCCTCCCTCTCATTTTCTTTAGCAAGGTTTGGACCAGCGGCCCCCTCGTCCAACTTCAATACAGACAAGTCTCCCACCCTTCGAGTTACACTTTGGAGGGGCTGCTCCAGCCATTATTATGACTGTAGGGTTTAGTTATGGCGAGGCTGTGAGTCGTGAGCTGGACTGAGAAAGCCCAGACTTGGGGGTGAATTGATGTCTTGCCATTGTGTTCATAAGCCCCTCCTTTTTGGTTGACAATTTGAATAAAGTTTTGTGCCAGTCATGGAAATAGGGGTCCCTCATCCCTAAGGCTCAGAGGCTGAAGTGTCTGCTATTGGCTTTTCTGTTAGTGTTTCAGGTATAGCAAAATGACAAATACCAAGCATTTTATCACTGCAAATGTTTGTGATGCACCAACTGTTGGAATGAAAAATACAACAGATTTTATTACTACAAAGGTTTGTGATGCACCATTTGTTGGAGTGATAAATGCAATGTATTTTATCACCCCCTATGTTTGTGATACACCATCTGTTGGAATGACCAGTGTAATGCATTTTATTACTACAAATGTCTGTGATGCACCATCTGTCAAAGTGGCAAATGCAAAGGATTTATCACTGCAAATGTTTGTGATGCACCATCTGCTGGAATGATAAATGCAATGCAATTTATTAATGAAAATGTCTGTGATGCATAACCTGTTAGAGTGACAAATTCAATACAGCTTATCACTACAAACGTTTGTGATGCACCATCTGTTGGAATGGCCAGTGTAATGCATTTTATTACTACAAATGTTTGTGATGCACCATTTGTTGGAATGGAAAATGCAAAGGATTTATCACTGCAAATGTTTGTGATGCACCATCTGTTGGATTGAAGAATGCAGTGCATTTTATTACTACAAATGTCTGTGATGCACCATCTGTCAAAGTGGCAAATGCAAAGGATTTATCACTGCAAATGTTTGTGATGCACCATCTGCTGGAATGATAAATGCAATGCAATTTATTAATGAAAATGTCTGTGATGCATAACCTGTTGGAGTGACAAATTCAATACAGCTTATCACTACAAACGTTTGTGATGCACCATCTGTTGGAATGGCCAGTATAATGCATTTTATTACTACAAATGTTTGTGATGCACCATTTGTTGGAATGGAAAATGCAAAGGATTTATCACTGCAAATGTTTGTGATGCACCATCTGTTGGATTGAAGAATGCAGTGCATTTTATTACTACAAATGTCTGTGATGCACCATGTTACGGCTGTAAAGAAGACTATTAGGTTAAGTTATGGCTGGACGGTGAGTCGTGAGCTGGACTGAGAAAGCCCAGACTTGGGGGTGAATTAACGTCTTGCCATTGTGATCATAAGTCCCTCCTTTTTGGTTGACAATTTGAATAAAGTTTTGTGCCAGTCATGGAAATAGGGGTCCCTCATCCCTAAGGCTCAGAGGCTGAAGTGTCTGCTTTTGGCTTTTCTGTTAGTGTTTCAGGTATAGCAAAATGACAAATGCCAAGCATTTTATCACTGCAAATGTTTGTGATGCACCATCTGCTGGAATGATAAATGCAATGCAATTTATTAATGAAAATGTTTGTGATGCACCATTTGTTTGAATGAAGAGTGTAATGCATGTTATTACTACAAATGTTTGTGATGCACCATTTGTTGGAGTGATAAATGCAATGTATTTTATCACCCCCTATGTTTGTGATGCACCATCTGTTGGAATGACTAATGCAAAGCATTTAATCTCTACAAATGTTTGTGATACACCATCTGTTGGAATGACCAGTGTAATGCATTTTATTACTACAAATGTCTGTGATGCACCATCTGCTGGAATGATAAATGCAATGCAATTTATTATTGAAAATGTCTGTGATGCATAACCTGTTGGAGTGACAGATTCAATACAGTTTATCACTACAAACGTTTGTGATGCACCATCTGTTGAAATGGCCATTGTAATGCATTTTATTACTGTAAATGTTTGTGATGCACCATCAGCTGGATTGAAGAATGCAGTGCATTTTATTACTGTAAATGCCTGTGATACACCATCTGTTGGAATGGCCAGTGTAATGCATTTTATTACTTCAAATATTTGTGATGCACCATCTGTTGGAGTGGCAAATGCAAAGGATTTATCAATGCAAATGTTTGTGATGCACAATCTGTTGGACTGAAGAATGCAGTGCATTTTCTTACTACAAATGTCTGTGATGCACCATGTTACGGCTGCACAGAAGACTATTAGGTTAAGTTGCGGCTGGGCTGTGAGTCGTGAGCTGGACCGAGAAAGCCCAGACTTGGGGTGAAATGACGTCTTGCCATTGTGATCATAAGCCCCTCCTTTTCGATTGACTATTTGAATACAGTTTTGTGCCAGTCGTGGAATTAGTGGTCGCTCATCCCTAAGGCTCAAAGGCTTCATTCTAAGGAGAGGCTTGGCCAAGAAGAAGTTGGAGTGTCTGCTCTTGGCTTTTCTGGGAGCATTTCAGGCATAGCAAAATAGCTAATGGCCACCTGTCCTACAGTGGAAGTTCTGCTTGCATGTGGAGGGGCTTGTAGCCCCTGTTAAGGTATTGAAGCTGAAGTAGCCGACCACAGCCATTGCTAAAGTGCTGCAGACATCTCTATAAGAATACAGCACAACCGATGACTGAATGCTGACTAGGTAAGCATTGGAGGTCGTTGTCACACATGCACACCTGTAAGGCTTTTTCCAGGTATGTGATACCCACCGTGGACTGAGAGGGGGCGCTACTGCTGAATTGACTTGTCGCTTTCTTCCTTCATAGTTCCGAGGAAACCGCCCAGTGAGGGCAACTGACTCCGCCCCTTGAGGTTCCCTGGGCTTCAAAAGGAAGACCGCCCAGAAGGAGGAGTCAAAGGTGCTCCATGCTGACAGACCCCCAACGTCATAGCCACTCACATCACGTGGCCACTGTTTGGATTTGTTTTTTATGGCATCGGGAGTTGTTTTAATTGAAAAGGACAGAGAATTAACCATGTTGGTACCTGAAAATTCTTCTGTTCCTCGGAATGAGCACAACGTGATTCTCCGATATTTACTTGCCCACCAAAATAAAGTGCATTTTAGAGAAACGAATCCCAACCTGTGGGCCGCCGCCGACCCCAGACGGAACCACCGCTCCAAGGATCGCATTCGATTCACAGCAGCAGAATGGCAGGAGGATCACGAGGGACCCCGGAAGAAAACCCAAGTCAAAGGTGCGCTCGACTCACAACAGCGGCCTCGCAGGTGGATCACAGCCAATCCTGGATGACCTCCTCAAGCCCCCCGCGTACGACGCTCGCGCTCGATTCACCACCGTGGAAAAGCATTTACGGCTGTGCTTGATTCATCTAGCGCTCTGGCAGTCAAGCCGGACAGCCCCTCTACCCCGCTTTGATAATCACACTTGATTCACCAAGGGGGTCCACCCCAATCCCTCCAGTCAGTGTGGGATCAGCTACATCATGATGCCACAAAAGTTGTGAAACACTGCCTTCACCAGGGCATTCGTAATGCATTGGCACACTGGGCAGTTGCCCGGGGGCCACATGGTAATCTATGTATGTTGTGACTTGCTGGGTGGTTGTGTGGGTAGGGACGCCAGTGCACTGCTTAGGCCCGGGGGCCTATAATGCTGTTAATATGCCCCCCTAGCCTTTGTGGTTAAAGGGTCTTTCATGAACCCCTGTTCCCAAAAAGCACTCACCCATCCAACTTATGCCAATGCTTCAGCCTAAAGGGGTCCCGTTAACGCGTCATTTTGATTAAACAAAAAGCCATCTGCACAGGTAGCCAAGCGCACTTTTCCAGCCCGTCTAACGGAACTGAGCCACCACAGCACGGTGATAAAAATGTTTTACATCCGAGCTCTGAAGAATTAACTGAAATGAACCGAATTGGGAAGAATGAATATTCATGTGCAGATTTGCTTCGACTGCTTTTCCACATTTTTATCTTTCCGCTGCCAGATTCACGCTGATGGAAGGTAAACACATAAGATGGCCAAACAGGCTGAGAAAGAGAGAGAGAGAGAGAAAGAGAAGGCCTTTAGCTGCTGAGGGTTTATGAAGTGAGGCGCCAGCGCCAGGGTAGCCCACTTGCCAGACTTCCGGATGCTCTTCCAGGCACTGAGGTGTGAGGTGACCCATCTGCGTCTGCCGTCATGTCTCGGCCATTATTGTCTGTCTATCAACTGTTAGTTATCCATCATCTGTCCATTCTGCTCTTAATCTGCTGAGACAACCGGCCAGGCTGAGCCATTGCCACCAATACTGTAGAAAGGGCAGATTAGTGTCATGTGAAGCCATTGTCACATTTAGGAGAGGTGCTGGAGAGCCTTAATGGACATCAATGACAGTCACTCCCAGAATCTGAAACCTGCTGGCACTCTTCACATCCCTGTCTCTGATGTAGACATCAGTGTGGTACGCCTTCTCGCTCCTGAACTCTCCGTCCAGCTCCTTGGTTTTGCTGATTGGTGACCTGGCACCACCTGGTCAGCAGCTTGTAAGCCGTCACATCACTGTTGATGACCAGACCTGTGATGGTGGTGGCGTCATCAGCACGTTCAATGATGGAGTTCAGTCATGTCATCTCTTAATCTCTTAAACTCTAAAGGCTCGGGTCCTCCGGTCTTCGCTCTTCAGTCACTCTCCACGGTCCTGAATCAGCTCAGCTGCTCTCCAATCTAATCCCTTCTGTGCGCTTTTTTGTGTAGCGTTCTTCATTGAGTGCAGGCACAGAGCGATGTGACAGGTTCTCAGGTAAAATGAAAATACAATCGTTTTGAATTACATAATCCACCTTAATAAAAGGACAAATGTCGGTGTATCTGTATGTTTGTCTGCTTGCTGTCATTACAAAAGATGGGGCATCACAAACATTTTTAGCAATACAAAACATTTCATTTTATTACGGTAAATGTCCATGATGCAACATCTGTTGGAATGACAAATGTGATGCATTTATCACTACAAATGTTTGTGATGCACCACCTGTTGGAATGAAAAGTGCAATGCGTTTTATTACTACAAATATCTATGATACATCGCCTATTGGAATGACAAAAGCAAAGCATTTTATCACTGCAAATGTTTCTAATGCAGCATCTGCTGGAATCAAAAATGCAATGCAATTTATTACTAAAAATGTCTGTGATGCATAGCCTGTTGGAGTGACAAATTCAATACATTTTATCACTAGAAATATTTGTGATGCACCATCTGTTGGAATGAAAAGTGCAATGCATTTTGTTACTACAAATATCTATGATGCATCGCCTATTGGAATGACAAAAGCAAAGCATTTTATTACTGCAAATGTTTGTGATGCACCATCTGTTGGAGTGATAAATGCAATGTATTTTATCATCACCTATATTTGTGATGCACCATCTACTGGAATGACTAATGCAAAATATTTAATCACTACAAATGTTTGTGATGCACCATCTGTTGGAGTCGCAAATGCAATACATTTTATTACTACAAATGTCTGTGATGCACCATCTGACAATGTGACAAATGGAAAGGACTTATCACTGCAAATGTTTATAATGCACCATCTGCTGGAATGAAAAATGCAATGCAATTTATTACTAAAAATGTCTGTGATGCATAGCCTGTTGGAGTGACAACTTCAATACATTTTATCACTACAAATCTTTGTGATGCACCATCTTTTGGAATAAAAAGTACAATGCATTTTATTGCTGTAAATGTTTGTGATGCACCACCTGTTGGAATGACAAAAGCAAAGCATTTTATCCCTGCAAATGTTTGTGATGCACCATCTGTTGGAGTGATAAATGCAATGTATTTTATCACCACCTACGTTTGTGATGCACCATCTACTGGAATGACTAATGTAAAGTATTTAATCACTACAAATGTTTGTGATGCACCATCTGTTGGAATGGCCAGTATAATGCATTTTATTACTACAACTGTCTGTGATGCACCATCTGACAAAGTGGCAAATGGAAAGGATTTATCACTGCAAATGTTTATGATGCACCCTCTGCTGGAATGAAAAATGCAATGCATTTTGTTACTACAAATATCTATGATGCATCGCCTATTGGAATGACAAAAGCAAAGCATTTTATCACTGCAAATGTTTGTGATGCACCATCTGTTTGAATGAAGGGTGTAATGCATATTATTACTACAAATGTTTGTGATGCACCACCTGTTGGAGTGATAAATGCAATGTATTTTATCATCACCTATATTTGTAATGCACCATCTACTGGAATGACTAATGCAAAGTATTTAATCACTACAAATGTTTGTGATGCACCATCTGTTGGAATGGCCAGTATAATGCATTTTATTACTATAAATGTCTGTGATATACCATCTGTTGGAGTCGCAAATGCAATACATTTTATTACTACAAATGTCTGTGATGTACCATCTGACAAAGTGACAAATGGGAAGGATTTATCACTGCAAATGTTTGTGATGCACCATCTGTTGGAATGAAGAATGCAATGCATTTTATTACTATACATGTTTGTGATACGTCATGTGTTGGAATGACAAATTAAAACTTTTTTTTTTTTACTACACGTTTGTGATGCACCATCTGTTGGAATGACAAGTGCAATGCATTTTATTACTACAAATGTTTGTGATGCACCATCTGTTGGAGTGGCAAATAGAAAGGATTTATCACAGCAAATGTTTGTGATGCAAAATCTGTTGGAATGAAAAATGCAATGCATATGTCTTTGTTATATATGCCCTATGGTATGGGATTTATAAAAGCTTTTGTAATGTTTGTGATGTGCTTGTGTGATGTGATGATTTTATTACTACATTCATGACATAATACATTCCATTAGATGGTGCACTACAAGCATTAATAGTGAGGTCTACGTTAATTACTGTGATTTCAGACCATCTTAGACGGGTAGCACTGCTTGTTCACTTTAATCAAAGGAGAAGAATCTGTGTGTCTGGGTCCTTTCTGCTTGCTCTGTCATTCCAACAGATGGTGCATCACAAACATTTGTAGTATTAAACATTTTTAAACTGATCCTCACTACAACAGCACGTCCCCATCATTGTGTTTAGTCAAGGACCCGGCCCCCTCAAGAGCACCCCCTACCACCCACGCAGCATATGCGCACACTTGTTTCCATCTTCTCAGATCAGCGTGTGAACTTACCAGCCATTTAAGGGAGAAGGCAGAGGCTGTAAATAATGAACTGAAGAGCGGAGCCGCGCCAGAGTCATCTGTCCAAGAAATGACACAGCGTTGGTCTTGTGAGAGTGGATCTGCCGTAGCGCTTCGAATGAAGAAAAAGAGCAGATCTCCGCTGCAGCATAACAGCTTGCCATTATGAAGTCAGTTGAACACTGCAATGAGAGACTCGCTGTCTCTCCGTCTTCGTGGAACCTGACGGAGTCTGGCGGCTCGCTGCAGCACACGGCCCAGGACGTCTTCACCTTCTGCTTCTCCTCCAGAACCCCCTACGATTGAACACAGAAGGTAAGGCAGAGGTGTGGATGACAACCTCACGGCTCCAAGAGACAGCAGCTGTGAAGTTTGTCAAGATGGATTAGCTGACAGGATGAAAGGCTGAGACTGCGAATAACTCAAACATATCATCTGCATCAGTAATTAGTTATTAATTAGTCAAGAGGCAAAACTAACAATAATAATAACAATAATAATTCTTTACATTTATATAGCGCCTTTACTCCTACTCAAGGCGCTTTTCATAGTGAATGTGGAGCCACTTTACCCACCGCTAATGTGCAGCACCTGGTTGATGCGATGGCAGACATTTTTGCGCCAGCATGCTCACCACACATTAGCTGTTAGGTGGTGAAGTGGTGACAGAAAGAGATGGACAATAAGGGGCAGGGGGTGATTAGGGGGCCGGAATGCACGAGGCCATGATGAGCAATTTAGCCAGGAATTTGGGATACCCCCTACTCTTTACGAAGGATCGGTTTTAGTTCTCATCTGAAGGACGGTGACATTTTGTCGGCACAGTGTCCCTGTCACTGCACTGGGGCATTGGGATCCACACACAGGCCAGAGGGTAAGCACCTCCTGCTAGCCTCAGCAGCATGTCTTTGAGCACCCACCCAAGCTTTTTTTCCAAGATGGTCTCCCATCCAAGTTACTGGCCCAAACATCCCAAATTTCAGGAAGTCAGTCTTCAGGTATTGCAGGTGAGGACAAATGTTTTGGGCCCCTGACAGATCATTGAAAAAGTGCCAGCTGCCTCCTGAAAAGCAATTGTCCCCTTTGTGCCAGCATGCCTTTGAGATGTGATCAAGTACAGCAAAGTAAGTGTGACGAGAGATCAAGTGTTGCTTCTTCTACAAAGATCTTCTAAGATGGCCTGCACACATTTGCTGGGACCCCTGAAAAAAACTGGAAAAGAACCACAACCAGCCTTAAAAGACAAGCTAGAGGCGGGGCCACCAATATCTCACTGCAAGGAACCACGCCCAGCCTTTAAAGACAAGAAGGGGTGGGACCAGCAATACCTCGTTGTAAGGAACTGCCCTCAGCCTTTAAAGACAAGCTAGAGGCGGGGCCACCAATACGTCACAAGAAACAAGCTGGGGGTGGAGTCACCAAAACCTCACTGCACAGAACCACACCCAGCCTTAAAAGCAAGCTGGGGGCGTGGCCATTGATACCTCACTGTAAGGAACCACCCCAATCCATTAAAAGATTAGCTAGAGGCGGGGCCAGCAAAACCTCACTGAAAGCAACTGCATCTCCAGATATAAGAAGCAGGCTGGGGGGGGGGGGGGG
>JANRMT010062806.1:125523910-125534885 GCA_026402145.1 Polypterus bichir lapradei | reverse complement strand
CAGACACTATACAGAGTGGCATAGTCAGGGATGCCATCACTAGCACATTTCAGACACTATACAGGGTGGCATAGTCAGGGATGCCATTTCAGACACTATACAGAGTGGCATAGTCAGGGATGCCAT
Source organism: Polypterus bichir lapradei (assembly GCA_026402145.1). NCBI lineage: Eukaryota > Metazoa > Chordata > Cladistia > Polypteriformes > Polypteridae > Polypterus > Polypterus bichir. The sequence continues at coordinate 125,534,759 of JANRMT010062806.1, read as the reverse complement.
CACTAGCACAGTTCAGGCTCTATGCAGGGTGGAATAGTCAGGGATGCCATCACTAGCACAGTTCAGACACTATACAGAGTGGCATAGTCAGGGATGCCATCACTAGCACATTTCAGACACTATACAGGGTGTCATAGTCAGGGATGCCATCACTAGCACATTTCAGACACTATGCAGGGTGGCATAGTCAGGGATGCCATCACTAGCACAGTTCAGACACTATGCAGGGTGGCATAGTCAGGGATGCCATCACTAGCACAGTTCAGGCTCTATGCAGGGTGAAATAGTCAGGGATGCCATCACTAGCACAGTTCAGACACTATACAGGGTTGCATAGTCAGGGATGCCATCACTAGCACAGTTCAGACACTATACAGGGTGGCATAGTCAGGGATGCCATCACTAGCACAGTTCAGGCAATAGTGGGCGACATAAGCAGGGATACCAACTGTAACAGAGTTCAGATACTAGAGGGCGATGTAGTCAGCGATTGCAGTAACAGTATTGCGACACTGGGGGGCAGTGTAACTTCTAGCCAGACATGGACCATGTTTCAGATATGTCAAACCCCCGTTCCCCTCTGAAGGGCTGCCGAATTTTTCTCGATGAAGTGTCGGCATTCCTTCGCATCGGTACCGCAGATAAATCAAAGGTAAATCGAAACGTGACAGTGAGATGCCCACATGCCCGGTCATTGCACGATGCTTTTATTGTGCTGTTTTTTTTTTTTTTTTTTTTTTATTTTAGGGTGACCAAGATGCCATCAAATAGGAAGTCATTTGGTTGCTCGGCCCAGAAATCCAGGGGGAGAGACAGCCGGAAGAAGCCCCGGGCCGGGAGGAAGTGTCAGTTCAGCTCTGTCTCCAAGGCAAACAGCAGAACACAAGAGGCAAATGGACAGACACCGGCCACTCCAGACGGTAAGCTTCATCCCCATGGAGGCACCAAAAATGAAAGATCTGCAGAAGCAACGGCCAAAGAAAAGGACGATTATAATGGTGAAGATGTGGCAAACTCTCCACGCAAGAAAATGGAGAAAAGTGTCTCTTGGGGAGACGATAAATACTGGGCAAAGTGGAATGGCTGGAATGAAATCATTGACTGGGGTGTGACCAAGGGAGATAAGCCTCTGAAGAGTGAACCGGTCAAGAGGGGCGAATTAAGGACCATAAGGGAGCTGCACTTGGAAGACGAGGAAGACAACTCGGGCGACAGTGGAGATGCGGCCTCCAGCGATCAGAGCGTGGTCACCAACGGAGCGTATTTACCTCCACATAGGAGACACTGAAGGCCAAGTCCCTGCCGTGTGTTCTCCTGCACCCCACACTGCTGGGCGAAGAGAGCTGCTCGTGAAGCCCACTTTGGAAAAGTCTGTCAAAGCAGTTTACCACTTGGGCTGCCGCTCCCTGCAACCATCACAATCGGTTTATGCAGGTGTGAACTTGGATGGACAGACGAACTCCCCAACGAGCAAGCGATCTGCAGACGAAAATGAAAATGCACCCAAAGAGAACTTCTTGGGGTCAACGTTGAAGACAAGGAGGACTGAGACCATGTGGTCATTGGACTAACATGACTGAATACACTGGAGGTCATCGAGACTGACATTAAACCTGAGGGATGGCGTGGAGTGGGAATGAATATTTAGGGGGACAGGATTCTGTACATACTGGTGACTGGGCTGGGGGATGACTGGTGAATTTCTTGATACCACTCCATAGAGTGTCAGTCTTTGGTTTGGAGCTTTTCTTCATTAAAGTGACCTTTAGTCGCACCACCGGTGTATCTCGTAAATTCCATTATGAAGCCACTGCTTTTGAAAGGGATAAAAGGAAGAATGGGTAACAAAACGAGTGGGGTGGGCACTTGGTGGATTATGGACCATCCAATGGCCTGTGCAGGCCTAACTGTCTACTGTGGTAGATTACACCACACAAGCCTCTTAGACGTGGAGGTGTTGAGGTTCCTCCAGGAGCCCAGTAGGTGGGGTAAAACTCCGGCGTAATGGCGCACCAAGGAAGGGTTTGGAAACTCGGGTAGAATCCTTGGCTCAGTATCTACTAAGGGATGCAAAACTCTGGTAGGGTTTTGGCTACAATTGAGCATCCATTAAGGATTCTACAACTTTAGGGGGCTAACTGTGCATCCCCTAGGGGTTCTAAAACTCTGTCAGGAGTCTGGAATTGTGGATTTACTAAAAGCTATAAAGCTCTGGTAGAATCCTCGACTGTGTATCCTTCAAGAACTGCAAAGCTTTGCTAGAATTTCAGCCGGAAGTGTGCGTCTACTTGAGACTCTAGGACTCGGGTAGAATCCTTGGCTTTGTGTATCCACTTTCTAAAACTTTAGGAGGGTGTCGGCCATTACCGTGTATCTGATAAGGGTTCTAGAACTCTGGTAGGGTTTTGACTATAGCTGTACATTGTGGACACCAGGGGGCACTCCAGCTCCTCAAACATCCAACACAAACAGGTCTTATCTCAACTTACCTTATCACAACTTATCTTATTTAAACTTATCTTATCTCAACCTAACTTATCTCAACTTATCTTGTCTTACCTTATCTTATCTCACCTTATCGTATCTTATCTTATCCTATCTTATCTTATCTTATCTTGCCTTACCTTATCTTATCTTTCCTTATCTTATCTTACCTTGCCTCACCTTATCTTATCTCACCTTATCTTATTTTAACTTAACTTGTCTTGTCTCGTCTCGCCTTGTCTCATCTCATCTCACCTCATCTTATCTCATCTTATCTTGCCTTATCTTGCCTTGTCTTGTCTTGTTCTTACCTTATCTTTTCTTGTATTGTCTTGTCTTATCCCATCTCATCTTATATTTTCTTTTCTTGCCTCACCTTTCCTTTTCCTTCTCTTCTCTTATCATGGTTTCCTTTATTTTCGCCTGATCTTATCTTAACTCGGCTCGTCCCAATCTCGTCTTCACTTATCTTATCCTATCTTTTCCTCATCTTTCCTTGTCATGTCTCGACTTGTTTCATCTCATCTCCACTTTATCTTCTTATCTTAGCTTACCTTACCTTCACATAGCTTTGGCTTGGCTAATCCCATCTCATCTTATCTTGCCTCACCTGTCCTTTTCTTCTCTTATCTGTCTTTATCGTTCCTTATCTTTTCTTACCTTATCTTTCCTTCATCTTAAGTGTTGTCCACCTTCCTCCCAACTCTGGCTCTTCCATCTGAATCAGTCAGCTCCTTTTATCTCCCACCCAGAAGTACTTCTAGTCTTCCATAGTCGTGGTCCGAAGGCACTTCCAGGGCAGATGGAAGTCCCATGTAGTATTGCTCCCCAGTTACTGCAGCACACCCTGGTGGCACCCAAATGTCCCATGATGCCCTGTGGGAATCTGAAATACTACTGAAACCCAGGGGGAGGGACTGCCATCTAACACCCCGGTGGGGGTGGGGGGGTAATGCTGCCCTGTGTATGCTGTCTCTCTCTCTCTCTCCCCTGGTCCTACCACCTAATGGGCATCCCAGCTGGGTAAAGCTGCCTGGCCACCCTTTACAACATCTACTAAAGGTTCTGAAACTCTGGTAGGATTTTGGTCACAGTTTTGAATTTCCTAAAGTTTTTAAAGCTCCTTGGCTGGGTATCCATTAAGGATTTTAGCCACAGTTGAGTATTCACCAAGGATTCAAAAAAGTTTAAGAGGGCTTTGGTCATAACTCTGTATCTGCTAAGGCTTCTAAAACTCTGTGAAGATTTTGGTCGTAATCGTGTATCTAGTAGGGGTTGTAAAACTCTGGTAGAGCTTTGGCTAAAACTATGGATCCACTAAAGGTTCCTGAACTCTGTTAGGGTTTCGGCCATACATGTGTATCCATTAAGGTTTCTAAAACTTCAGGAGGCTCTCAGCCATTATTGTGCATCTACCAGGGGTTCTAAAACTCTGCGAGGATTTCAGCCACAATTGTGAATTTATGAGCGGTTCTAAAACTCCATGACTGCGTATCCTCTAATGGATTTCAGCTATAATTGCATATTTGGTAGGAGTTCTAAAACTCTGATAGGGTTTTGGCCATAAGTGATATGACCACTGGGGGCACCAGAGAGCCCCAAACCCCAGACCCAGTAACACAACACACGACGTTTAAATAAAACAGACTTTCTATTCACACAAGTGCCTTTAAACACAATACTCTCCAGATATTGGCCACCAAATGACCATAAATCAATGCTGTTCTTCCTCCTCCTCCTTTTCCTCTCCTCCACTGAGTGTTGCCCACTGACTCCCGACTCTGTCCCATCCACATGTGGCAGTGGACTTCTTTTTATGCCGGACCTGGGAATGCTTGTGCCATGTCTTCTATGAAGCACTTCCGGGTCATAAAGGAAATAGGGAGGTCCTCTCAGACAGCACCCCGTACTGGAGCAGGGCTGCACTTCTGGACCCCATATCCCAAGCACCCCTGTGGGTGTCCCAACTGGGTTCCCATATGAGGGACCACTGTCACCTTACGTCTGGGGGGATGAAACCTCTCCTGAATTTCCTCTTCTGCTGGTTTGTCCACTATCTCCTGGCCAATTCATCATCTGCTCTGGGCTCCCATCCAGGTCATCAGGGAAGCCCATTCTCCTCCTACATGAACATTCCTCAAGTGTTCTGAAATTCTGGAAGGAGTTTGGCTGTAGTTGGGTGATTAGTAAGAATTCGAAAACCCTGTTGTTGTTGTTATGTTGTGGTATTAATGTTATTTAATTTGGGCAGTAGGGGGCACTGTACAAATATATCTATAAAAATAGAACCTGGAGAGGGATGAGGAAGAGTTCCCGGAAGGAGATTGTATGAGAGAGGTTTTTCTATAATAAAGAAGGCATTTGGAGATTTCTTTGTACTAATCAGTATATAACAGTTGAGTCTTCATGGAGGGTTCTAGAGCTCTGGCAGGGTGTTGGCCATAAGGATTTGAAAACTTCACAAGAGCTTTGGCCATCACTGTGTATCCGCTGAGGGTCTTACAACTCTTTGAGGATTTCCATCATAATTGTGTGTCTACTAGCGGATCTAAAACTCTGGTGGGGTTTCGGTCCAAGTTTAGGGTTGAAAAGCTCTGGTAGAACACGGGACTGGGGATCCACCAAAGATTCGAAAGGTGATTTCACTCATCATTTGTCCGCACCAGTTTTGTTTTTTTGATGCGATTTCCCCTCTAAATCCGATTCCTTTACGTAGATAGATGTGAACGCGCCAATGGCACTCTGGTTAAGACTGAAAGAACTGGACTGAGTCTCCTTGGAAAGGGTGGTCTCCGTGGAGCACCAAGTGAACCCTGGAGTGGTCTCCACGAGGTTCAAATGTGGACCGATTTTAACTTCATGAAATTCTGCGCGTGGCACGTGGACTTGTGGTCCGTGCAGCGGTCATTCACGGTATAACAAGTCGAGGGTTAACTTGGAGCTATCAAATATTTTGTTCGCTTGAAAGGTTGCCGTGTGGAATGCAACCAAACTTACTGGAAATTCAAACAAAGTAACGGATCGTCTCCTGATTGGGAAAAACGCTTTCAAACTCCGTTAGGGTTTCGGCCGTAAACTGTGCGCTCACCGAGAGTTTTAAAACTTCCGTAGCCGTAGCAACGTGTCCACTGGGGGTCCTTATGGTTTCTCGACTGTGTTCAGCGCCACCTTCAGGATGTCGAGGGGGACGTTTCACATCCTGTTCAGAAGTCTTCCCTGGAGTGGAGTTTTTTTTAAGTTTCCTATGAATTCCAAATTTAGGTGTGTCCCTGTCCTGCATTACATGTCAAACATTTTTAAACCTGCTCCCCTGCTCCTCGACTGTCTCCACATTAAAAAGCTCATCCCAGTGTATCCTCCTTAGACTTTGTCACGTCAGCTCACGATTAGCCCTACCAAAGTTCAACTTAACAATTGTATTCTTTTCATCTGCACTCTTACAAAATACTGAGAATTGTATTACGTTATGGTCACGTGACCCTAGTGGTCCAATCACCTCTACCCCGTCAATTCTATCCTGATTATTACAGAATACTAAATCCAGACAGACGTCACCCCGTGTCGGTGCTTTAATAGGCTGTGTTAACAAACAGTCACTGATCTCTACTAATAAAAGGCAAAGCCCTCACGCACTCACTCATCACTAATTCTCCAACTTCCCGTGTAGGTAGAAATCTGACATTTGGCAGCTCATTCCTTACAGCTTACTTACAAAAGTTAGGTTATGGTTTCATTTCGAAATTCTACGCATAACGGTCATAACGGTCGACAACTTGCACCATGTTGAACTTTCTTATTTATGCCCCCATCTTCACGAAATTTGTTAGGTGGCTTCCCTGCGCTAACCGAAACCGATGTACGTACTTATTTCGGTGGTATGACGCCACTGTCGGCCGCCATATTGAACTTTACAACGTCACTAATTCTCCAACTTCCCGTGTAGGTAGAAGGCTGAAATTTGGCAGGCTCATTCCTTACAGCTTACTTACAAAAGTTAGGCAGGTTTCATTTCGAAATTCTACTCGTAACGGTCATAACTGGAACCTACTTATGAACATATATACGGCCATAGCCTGCAGCTCGGTCGCTGTGTGAGGCGGAGTTGCGTCCCTCATCGTCACGCCTCCCACGTAGAGTGCCTGCCCATATTAGGCCGTCCGTCAGCAGCTATCCAATAGACACGCTGCCGCTAAATATTCACGGGTGAAGGACTGTACTTATGCAAAGAAGATGAGATGGTCAGGGATAGACTAGTGTTTGGCACAAACTCAGTGAAAGTACGAGAGAAACTTTTAAGTGCCAGGTCTGAGCTAACATTAAATAAAGCCGTGGACATCACGAGATCGCACGAGATAGCACAAGCACAGCTGAGAACCTTCGATGCATGTACTCCGAGCGGCTCACGTGAACTGACTGTGAACGCAGTACACAGACAACAAGCAAGAACTCCAAAGAGCGCTGAACAAAAAAAAACACACAATTGAGAAGGCAGCAACAGAATATGAAGCGAGTGACGCATACACGCATATTCATAAGTGCAGCTACTGCGGAAACAAAGCACACGGTGGAAAAAGTCAACATCCGGCTAAAGGAAGACAGTGGAAAAAATGTGGTAAATTGAAGCACTTCGCTAAAGTTTGCAGGACTGGGAAAGGTAAACCTGTGCATGCAGTGTGTGATGTCTCAGATAAAGAGGAAGACGAGCTGTTTATTAATACAGTAAGAGAGGAACAGCCCTCTGAATCTGAACAAGCCTTTGTAGACGTATCAATAGGAGAGCACGGTGTAAAGCTTAAGTTTAAATTAAGTTCACAGACACGCTGCTGCTAAATATTCGCAGGCAAATCCACAACTTAATACCGGGAATGCCTGTTAAACATCTTAGATTCACGAGTACCGATTTGGGTAGTGAACACTTCGATGAATGAAACCTGTTATCTTTACAACGGTTGACAAACACGGAATGTAACTTGAACACAACACGTCCTCCAAATACGAACTTGATTGAAAGAAATAATGAGAATCAAATCCTTGATGACAGCAACACTCATAACAGTGACAAAACAATTACATTGACAATCAGGTTACGATATTTTTAAAATGTTTCCTTTTCTTTTTCATAACTTCTTTAACACACTACTTCTATGCTGCGAAGCGCCAGTATTTTGCTAGTTACTTCTAAAAACTCTTGTGCTCCTCCATCCCAGTTATCCCAGTTAATCTCTATATATAATCTTCATTTGGATCTTGATCTTTGTTTGTCCGCAAATGAATTACAAGAAGCACTAGATGGCAGTAGAGAGACAGCTAAAACATAGGCATTGCATTAAGAATCTCCTCCAGGCTTATACTACTGAAGACTGTAGTACGCCAGTCACACCTCAAAACACAGACATTCAAACTAAACAAACTGTTGTGCTTTAAATTAACTAAAGAGATCTTCATTTAGATCTTGATCTTTGTTTGTCCGTGAATTCCACGCATGTGCAGACCACCTTCCAGTTTAGTACGTCGCTGTTACTCACTGATGTCAACAATGTGCCGGAATAACGAAAGGGGTGGTGGACAGTGTTACGCTGGTTAGCTCCTGAGGCCTGGTTAGAGAATGAGATTGCTGAAGATAAAAGGTACGCGCCTACGTAACATATGAATGAAAGAAAGACAGTGGGTAACATGAATGACAACGTAACAGCACGTTCCGGAAATTATTATTGTTACGTTGTAGCCGGCGAGTGCTGCACGTCTCACAGTTGTACCGTGGCTTGCTCACATGTCAGTGAAGTGATCCCTATTTATGCTTTAAAGAGCCTGGATACTTATGTGTCCCCCTTTTATAACCATTGCTCCGTGTATATTGCCTTACTCTTTGGATTGTCACAAAGCAACCTGCGAGATTGGAGAAAGGTTGAGAAGAGATCGTGAGAGGAAACGATAGCGTCGTGAAAACGAGACGGACTGTGAACGGACAGAAGCAGAAATGCTCCTACACCACCACATAATTACGATTCGGACAGTGATTCCGAGTAGGCCGTTCCTATCGAATCAATATCCAAGGGTTTTCTTTTGTAATTTTGTTTCCCTTATAAAAAATCATAATGCTGTGCGACGAAGGGCCCAGTTCATGACTGGCAGACGCCTTTAAACAGGGAGCCCTTCACAGACAACTTTAACATGCGCGACATAGTTGGGTGCACATGGCTAGTATTTAATAATTAAAGTCCTCCATGACTATAATAGCTCCCTGTAAATTTGCCTTTTTGATATTACTAAAAAGATGTATGTTGAAATTACTTTGCTGATTTTTTGATGGGGGGGGGGCATGTGAGAGGGTCAGGGATTAGAACCCCCCCACTTGAACCCCCCACCCCCACCCCGCCCGCTCCGTGACGTATTTCAGCCGGGATTGCGCCTGTCACTGCGTCCCAAATTAGGATGTCGACGTTGACCTACTTTGAGTGTGTAATTAACGTCGGTGCCCCCCGAGGAGCGTAAAGCAGTGAGCGCGTTCCCCTCTCTCCCCCCCCATTAAGCCCGATGGCACGCTGGAGGCCAGCGTAGCAATCTTGCCTGAAACTGGAGCTCCGTCTTTTCTTGGATGGAAAAAAAATCTGTAAATGCTAAATGGCGAGAAACCGTTAAGCGCGGAAACTCTGATGACAAACCGATTCGACCGAAAAACCAAGGAGTGAAAAGAATTGTAGGCCTCAGATGGGATTTGGGATTTCTCTACCAAAATCTTGGACACCAAACCCTGTGCATCTCGGTTTTTAAGAACATAAGAAACCTCGCTGAGGCCATTCTGCCCACTCGTCCCTCAGTTTGTGGTCCCAACAGCTCATCGAGATCCCTTCTTGAAGGTCGTCACGTTTGTCAACTCTCCATGTCCCCCAGGGTTTCCATTACTCTTTGTGCAAAGTAGGAGCCTCCAGGCTGCATTTCTCAGGAATTGTCATGTGGGGTCCACAGGCTCATCTCACAAGAAAGCAAAAAGGCTTGCAAGGCCCCCAAAGACCAAGCCAAGTTGGCCAGAATCCCACCAGCCTGTCCGCCCCAAAAGCCGTTTAGCTTCCCCTGGAGTTGTGTCAGTTGTGGACACTAGAGGGCACTGCTGCTCCTTAAACCCAACACCTCAGACCCAGGGGCACAAAGTGAAAGCACAAAGAGCTGATTTCATTGGAGGAAAAACTCTTCAGCAAGCGTTTCCCACCCACCACAGCCACAAGTAAATCATTGGCTGTTCTTCTCTCTCGGTCTGTTTCTCCTGCACCCTTCCACCCGACTCACCCGGCTCACCCCTGTGGGGTCGGTTGGCCAACCCGGAAGTTCTTCAGTTCTCCCACCCACATGGTTTGCAAGCACTTCCAGGTTAGACGGTAAACCTCATGCCACTTTCACAGCACCCCCCCTGGCGGCACCCACAATACCCAACAGGGCAGAGATAAAGAACTCCAAGTCCCATGGTGCCCTGTGCAATCCAGTGGAGCTGCCATCTAGTGTTCCAGTGCCCTAAAGAAGCTGCCTTCCCCCATCCCTCCATCTCTTGGGCATCCCGGCACGGCTTTAGGGTGCCAGCTGTCTCTCTTACACTGTCTTCAGCCAACACGGAGGAAAATGTGTGTGTCCATTCTCAAAGCTGCAAAATAAACTGCTCAAAAAAATGAAAGGCACACTTTGAGAACACATCAGATCTCAACGGGGAAGAAACTCCTGCTGGCTACCTGTACTGCTATAGACTGGCATGGCGATGTGTGAGGAACGAAAGGATGGTTTAATAAGAACACGAAGACAGGTCAAGGTTTGGGGTTTCCGGCCCCGTATACTGTAAGGAACAAAAAAAACAAAGTATTTTTCAATAATTTGTACAGGCGCTTTGCTTTGACAGTACGTCCTAGCATCACACAGTCTCCGTTGGTAAAGGGGAACTTAAATAAGGAGGGACCAGAAATTGAATGGCATGCTGAGAGGGGACCGTAGTGGTGTGTGGGAGGAATGACGTCATCGTAGGGAAACCAGGAAGGGACTGAATGCTGAAGTGGTTACATGTTGTTGTCCAGGCGTCCAAGATTTTATGGCGGCGCTGAGTCTGTCTTTCTACGGGAACAAAAGAAAGAAAGGTTAGTGCCTCGCCTTGATCCCCTGGCCCGATGTGATACGCAGCTCGTTGGGTCTTTCCGCGGCTCCCTATGCGCGTGTGCGTGACAATGGAAATGAAATGATCAACCAACAGAGAGAGGGCTGAAGTCAAAGACACCCCGAAAATCAAAGGGAAGAAATGATGTGAATTGTGAATTGTGAATTTCCCCTTGGGATTAATAAAGTATCTATCTATCTATCTATCTATCTATCTATCTATCTATCTATCTAT
>JANRMT010062806.1:125505210-125523900 GCA_026402145.1 Polypterus bichir lapradei | reverse complement strand
TCTATCTATCTATCTATCTATCTATCTATCTATCTATCTATCTATCTGATGTAGTGGCAGGCAGGCCGAAACTCCAAATGGTACTCAGTAGTTTGTATGCCCCCCACTGACAACGTCCTCATGAGATGACGGATGGTGTCCTGGGGGATCTCCTCCCAGATCTGGACCAGGGCCTCACTGAGCTCCTGGACAGGCTGAGGTGGCAGATGGACCGAATCATAATGTCCCACCCAGAGGTGTTCTATTGGATTGAAGTCAGGCGAGTGAGTGGGGGGGGGGGATTGGCATTGGCAGTCCATGGTATCAATTCCTTCATCCTCTCGCCACATGAGGCCAGGCATTGCCATGCACCAGGAGGAACCAGCCTAGGGTCTGACAGTGGGTCCAAGGATTTCATCCCGATACCTAATGGCAGTCCTGTGGTGCCGTTGTCTCACCTGAATAGAGGTCTGTGCGTCCATCCATGGATATACCTCCTCCACCAAGATATACCATCAATGACCCTCCACCAAACCGGCCAGTGTGAACGATGTGACAGGCAGCATGACATTCTCCATGGCTTCTCCAGACCCTTTCACGTCTGTCACGTGTGCTCAGGGTGAACCTGCTCTCATCTGTGAAAAGCAGAGGGCACCAATTCTGATATTCTATGGCAAATGCCAATCGAGTTCCATGGTGCCCATTAGAGGACATAGTCAGGCCCTCAGGCCACCCTCATGAAGTCTTTGGTCAGAGACATTCACACCAGTGGCCGGCCGGCCTGCTGGAGGTCATTTTGTAGGCTCTGTCAGTGCACATCCTGTTCCTCTGGTGGGTCCTGCTGATGGGTTAAGGACCTTCTATGAGGGGCCCTGTCCAGATCTCCTAGAGGAACTGCTTGTCTGTCTCCTGGAATCTCCTCCATGCCCTTGAGACTGTGAGACTGGGAGACACAGCAAACCTTCTGGCAATGACATGTGGTATTGATGTGCCATCCCACCTGTGCCAGCTCTGTAGGGTCCAGGTATGGCCTCATGCTACCAGTAGTGACACTGACTGTAGCCAAATGCAAAACAAGTGACAAAACAGATGAGGAGGGAAAAATGTCAGTGGCCTCCCTTCACCTGTTAACCCATTCATTCCTGTTTTTGGGGGTCCTCTCATTGTTGCCCCTCTAGTGCTCCAAAGCAGCTGAAACTGAAGAACAAGCCCCCCTGTTACTTCACTGAGCAGATCAACAGCCCACAAGCGTCACTGACTTGATGCTGTACTCTCATTATAAAGGGGTCCTTTCATTTTTTGGAGCAGTTTATAATCTGAAAAATCCCAAAATCCATTCAGAATGCCCCACAAGGGAGAGGATCACCATCAGCCTCAGGCTTTTAGAGAGAAAGGCCACAAGAAGACTTCATAATGGATGACCAATTAAAGAAAAACAAAAAAAAAAGTTCACAAGAGCAAGAGAACCACCAAAATCCAAGAGACTGTATTCCAAATGAACCGCACTGGACAATTCCCAGCATGCCTTTGTAGACCGGGGGGGGGGGGGGTGGGGCGTTACCTTAATGGTACTCTCATGAACTGAGGAGTCCTAAAACATGTTGTGGTTGTCTGAGGAGAAGACGGACTTGACAACAAAATACATTTTTGGGGTACCAACCCGCCAGTCCACGTCTACTTTAAAGGAAAACAGAAACAAACACCCGATGACCACAAAACAGAACAAAACAATCTCCGCCAATGAACCTGGGGCCGGCCGATTCTAGGAGTTTCTTTAAGTTGGGCTCTGGGTCGTGAAGCGACGCCTCCTTCTGGGCAGTCATCCTTTTATGGACCCCGTGACCAGAAGGGGCGGAGTCAGTTACCTTCACTGGGCAGTTTTTCAGTAATGTGGATTAGCAGCATCGCCCCCTGCTCAGTCCAGGGTGGAACTACAAGCACACGTGGATCTCTTTATGGAAGCTCCCACAATTCACAGTGCGTGTCAGGGCAAAATACAAGGCATAGAGTCCGATGCCCTCTCTGCGGACCTCCTCGATCAAATTATGGGTGAGGAACAGATCAGGGAAGCAAGGGGGATCAAACCAAAGCAAAGCTCTGGGTGTCCTCAGGAGTGCAGTGACCTCAAGAACTGTGAGCAAAAAGAAGAGGTCAGAAGTCATGGAGGCGACCAAGAACCCAACTGACCATCTGAGCGGCACTCCATCAACCTGCCGTTTACGGTACAGCGGCCAGACTGAAGCCAGTCTTGAGAAGAAGGCATTTAATGGACTCTGATAAAACACAATCTGGTGTGAAGAAACAAAACTGAACCATCTGGGCAGAACTCCAAGCACTATACCTGGTGGAAGACCACTCAGCGCTCATCTCCTGACTAATAGCAGTGATGGCAGCAGACCAGAAGGGGGCGCCACTTCACAACCGAGTGACCACAGAGAAGGAGCTCTGCTCTGACCCGATGGATTTTGGTAGCTCGGCTTGCTGCTGCTGCACTAGCTGAACATCTGGTGGCTTTGGCATAGGCTGGCACCACATTTGAATAATGGCATGCCAGCCTATACTGCCTGCAGACTCAGCACTGGCATCACCCCCCCGTCTGAGTTGAATACCACCACAGAGGACTCCACAGGCACTCAGACCCCCTCGGTTTCTTGTAGCTGTCACTTGAAGTGGATGCATTTGCCACTTTTGTCCCTCAGTCTCCACTCGATAACCCATAATGACAAAGTGGCAGCAGGCCTTCAGGAAGGTTTACAGATTTATTCAAGTCAGAACCTAACATTTCCTTCTCATTTTTTCAGTACTTTGAAGAAGACCCCTTTAGGAGCACTTCCAGCTTTGTGCCTTCCACTGTTCACCACAAGCACAACAAAAATCACACAACACTCTTCTTCTTCTTTCTTGCCTCCTCTTCCTCCTCCTTCACTCCTCCTGGTAAGCTTCATCTTCTCCCACCCAGCTCCGGCTGTCCGGAGTAGTGAAAATGATATCAAGTATACATCTTTAATCACATAGTTTATTTTGTCATTAAAGTAGAACATCATAAACTTCATCTTAAAATTGTTTAATTTACTAGTTTCTCAATCCCATCGTAACTAAAGTAGCACGTTAAATGCTTTGTTTTGTATTTGATCTTCTATGTGCTCTGTGTGTGTGACTCACCACTTTCTCTTCCTCCGACACGACACAGAATCCATGACATTCATGATATTACAGCTCTCTGAATAACTAAAATACTGAGATGTATACTTGATATCATTTTCATGATGATAGGAGTTAAAGCATGTTGTTAAACATGGGCACACGGTGGCGCAGTGATTGTTCATATCTCACACAAGATGCTTACAGCGCCGTACGTGACCTTCGATGAAATAATTTATTGTAGCAGTCCTGTCTCTTTCAAACATGCTAACCTCCAATTCCTGTCCTTACTTTTCTTTCTTTAAATACCCAATCGCCACACAATCAGCTCTCTAATAGACGTTAAGCCATCTGTAAGCTTAGAACGCCGATTCTTCAAAACTTTTAAGGAAATTGAAATATCTTCATAGTACGTGTTTAATTATTCTATCCATCTATCCTTCCAGTGTCGTGTCAGCACCAGCAAGAAAACAGCGAGAGGCAGGAACAATCTATGAACGGAGCGCGAGCTCCTCGCTAGCACTGTGACACTGTGTCCTCACATGTTCAATTATTAACAATATAGATTATTTAAATGATGTTAACATTTTATCTGTATAATATAATAAACATACAGTGGTGTGAAAAACTATTTGCCCCCTTCCTGATTTCTTATTCTTTTGCATGTTTGTCACACAAAATGTTTCTGATCATCAAACACATGTAACCATTAGTCAAATATAACACAAGTAAACACAAAATGCAGTTTTTAAATGATGGTTTTTATTATTTAGGGAGAAAAAAATCACACCTGAGTTCAATTTCCGTAGCCACCCCCAGGCCTGATTACTGCCACACCTGTTTCAATCAAGACATCACTTAAATAGGAGCTGCCTGACACAGAGAAGTAGACCAAAAGCACCTCAAAAGCTAGACATCATGCCAAGATCCAAAGAAATTCAGGAACAAATGAGAACAGAAGTAATTGAGATCTATCAGTCTGGTAAAGGTTATAAAGCCATTTCTAAAGCTTTGGGACTCCAGCGAACCACAGTGAGAGCCATTATCCACAAATGGCAAAAACATGGAACAGTGGTGAACCTTCCCAGGAGTGGCCGGCCGACCAAAATTACCCCAAGAGCGCAGAGACGACTCATCCGAGAGGTCACAAAAGACCCCAGGACAACGTCTAAAGAACTGCAGGCCTCACTTGCCTCAGTTAAGGTCAGTGTTCACGACTCCACCATAAGAAAGAGACTGGGCAAAAACGGCCTGCATGGCAGATTTCCAAGACGCAAACCACTGTTAAGGAAAAAGAACATTAGGGCTCGTCTCAATTTTGCTAAGAAACATCTCAATGATTGCCAAGACTTTTGGGAAAATACCTTGTGGACTGATGAGACAAAAGTTGAACTTTTTGGAAGGCAAATGTCCCGTTACATCTGGCGTAAAAGGAACACAGCATTTCAGAAAAAGAACATCATACCAACAATAAAATATAGGGCATGGAAAGCCAGTAACGTGGGATGTGATGCCAGGAATTCTATTTGGTTTGTGGTACCTCTCTGGATACCCACAGGGCACGTTGGGAACTTTAGTCCTGTTGGGATCCGTGGGTACCGCCAGGGGGCGCTGAATGGGTATTAATAGTCCCTACTTTATGGGGCTTTGGCCCTACCTGGACCCGTGACTCTGGAAGTACTCCTGGGTTCTGTATAAAGGAAGCATCCCCCCCTTCGGCACAAGGAGTAAGAGTTGGGTGGAAGAGCATGAAGCTCACCTGGAGGAGTGGAAGGAGAGAAGGAAACAGAGTTCTCATTCGCTGAGCATCTTGGCACACAAATCAATAATGAATAATAATGAGGGACCATCAAGCAGTGCTGGCATATACAGTTCCTCTCCAACATACTGGGCTGACATACAGTTCCCAGCTATGTAGCCCTTAGGCACCTAGGGTCACGTTGTGAAAAGGGTTAAAATATGTAATGGACTGGCATCCCGGACTGATCAAGTATCCTTACCTGGCCAGAATACCGGATGGCACATGTGGACTGGCATCACGGCTAAGACTAATCAGGGATCAGGGATGCCAGTACAATGGAATTACCTGAGAGAGATGAGCACAAAGGGTCACATTTTGAAAGGGTTAAGATATGTAATGGACTGGCATCCCAAATGGGACTGATCAAGGATCTTTACCTGACCAAGATGCCCGATGGCACATGTTGACTGGCATCCTGACTGGGATTGATCAGGGATTAGGGATGCCAGTACATTTGAAAGATGGGAGAAAGATGAACACTACTGAACATTTTCTTCCCCAGTACACCAGATGGCAGTATCCCTGGGTTGGGATTGCCACACAGCCACCCGCAGGGCATGCTGGGATCTGTAGTCCCATTGGGTAGCCTTGGGAAGCTGCAGAGACTCACAACTTCAGGGACTCCCAACAGGTCATGCACTAGCACCGGGAGCAATCCTGGGTCATCGATAAAAGGTGGAGTCGGGGGGAAGATGACGAAGCTCGAATGGAGAAGTGGAAGGTGAAGGAAGACAATTATTGTGAGATTTCCAACAGCCTTTGCAAGCTATTTGAATGCAAATTAACCTTTTTGTTTTGTCGGGACTGTGTAATTATGTCTGGGGTTTGGGGTGCTGTCCCCTAGTGGTCACAGATGGCAGTACGTACTGAATGCTTGATAAAGGGTTTTGTTTGTATAACATAAGAATCTGGAAAGCCATTACAGGAACAAAGTGTGCAAAACCAGCGAGACGAGCCGTGCCACCTGTCTGTTAAGACCCAGCAGAGTGAGGGGGTGAGGTGACTCACTGCTTGGCAGGATGGCACTCCAGACGAGTGCCGGGACATTACTGGGTGGGATCTCAGGCTCCATATGGCCCGTGTTCAGATTCTGAGCCATCTGCTTCACTTTGACGGTTCTTGCTTTCTTTTTCACCTGCAGTCTGTGAGATCCGAGAGGAGAGCGGATGGAAGCTGCAGCCGTACAGGAGGACAAAGCCCAGTGGAGGGAGACAAAAATTAAAGCGGGTATTAATGGATCAAAAATGATGAAATTAAATTCTGTCGCACCTGTCTCTGAGGTCTGTTTGATCTGCGCCTCGCTCCGAGGAAGACCGTCCTAATATCAGTAATGATTAGCGCGGGTCCCGAGTGTCGCCTCCGCTGCCTACATGTTTGGTGTTGGAGAATCCAATCAGACACTCCGGTGCTCCACGCTTTAACCCTCGAGGGCCTGAGTTTAGAGTGAGCAAGAAAAACAGAACACCTTCTTCACTGTGCCGCTCCTGCAGGTGACGCTTGATAAGCTCAGGTAATTAGAACTTTAGGACAATCTGGACGAGAGCAGGACATTCAGCCCCTCAAAGATCGCCAGTCCTGTCCACTTAATTCTTCCAAAAAAACGTCAAATTGAGTTCTGAAAGTCCCTAACGTCTTACTGTCCACCGTACTACTTGGTCGCTTATTCCAAGTGTCTGTCGTTCTTTGTGTAAAGAAAAACTTCCTGATGTTTGTGCGAAATTTATCTTTAAGTTTCTAACTGTGTCTCCATGTTCTTGATGAACTCATTTTAAAGTCACCGTCTCGACCCACTCGACTCATTCCCTTCATAATGTTAAACACTTCAGTCAGGTCTCCTCTTCATCGCCTGTAAAGGCTCAGCTCTTTTAATCTTCATCATCACTCATCCCCTGTAGCCACCCATAATCAGCCTGGTCGCTCTTCTCAGGACCTTCTCCTGTGCTGCTGTGTCCTTTTTGTATCCCAAAACTGCACCCAGGACTCCAGATGAGGCCTCACCAGTGTGTTATAAAGACTTGAGCAGACCCTCCTGTGACTTGTACTCCACACGTCAAGGCGCTATATAACCTGACAGTCTGTTAGCCTTCTAAATGGCTTCTGAACACTGTCTGGCAGTTGATAGCGTTGAGTCCACTACGACTCCTAAATCCTCCTCATACGATGGACTCTCGATTTTCAGACCTCCCATTGTGTATTCAGACCTCACTTCCTACGTGTAATATTTTACATTTACTGACATTAAGCTGTTAAAATTTTTCAGCTCCTTTAATTTTCCCTCATAACTCGCCCCCTGTAGCACTGGAATCAGCCTAGTTGCTCTTCTCTGGACCTTCTCCAGTGCTGGTATGTCTTTATGGAGCCATAAACTTCACCCAGGACTCCAGATGAGGCCTCACCAGTGTGTTGTAAAGACTGAGCAGAACCTCCTGTGACTTGTACTCAACACATCAAGGCGCTATATAACCTGACATTCTGTTAAAGGCTTCTGAACACTGACGGGCAGTTGATTGTGTTGAGTCCACTATGACTTCTAAATTCTTCTCATGAGGTGTACTTTTGAATTTTCATACGTCCCATTGTGTATGTAATCCTAATATTTTTAGCTCCTACATGTAATACTTTACATTTACTTAAAGATAAACTCCCTTGACTTGTACTCCACACATCAAGGCGCTATATAACATCACATTCTGTTAGCCTTCTCAATGGCTTCTAAACACTGGCTGGAAGTCAATACCTTACAGTCCACTACGACTCCTAAATCCTTCTCTTGAGGTGGACTTTTGATTTTCAGACCACCCATTGTGTATTCAAACTTCCCTTCCTACATGTCATACTTTACATTTACTGACATTAAGTTGTTAAAACTTTCAACTCTTTTAATCTTTCCTCATCACTCATCCCCTGTAGCCCATAATCAGCCTAGTCGCTCTTCTCTGGACCTTTCTCTTGTGCTGCTATGTCTTTTTTAGCCCAAAACTGCACACAGGACTCCAGATGAGGCCTCACCAGTGTGTTATAAAGACTTGAGCAGAACCTCCTGTGACTTGTACTCCACACATCAAGGCGCTATATAACCTGACATTCTGTTAGCTTTCTTGTTGGCTTCTAAACACTGTCGGGAAGTCGATAGCTTAGAGTCCACTATGACTCCTAAATCCTTCTCATAAGGTGGACTCTCAATTTTCTGACCCCCGATTGTGTATTCAAACCTCACATTTTTACTTCCTATGTGTAATTCTTTACATTTACTGACATTATATTTTATCGTCAACAAATCTGCCCAATTCTGTCTGCTATCCAAGTCCTTCTGTGATGATATATTGGATTCCAAATTATCTGCTAATCCACCTATCTTGGCATCATCTGCAAACTACACCAGCTTGTTCCTTATATTCCTATCTAAATCATTTGTCCACCCATCCATTATCCAACCCCCCATATCCTAACTACAGGGTCATGGGGGTCTGCTGGCGCCAGTCCCAGCCAACATAGGGCGCAAGGCAGGAACAAATCCCAGGCAGGGTGCCAGCCCACCACAGGGCACACACACACGAAGCACACACTAAGGACAATTGTAGAATCGCCAAACCACATAACCTGCATGTCTTTGGACTGTGGGAGGAAACCCACGCAGACACGGGGAGAACATGCAAACTCCACGCAGGGAGGACCCGGGAAGCAAACCCAGGTCTCCTAACTGCGAGGCAGCAGCGCTACCCACTGTGCCACCCTAAATCATTTATTTAGATTAAAAATAGCAGCAGCCCCACCACTGCCCCCTGCTGGTCACCACTCTTAACATCAGCCAATTCTGATGAGGATCCTCACACCATCACCCTCTGCTCCTTGTGTCTGAGCCAATTCTGCAACCACCCACACACCACACCCTGAACTGCCACTTCTTTTAATTTGATGCCCACCCTCTCATGTGGCACCTTATCAAATGCCTTCTGAAAGTCCACATCAATAATCTCCTCTGCTCCTCTCTGGTCGTATCCTTTTGTTTCCTCCTCATAGGATTCCAGCCTGTTAGTAAAACACGACCTCCCTCTTCTGACCCCACGCTGGCTGTCCTATCCTTGCCAGGTGTTGCTCAATCTTATCCTTAATAATTCCTTCCATTAATTTTCCTGTGATGTAATGGACGGCATACAGGGACTGGCATCCCTGCTGGGACTGAACAGGGATCCTTACCTGGCTGGAAGGCCAGTATAATGGAAGGACAGGGGAAGACAACTTATTCAGGGTATTTTCTCCCCCAAAGTGCTAGGTGGCAGTGTCCTTGGTTTACGGTACCTCTATGGATACCCACAGGGCATGTTATGTTAGGTAGAATGCCCAGTGGGGGCTGGCTAGGTGGTCTCGTGGCCTCAGAACCCCGGCAGATTTTTTTTTCTTCGGACCTTACTTTATTCTTTGTTATTTAGTGTTGCATAATCTTATTTTTTATATTTTACTTTTTTCTTTCTTCACCTTGTAAAGCACTTTGAGCTACGCCATGTGTATGAAAACCAGCGATAGAAATAAATGTTGTTGTTGTTGTTGTTGGGATATTTTGTCCCATAGATCAGCCCCACTTGGTCCCAGCAGTGCCACTAGGGGGTCAGTCAGTCAGTCAGTACCCAACCCGCTATATCCTAACACAGAGTCACGGTGGTCTGCTGGAGCCAATCCCAGCCAGCAAAGGGCGAAAGGCAGGAACAAATCCTGGGCAGGACGCCAGCCCACCGCAGGGCACACACACACACACACACCAAGCACACAGTAGGAACAATTTAGGATCACCAATGAACCAAACCTGCATGTCTTTGGACTGTGGGAGGAAACCCACGCAGACACGGGGAGAACATGCAAACTCCACACAGGGAGGACCCAAGAAGCAAACCCATCTCTCCTTACTACCACTGCGCCACCGTGCCACCCCAATAGGGGGTGTTGAAGGGATTAATGGTCCCTGCTTTACGAGACCTCGACCTTACCGACGTGGAAGTGCTTTCAACAGACAGTCACGTGACAACGGATGTACTCCCAGGTTTTGTATAAGAGAAGCAGAGGGTCAGTCGGGTGGAAGTGGACGAAGCTCACCTGGAGGAGCGGAAGGAGAGCCGGAAGGAGAGACTGAAGAAGTGCAGCGTGTTGGTTTGTGCCTTCTTAAAACCTTTGTAGAAGGTAGAAATAGAAGAGGAAACCTTTTATTTAACTCGAGTCTTGCTGTGCCTAGCCTCACATCGAGCTATGGCATCCTCCATTTACAGTTGAGGCCAAAACTGTCCATCCACCAAACTCCGAGTCTCCCAACTCCACACACATTCCCTGTGTTGAGTCCATTAGGGGGTCATCAGTGGTCACGTCACAAGAGGAGCTGAGAGGCAGGCTGATTTCAGCCCTCATTTCTTCTTCTTATTCGTCTTCATCTTCTCCCATTCCTATGTGGAGTTACTGTGCCCGGTCAGCCTCGTCTGCCAAGTCCACACCACTTCGGTCTCGTCAGTCCAGGCTTTCTCTCCCACTTTTGATTGCCTCGTTTCTTATTCGGTCCTCCTTTGTAACTCCACACATCCAGTGGGTGCAGTGCAGGCTACTTCAACGAATCCAAAATTGGAATGACATTTTGTACACGTAATGATTCCTTTTATTTGCCCGTGTGCATGTGTTCTATGCCAGTGTGATATTCTCAGAGGGTGCAGTCACACCGTCTGTTCCTACTCTTCTTGAAGACACAAAGAGAGTTCTTGAAGGAATCACCAGAAGTTGGGACACCTGTGCAAATTGTTTGCTTCATTTACTTGCATTGAGGTCGTAACTTATTAGTTGTTCCCAGGAGAAGGCCCACTTGTACTATTCTAATATTCCCAGTTTTGGCTAACCTAAACTTTACATGTACAGCTCTGGCAGCTTACTGCTTACCTTTTCACCATTTTAGGTCATTCACTGCATTTCAGCTGATTACATCTGAAGAAAAACGAAAACTGGTAGCGTATGACATCACGTACAGGCAGCTTCCTGAGAACTGACAATGGGTTGTAGCAGGGCTACCACTGGAAGGACTCCATTTCCCAGCAGCCCCCAAAGGGGATTACCCTTCTTTGGATGTCTGAAATGGGCGCAGGGGGACAAGAAGGGCCAGCGGGAAACTTGAAAAGGCGGCAGGAAAGGGAGGCCTGTGTTTCTGTGTATCCCGTGTGTCCAGCGTTACCACTGTGAAGTCATTTGTACCTGTGGATGAATGGTCTGTCTCGTGCCCACCTGTCGTGAGAATTGGGGTGGGTTAGTCGTCGTCCGTCTTCAGAGGGAGCGTTAACACACCAAAAATTACCCCATGCCACTCAGGACTATCGGTAGGACTGTTTAAGTCATTTATTACGGAAGTTGTTCCCGGGATCGTCATCTTCATCATTTTTACTCCATACCATTTCATTCATTTCTGCAGCATTGGAGCTGTGATAAGGACATTGGCGTGACTGTTTATTGTTCTCTGTAATATCTGTATCACTGAAGCAGAACAACAACAACAACAACATTTATTTATATAGCACATATTCATACAAACAGTAGCTCAAAGTGCTTAACATAATAAAGAATAGAAAAATAAAAGACACAATAAGAAAATAAAATAAATCAGCATTAATTAACATCGAATAAGAGTAAGGTCCAATGGCCAGGGTGGACAGAAAAAACAAAAAAAACTCCAGACGGCTGGAGAAAAAAAAATAAAATCTGTAGGGATTCCAGACCATGAGACCACCTGACCAGTCCCCTCTGGGCAATCTACCTCACATAAATGCAACAGTCCTCTTTGGATTTCGGGTTCTCACGGAAGGGCTTGATGATGATGATGGTCACGTAGAATTCTGCCTTTTAGTCCATCCATCATTGTTGGAGCATCATGATGCTTTGAGTAGGTGGAGGTGGCGCAGGCCACCACCACAAAGAAACCGGAAAAAGAAACAGAAAAGAGAGTAGGGGTCAGTACGGATTTAGAGCTACCCTGAATAGTTATTATGAGGAAATTGAACATATAGAGTATCAGGATTAAGTTAAATTAAGTTAAATTGAAGTTATAGAAAGGCCATGTTACAGTAATGTGTTTTCAGCAGTGTTTTAAAGTGCTCTACTGTATCAGCCTGGCGAATTCCTATTGTTCAGCTATTCCAGATTTTAGGTGCATAGCAGCAGAAGGCCGCCTCACCACTTCTTTTAAGTTTTGTTCTTGGAATTCTAAGCAGACCCTCATTTGAAGATCTAAGGTTACGATTTGGAATATAAGGTGTCAGACATTCCGATATATAAGATACAGCGAGATTATTTAAGGCTTTATAAACCATAAGCAGAATTTTAAAGTCAATCCTGAATGACACAGGTCACCAGTGTAGTGACGCTCAGACTGGGGTGATGTGTTCGGATTTTCTTTTCCTAGTTAGGATTCTAGCAGCTGCATTTTGCACTCGTTGCAAATGATTTATGTCTTTCTTGGGTAGTCCTGAGAGGAGTGCATTACAGTAATCTAGTCGACTGAAAACAAACGCGTGAACTCATTTCTCAGCATCTTTCAGTGATATAAGAGGTCTAACTTTACTTATGTTTCTTAAGTGAAAAAATGCTGTCCTAGTGATCTGATTGATATGCGATTTAAAATTCAGATTACAGTCAACAGTTACCCCTAAGCTTTTTACCTCCGTCTTGACTTTTAATCCTAATGTATCCAGTTTATTTCTAATAGCCTCATTGTATCCATTATTGCCAATCACTAAGATTTCAGTTTTCTCTTTATTTAACTTGAGAAAGTTACTATTCATCCATTCTGAGATACAAGTCAGACATTGTGTTAGTGAATCAAGAGAGTCGGGGTCATCAGGTGCTATTGATAAGTACAGCTGTGTGTCATCAGCATAGCTGTGGTAGCTCACATTGTGCCCTGAGATAATCTGACCTAACGGAAGCATGTAGCAGAAGGGGAGGGTTGTCTAATTTTTGTTCTTGTTAATTGATTTTTAATTTAATATATTAATCACACATTAGGTTGATTCGTGTCTCTATCAGTGAGTGGGTCAGCCCAAGGCTTGGGTGCGTTCCTGGAATCCCCACCGAAACAATAAATAAATCAGCGTCCTGTCGACAGTGTGAATCTGAGTGGCACCGGACCACCACAAGTTAGCCATTGAAAACTGACAAAAAGTGAAAAGGCACAATGGAAAGGCGCTATATAAATGGAATGTATTATTATTATTTATTATTAATGTGCAATGTTCACTGCCTAGAAAGGGACCTGAAGTACAGTCTGTATATCATAATTAACACTTGTGAGGTTTAATATGTTCATCACGTTGTAGCAGTGCCACCGTGGGAAGAACTCCATTTCCCAGCAGCCCAAGGGGGATAACCAGCATAGGATGACAGGAATGGAAGTAGGGGCTGCTGGGGCCGAAAGAGGCCAGCGGGCTAGTTGAAAATAGGGGGGCCATGACGGAGCAACGGGAGATCGGTGTTTTTGTGCGTCCAGTTGGACGTATTGTCTGAAAAGTTAATTATGCTGTGGAAGGGCCAGTGGGAAACTTGAAAAGGGGGCAAGAGAGGGAGGTCTGTGTTTCTGTGTATCCCGTGTGTCCCGTCCAATGTAACCACTACAGAGTCATTTGTACCCGGGATCGTTTCTCGCCAAGGATGAATGGACTGTCTCATGCCCGCTTGTCGTGAAAGTAGCAGTGGATTAGTCGTCGTGTGTCTTCGGAGGGAGTGTTCCACCCCCCCAAAAAAAAAATCACCCCTCGCTGCTCAAGACTACCAGTAGGACTGTTTAAGTCATTTATTACGGAAGTTGTCCTCGGGATCATCATTTTTACTCCATACCATTTCATCCGTTTCTGCAGCATTGGAGCTGTGATAAGGACATTGGGTGTAAGAATTTATTGTCGTGAGTTTTTATTGTCATGTTTATTGTTGTGAGTTTTTATTGTCGTGAGTTTTTATTGTCGTGAGTTTTTATTGTCTTGAGAGTTTATTGTTGTGTTTATTGTTGTGAGTGTTCATTGTTGTGAGTGTTTATTGTCTTTAAAGTTTATTGTCATGTTTATTGTTGTGAGTATTTATTGTTGTGAGAGCTTATCATGTTTATTGTTGTGTTTATTGTTGTGAGAGCTTATTGTCATGTTTATTGTTGTGAGTATTTATTGTTGTGAGAGCTTATCATGTTTATTGTCATGTTTATTGTTGTGAGTATTTATTGTTGTGAGAGCTTATCATGTTTATTGTCATGTTTATTGTTGTGAGTTTTTATTGTCTTGAGAGTTTATTGTCTTTAGAGTTTATTGTCATGTTTATTGTTGTGAGTATTTATTGTTGTGAGAGCTTATCATGTTTATTGTTGTGAGTTTTTATTGTCTTGAGAGTTTATTGTCGTGTTTTTAGTTGTGAGTTCTTATTGTCTTTAGTTTTTATTGTTGTGTTTATTGTTGTGAGAATTTATTGTTGTGTTTATTGGCACAATGGAAAGGCGCTATACAAATAGAATGTATTATTATTGTTTATTATTAATGTGCAATGTTGACCACCTAGAAAGGCAGCAGAAGTACAGTCTGTATATCATAATTAACACTTCTGTGGTTTAATATGTTTGGCACGTTAACACACATTACAATAAAATTCATATCACCATGCCATCGTTGTAATATTTTATATTATAATAATGTACGCTAGTCATCATTTGGCTCGTTTTGGCTGCAATTCCCTACTTGACCAAGGGGTGTCGCCATTTCCCAGTTTCTCCCTAATCTTGTGTACTCCTGAGTCACAGTTGCTTTTAATATTCCCACGTTTCCCCCGTCAATTTTCATTTTATAAATCACGATGTTTGAGTGAGAAGGTGCACACGTACATTTTGAGCCCTTTTTGTTGTGCGTACGCAAGCTTTATAAATGAAGCCCCCGGCCTTTTGGAGGAGCGCTCTATAGTCAGATTAAACAAAAATGGAACTGTTTGGCCATACTGATCATCGCTTTGGATGGAGGAAAAAAAAGGGTCAGGCTTTCAAGCTAAAGAAAACCATCCCATGAAGACGATGAAGGATGGCAATGGCAGCATCATGCCGTGGGGACAAAGAACTCAAGGAATTTAACAAACCAGAGGAGGCCATTCAGTCCATTTGTCACTCGGTTGTTTCACCAATAGCTACACTGTCCCCAACGCTGTCCCCAACGTCTCATGCAGATCCTTCTTTAAGGTCATCCAGGTTTCTACTTCAACTCCATGGTGGTTTGTTCCAGAGTTACGCAACTCTTTGCATAAAGAAGAGCTCCCTGGCTCCAGTTCTAAATGCACTTCTCCTCAGTCTCCACTAGGGGTCCTCGAATATAAGAATTGCACTGGTCTTCTTTATCAATGCATTGCATCAATTCCACATTAACATCTGCAGTGCATTCTCTGTTTGAATGTATTTTGCAATGTCTGTAATAATAAATTGCACTGCATTTGTAATTCCAACAGATGGTGCAACGCAAACATTTGTTGCAATAAAACGACACAATAATAATAGGACACCATGAGGGGTCCTTTATACTTTTTTTTTTAATCTTCTGGAACCTCATTTACAAATCTTGCATATGCATATTTTTAGCATCTTTTTGTGCATAGTATTAAAATGTATTGCATTTTTCATTCCAACAAATGGTACATCTCAAACATTTGTAATACTATAATGCATTGCATATTATATTCCAACAAATGGGGCATCACAAACATTTGCAGTAATAAAATGCATTGCATTTTTCATTCCACCAGATGGCCCATCACATGCTGCTTTCATGAACCTCCTACCAAATGAAATTTAACAAAGCTGCAGCAACTGGATGATCACACAGATACACAGACACTTGTCCTTTTTCAAAGGTGATGAAGCTTATTTCTCTCCATCCAGCAGTTACTTTCTGTTGGATGAATTCTGCGTTAACATTTGCAGTGCACCCTCTGTCTGAATGTATTTTGCAATGTACGTAATAATAAATTGCACTGCGTTTGTCATTCCAACAGGTGGCGCAACACAAACATTTGTAGCAATTAGCAGCCGTTTCCCGGTTCTCCCAATGTAACCAGAGGACTTTACTGAGCTCATAATGCAATAAGGGCGCCTAGCAAAAATAACGCGGCTTTTCCTAACCACAAACTGTGACGTTACACTAATGCACAAGTTACATGTGATGCCAAGATGAGACTGGCACATGTGATGCCAAGCTGCCCCAGGTCAGTCCGCAATTCTTTTATTTCTAGGCTGGACTTGGTGGCTGAAGTGCTGGTAAGGTAACTGGCTGGACCCCTCAGTGTCTCATATGGCCTGTGCTGTTCTTTGTATCAGTAATCATTACACGTGCCAGGTACTGCGGGCTACCTGCTCAGGCACTGGCACCCCCCCTAGAACGTAGAAGAAGGGCACTATAATGCCACACATAATCTTGTGTGTTCTGCTGTGGATGCTCCTGAATGTGGGTGGGGGGGGGTGGTCTCGATGTGTCAGGTGCTGCGTCGTCATTTCGTCTGTGAGGTTGATTAGGCGAGTTTATGAATGCACGTTTCCAAGATGGCTGTGATGTATTACGGGGTAAGTCGCGTAGAAATGGAAACCTTTTTTTTTTTTTTTGCCGTACATATTATCCTGGTGTGTGTTTGTGTGTGTGTGCCCTGAGGTGGGCTGGCGCCATGCCAGGGATTTGTTCCTGCCTTGCGCCCTGTGCTGGCTGGGATTGGCTCCAGCAGACCCCCGTGACCCTGTATTAGGACATAGCAGGTTGGAGAATGACTGACTGACTGACTGAGTGACATATTATCCTGTTTCGGTGTGTGCATACAGTATGTTCACACTTGAATGAAGCCCCTCTGGTCCTTTTCTTTGTTTAATTCCTGCCTAATTCCATCACGTGCACCGGTGTATCCACTAGGGGGTGCCCTTGGGGCAGGCTGAGGACGTCTCTCACCTGGCACAGGGGTGTTGTGGGATGTCAGAGTGGCCTGCTCAGCCCAGCTCGCCGTGTCCCTCATCAGGTGACAATGAGAAGGACAAGGCTGAAGGATTTTTCCAAATGTGTGTTTGTGTGTGGACTCCAGTCCAGATGTGACTGCTACCTGGCATTTCCTTCAAGACCCCCGTGCCACAGACGGCTGACTGATTCCCGCCTGAACACGTCTCACCTCCCAGACGGAGCCGCACTGAGAGGAGAAAAAGAAAATGGATGTGAGAAAGAAAAAACTCTATTAGTCTCACTAGAGCAATCCCCAAAGCAAGAAATACATTTTGGAATTTAATAAAGTAAACACACGGGCTGTGAAATTGTTCAGTCCTAAAAGGCAGAAAAATATTCATAATGAAGAGCAAGGCAGGGGGAGATTGGGGGGTGGGGGGGGCTTGGTCTGAATTACGTAAATGAGTGTGTTTTTATTAAAAAGAAGAGCCGCTCACCGAATGAAATCCCGTCAAGCCAAGAGGGAACGGCAGGTTTAATACAGTCGGAAGCGCAAGAAAACAGAAACGCACCCGAGACGCACTCGATAACTTAAATAAAAAAAAAAAAAAAACACCCCCCCCGTCCCCCGTCTCCCCACGAATAAACTATAAATTATTCACAAGCAGCATAATAGAGGCCGCCGGCAGGGAAGAGGAAATCGAATCACGTTTTATTGCCTGCTCTATGAAAGGGACTGGGGGGGGGGGGTGGTTTTGGGGGGGGGGGCGGGGGGTGTGGGGAACGGCGGAGGGGCTGGCGGGTTTGGTGTTCGCTGATGTTTTCTCCGTGTCTGTTTCTGCTCATCCAATTGGGGTCAAATTTTATCTTCTGAAGAGAGCCGACTCGTTTGGAAAGGCCAGCCAGGGGGATTAATGAAAGGCTGGCGGAGGGGCCACAACTCGCCTCTTCCTCTTCCTCTTCTTCTTCTTCTTCTTCTTCTCTTTTCATTCCAGCATTTTGGGATTTGGCTTTTAATGTCCCTTCTGGCATTCAGAGAAGTGCAATCAATTGAGCGCAGTGGCTTGTCACTTCCACAATTCTTTCTTTCTGATTATCGACCGCCACTGCCTTGGCTTTGTACTGTTGGACCAGATGGGCCCAGCGTGAAGACGCCTGCGCCGCCAGCAGAGCTTCCAATGACATTTAGAAAACAGAACAGCAAGCCGATCACGAAACCATAGACTGGGGGGCACAGGGGCTGCTTTACACCTCGAGAGACTCGGGTTCAAATCGCAACCTCGGAAGAGACCTCATGTGTTCACCCTGGGCATAGGCTGGCCTTCCTCAGCCACTCTGGGGGTCCTACAAAAGCTGGGCAAACTTGTTAAATCAAAGATGAACACTCATACTGTCTGGGGGGCTCTGAAACCCTGCCATCCCAAACTGGATTAAACCAGTTTCAAAAGTTTATGTTATGTTCTGTTAGGCAAATCGTATTAGGGTATGTTATAAAATCTTAGGCTGTGTGACTGGCTGTGGGTTAAGGGTAGGGGTAGGGGGTGGCAGATCTCCAGAAAGCTGAAGACATTTTGCGGTGCCAGCCAGTCGTCCCTTTGATTGTCCTTAGACAAACAAATTAAAAATAAAAAGAAAAAAATGTAAGTCCAGAGCTTCATCTGGCAGGTCACTCAAGACAGTAATGTCACCTCATTCTGGGACACTTGGGGCTTTATGGTGGCTGAACCAGAGGGGGTGGAGTCAAAGATCTATCTATCTATCTATCTATCTATCTATCTATCTATCTATCTATCTATCTATCTATCTATCTATCTATCTATC
>JANRMT010062806.1:125329406-125346097 GCA_026402145.1 Polypterus bichir lapradei | reverse complement strand
GATCATTCCAATAAGTTGCAAAAGCATCATCAAAAATGCCCGCCAGAGGGGGAAATACGATCAAAACCCTGGCTAGACATGAAAAGGACCTCATGGAACCTTTTGTGAATGACACCACAGGGGGACTAGCATCCTGGCTGAAAATGAACTGAGATCCTTGCCCGGCTGGGGCGCACATGGTGTGGAAGGACTGGGGAAGACAATTGCTGAGGGCATTGACTTACCCGAAACACTGGATGGCAGCACCCCGGGTTACGATACCACCACGGATTTCCACAGAGCATGTTGGGAGCTGGAGTTCATTGGCTCAGCCCTGTTGGGTACCATGAGTGCCACCAGGAGGTGCTGAGGGGACTAGCAAGCCCTACTTTGTCAGGCTCCACCCTCATTCAGTTTGACTTCCAAGCTGCAGTCTTGGTTGTAATGCAAAGAACTTCCAGGTTTTGTATAGAAGGAGCAGCAGGCCTTAACTTGAGGATCCACAGTCAGGAGGAGGACGAGGAGAGGGAAGGGAGAAATGACAGAGAGATACCTAGAAAAGGAATTGTGGTTGTGGTGTGGGAAAAGATTACTGGAGTAAGAGTTTCACACCATAAAAAGCTTTTGTTTCATTGGACCTTACAGTATGTCTGAGCCTGTGGGTTGGGAGTTTGTGGACCTGCAGCGCCCCCTGGGGACCACACTTAATAAAAACAACAAAAAATAAATCCCCCCACCAACTTTCCAGAGGCACAAATGAAAGCTCTGTGGAGTATGAAAGGCAAAATGGCAAAAACAATTCAAAGAAAACACGTCCCAAAGCGGATATTTAGAGGCAAAGTCAAAAAACAGGGCCAAATGGACAAAATCCCGAAATTTCATGAAAGGCACCAAATAGACACGTTTTCATGCAAATGATGGAGTGCAACGTGCTTTACAAAATGTCAAAGATGGAGTTACTAGCAAAGAAAAACACTTAAATTAGATAAGAATAGTAAAGAATAAATAGTATACAAACATAACTAATGCACACTTACATAAGACAGATATAGAGATAAGAGAAACCGAGTATTTAAATATAGAGTGTTTCCATAGTAACAGGTGACATGAAGCAAACACCCCAAAACAGCCAAACAAAATGGCGTTGATGCTCAACTTTTAAATAACGTTTCCAATCAAGAAACTAGAGAGAGGATTGGATTCTTCCAGGTTTTATATAAGTGGAACATCCGGCCTCAACTGAAGGAGCCAGAGGTGGGAGGAGGAGGAGGACGATGAAGCTTACTGAGAGGAGCAGAGGAAGAAACGACAGGGAAATACTTAGAAACAGAATTGTGGTTGTGGTGTTGGAAAAGATTACTGGAGTAAGAGTTTCACACCATAAAAATCTTTTGTTTCACTGGAACTTATGTCTGAGCCTGTGGGTTGGGAGTTTGGGGATTTTTCCAGGTTTTGTAAAAGAGGAGCAGCCAACCTCAACTCGAGGAGCCAGAGGTGGTAGGGGGAGGACGAGGAGGACAAAGTTTACTGAGAGGAGTGGAGGAACAAAAGACAGAGGAATACTTAGAAACAGGGAGGAGGAGGAGGAGGAGGAGGAAGTACAACACAACACCTAGAAAAATCAGATAGATAGACAGATAATGTGAAAGGCACTATATGATAGATAGATAGATAGATAGATAGATAGATAGATAGATAGATAGATAGATAGATAGATAGATAGATAGATGAGAAAGGCACTATATAATAATACATAGATGTATAAGACACTATAGATAGATAGATAGATACTTTATTAATCCCAATTCACATACTCCAGCAGCAGCATACTGATAAAAAACAATATTAAATTAAAGAGTGATAACAATGCAGGTATAACAGACAATAACTTTGTATAATGTTAACGTTTACCCCCCTGGGTGGAATTGAGGAGTCGCATAGTGTGGGGTCTCCTCAGTCTGTCAGTGGAGCAGGACGGTGACAGCAGTCTGTCGCTGAAGCTGCTCCTCTGTCTGGAGATGATCCTGTTCAGTGGATTCTCCATGATTGACTGGAGCCTGCTCAGCGCCCGTCGCTCTGCCACGGATGTCAAACTGTCCAGCTCCATGCCTACAATAGAGCCTGCCTTCCTCACCAGTTTGTCCAGGCGTGAGGCGTCCCTCTTCTTTATGCTGCCTCCCCAGCACACCACAGCGTAGAAGAGGGCGCTCACCACAACCGTCTGATGGAACATCTGCAGCATCTTATTGCAGATGTTGAAGGACGCCAGTCTTCTAAGGAAGTATAGTCGACTCTGTCCTCTCTTGCACTGAGCATCAGTATTGGCAGTCCAGTCCAGTTTATCATCCAGCTGCACTCCCAGGTATTTATAGGTCTGCACCCTCTGCACAGTCACCTCTGATGATCACAATGTTTTTGTAACTTTCATCACCTTGAACTTAACCTTTCAAAGTCAGATATCTGTCACTTTCCCTCAGATCCTCCCTTGACGGGACTCTGACTTTGAACACTGAACGCACCGTATCTGTTCGACGGCCCATCCTGCCGTTTCTTTCTTCATCATATTCCAAGGATTCAGCTCTTCCTCACTAACTGTTCTGTGCAACTCCTTCTTCATCTTCTGGATCTCCTCTCGGCTCTCCTTTCTTTAGACTGCAATCCGACCTCTCCGGGGTCACAACCCACCGGCGGCTGCAGGCCTGCTGCTTGGAGTCAGGACCGGCTGTGACCGCAGTTGAAAAAGAGAAACAATTAGGAGAGGCCAAGATGTTGAAATCAGAGAAGGAACCGTTTATTATCTCCAATCCCCTTTTGTGGCTTTTAGGGTTGTGACAGGCGGCCAGGTCCCATGCCCGGCCGGGACGCCCCTTCAACACCTGATCTGGGGGAGCAGCCATGGGATGCACTCTACGTCCCCCAGAATGCTTTGTGGCAGCCCTCCTGGGTTACATCAGGGCCACAGGTGTGGGACTTCAGGACTCAGACCTGTTGGGCTCCATGGCCACCACCCGGAGGAGCTGCATGGCTTAACGAGCCTCTGTGGGCTGGAATGCAGCCACACCCGGAAGTGCAGCCTAATTAGGCCAATTACCACCTGGGGCTCTTCTGGGAGGGCTATAAGAAGAGCCTGCAGCCTCTACTCGGGAGGAAGAGGATGAGGTTGCTTGAGAGGAGTGGTGGTGCTGTCAGAGGAAGAATTGGTTTGGGACTGTGTTGGGCCTGTGGGACACGGGGAAGACATGCCCCACGGCTGAAGAGAAAAATAAAACTTTGTTTATTGAGCACGTGCCTCAGTGTGAATCTGTGCCAGGTCGGGGGCCTATATAGCGCCTTATTCACAGGGTGCAAATGTATACAAAACAAACAAAAAACCAAAAGAAGACTCAAACACGGGGGCGAAAACAAGGGTCCAGAAAAATATCAAAATATCAATTAAAAAACAAAAAAATGAGGGCTCAGCGGCCTTAACTATTTACCTGAAAAAAAAAAACTAAAAAACAAACAAAACAAATAAGACTCCCTCAAAAAAATTAAAAGCAAAACAGGGGCCAACAGCAGCTTACTGGGGTTCATGCCAGCCGCTGAGCCACCCAGTCTCTCTCACCTCCAACCACTCTGGAGGGCACTCCCCCCCCCCCCCCCCCCCCACGACTCCAGACTTCAATAACAGAAAGGTTCACTTCAATAGGGCATCACCATTCTTATCCCTGGGGGTATAACAACATTATCTAAATCATGACAATGACAAAAATGGAAGCAAAAGTGACAATGACACACTTAACGGTTACTTTTATTACA
This sequence comes from Polypterus bichir lapradei, assembly GCA_026402145.1. Taxonomy (NCBI): domain Eukaryota; kingdom Metazoa; phylum Chordata; class Cladistia; order Polypteriformes; family Polypteridae; genus Polypterus; species Polypterus bichir. Next base: position 125,342,320 of record JANRMT010062806.1, on the reverse strand, counting down.
TTACCAACCATCAGGCCGCATGATACCACCAATAATCTCAACATTTCCCATTGAAAATAAACCACACCGCAACTGAAACCCCCCACCCCCAGATATTCGATCTTCTGCATACCCACGTGAAGTTGCGCCACGTTTAAAACCGATGAAGGCTCCCTGCGGAAAAACACCAGATTGAAAATCATAAAACAACCCTGGTGATCAAGAAGCTCCTCGGTGACAGTATGTTTGAAAAATTAATTTTGTTATTTTTTATTTACAACCGTCGACTTCGAATAACCAGTCTACGTTAAGTGAAATGGGCAAATATACATCGGCTTCTCCTACGACCTCGCCAGCGGCACCAGGAGGCTCGTCTATCCAGGTCTCCATGGACTTCCATCGGGCAGGTGGCCCTGGCACCATAATTACTCCCGGGTCCTTAATTAAGGGGGTCGTAACTCCCTTAACCAGATGAGTCGGAGCTGGGAGGAAGAAAGGCAACACTCGACTGGAGGTGGTAAGAGATTTTTGTGTATTAGAGAGAGAGAGACCTGTGCTTTAGTGCTATCTTGTGGAATTCTGGAAGGAATACAATTGAATAAACCATCCTTTATTTGCACCCGGGACTCTCTGCGTGTTCGTGTTGGGAATTTGGGCCGTTGACATCCTGGTCTCACATCACAGCCTAAAATAGATATGAATAGAGAAGTACAGCAGAGTCCTTCATTGGAGTGGTTTGTCTCTATTGGTCTGTTTGTGGGTGGTACCCTAAGAGGCGGGGCCACCTGCCTATCACTGTCCAGTGCCGGCCCTCAGCTCGCTAAAGGTTAAGGAAAGGAGCAGTCCCTTGCGGTTCATTGAATGAGTTTCTCTGGTCATTATATGGGGCTTATTTGGGAAGCTTCTGGATTGCTGACCACTTTTGGGGTCAATTTTCCTCCTAAATGCCTCAGCTGCTCAACTGGTGTTTCCTGTCGCTCACCTCACTCCTCCTCCTACTGCTTCTCCTCCATGGGTTTCTCCATTTGACTTCCTGCTGCCGTAAGGGTCCGGTTCAAAACTCTATGCTTCTCCGGAAGGTTCTGCTCCTCAGTAATATGTAAACCCTCAAGAAGTCTCCCATCTGCCTGCGCTTGTGCTGGTCTGCCCACTGTCCCTCCTCTTGCCTGTCAGATGTGCTAAGGCTGGACGATGCTCCTCCGCTCTTTCTCTGAGCTGTGGGGTCATCATCTCCTGTTCTCTATTCTACCCAATTTATTTAAATACTGGCTGTCTTAACGCATGGACATGCTGGGCAGTGCCCCATGAGCTTAGGGGTCCCATGCTAATCCATGTATGTTGTGACTTGCTGAGTGGTTGTGTAGGAAAGGGGACCCCAGGGCACTGCTTTGCTGTTATGACGGCCCTGCTTGGAGCAAAAGGCATGGAGGTACAACACCGGTACATGATGGAGGACCTTAAATCTCTAAACTTACAGATGAACTTCCACTCTTCTGGCGGCGGGTGACGCTGTGACTTTGTAATCATCCTGGGACCCCCTCAGCTCTGCTCCGCTCCTTGTCTTCCACCTCAGTGTTACTGCCTCCCCATTACTCTCATTCCCCTTCACTTGTGCTCTCCGTGTGGCTCCTTCTCGTCTGTCACCACCGCTGAGTGACAACCCCTCAATCCTGACTCTCGTGTTTCTTTCACCCTTTTCACCTCCTCCTCCTCCTCCTTCTCTCTGGACCCCTGAGTTTGCTGAGATGTTCTACGAGGGGGAAGTCGAGCTAAAGTTAGAAAATGGGATTTATCCGAAAAGGGAACAAACCTGATGCTGTCATTTCTCACCCTTTTCGATGCACTTGTGCCACCTGCCTGGCAGTGCCAGGATTCCAGAAAAATACAAGATTTTCTCTTTTCCTAAGCAGTGGCACTGTAGCAAACTTTGGTCTGCCCTCTGCCGTTCTGGGGAAGATAATACCCCGTATAAGCCCTTCCCCCCCGTTCCATCCATCCGGAAGGTATCCCAGGTGGGTAAGAGCCCTGGCTTTATGACACACGGGTCAGATCAAGACAAAACAAAAGAAACGCTCTAGTGTGTGTTCCTTTTGTTATGCGGGGTACCGAGGGTTAACAAAACAAAGATAGCTAGCGGAACTCCCCCTGGCGGGTCGCTCATGCCAGTAATGGTGTCTCCTTCTGGGAGGCCTGAGTGGGTGGCCTCTTAGTACTGAGACGACAGTGTTAGAGACAGCGCCCCCTATCATCCTGGGCAGGTTATTTCATACCTCAGCTGAGCCTGTGAGGTTGTCCTCTGATGCTTGTGCGTGACAGGAGTTTGCTTTCAAAGTACCCCCAAGTCTTTACCTGTCTCCTGCGTTTTATCTTAGAGTATCTGATTTGCTTGTAAGTCTATCCATCCATCCATTATCCAACCCGCTATATCCTAACTACAGGGTCACGGGGGTCTGCTGGAGCCAATCCCAGTCAACACAGGGCACAAGGCAGGAAACAAACCCTGGGCAGGGCGCCAACCCACCACAGGATACAAACACACACACACCAAGCACACACTAGGTAAGATTTAAAATCGCCAATGCACCTAACCTGCATGTCTTTGGACTGTGGGAGGAAACCCACGTAGATATGGGGAGAACATGCAAACTCTACACAGGGAGGTCCCAGGAAGTGAACCCTTAAGGGTCTCCTAACTGCAAGGCAGCAGCACTACTCACTGTGCCACCTAGATAGATAGATAGATAGATGTGAAAGGCACTATATATAGATAGATAGATAGATAGATAGATAGATAGATAGATAGATAGATAGATAGATAGACGTGAAAGGCACTATATAGATAGATAGATATGAAAGGCACTATATATATATATATAGATAGATAGATAGATAGATAGATAGATAGATAGATAGATAGATAGATAGATAGATATGAAAGGCACTATATATATAGATAGATAGATAGATAGATAGATAGATAGATAGATAGATAGATAGATAGATAGATAGATAGATAGATAGATAGATAGATGTGAAAGGCACTATAGATAGATAGATAGATAGTCAGTCAGTCATTTTCCAACCCGCTATATCCTAACTACAGGGTCACGGGAGTCTGCTGGAGCCAATCCCAGCCAACACAGGGCACAAGGCAGGAAACAAATCCTTGGGCAGGGTGCCAGCCCACCCAGGGCACACACACATACACTAGGGACAATTTAGGATGGCCAATGCTCCTAACCTGCATGTCTTTGGACTGTGGGAGGAAACCCATACAGACACGGAGAGAACATGCAAACTCCACGCAAGGAGGACCCGGGAAGTGAACCTGGGTCTCCTAACTGTAAGGCAGCAGTGCAACTCACTGCGCCCCCTAGATAGATAGATAGATGTGAAAGGCACTATAGATAGATAGATAGATAGATAGACGTGAAAGGCACTATATAGATAGATAGATAGATAGATAGATAGATAGATAGATAGATAGATAGATAGATAGACAGACATGAAAGGCCCTATATATATAGATAGATAGATAGATAGATAGATAGATAGATAGATAGATAGATAGATAGATAAATAGATAGATAGATAGTCAGTCAGTCATTTTCCAGCCCTTTATATCCTAACTACAGGGTCACGGGGGTCTGCTGGAGCCAATCCCAGCCAACACAGGGCGCAAGGCAGGAAACAAATCCTTGGGCAGGGTGCCAGCCCACCGCAGGGCACACACACACACACCAAGCACACTCTAGGGACAATTTAGGATGGCCAATGCTCCTAACCTGCATGTCTTTGGACTGTGGGAGGAAACCCATACAGACACGGGGAGAACATGCAAACTCCACACAGGGAGGGAAGCAAACCCAGGCCTCCTTACTGCGAGGCAGCAGCGCTACCACTGCACCACCCTGCTTGTAAGCCCCCTTGAATAAAAGGATCTGGTAAATAATACTATTTAATACTACTAGTAATAATAATAATAATCATCTTCATCATCATCTTCCCAGTCCACAAAGTGTTTCTCAGTCTTATGCCACCACACAAGACCCCTGGTGTAGAGTAAAGCCCGGTTTTGAGTTGTGTGGAGCCCAGCAGTCCACGACACCCTGAAGGTCGAGCGCAATCCCATTGCAGGACCGCCGGATCGTTTAAAGTTTTATGTTGCAAGTCATTGTGAAATCAGCGTCACTGCCAGCAGTTCTATTCTACTTAGGATTGCTCTTCAGGTAAAGTAGAAAAGACGCAGTGATTTACAGCCCGTGAATGCACTTCTTGTTTTTTTCCAAACGTTCTTAATTTCCCTCGAAGGTGCTAATTGCATCCCACGGCACACTCCTACTTCACAATTTTCACTTTACTCCATAAATCCCCGGCTGCTAATGAGGCTTAATGGCCGCGTCTCACCGGTTTGATTAGTTACAGTGAGACTGGACTGACCGGTGGCACGCGGTGACAGAAGAGCAAACCCATGTTTTTTTTTTTATTTCATTCATTCTCTTGCATGACGAGGGGCAGACTTGACACGTCTAGTGCTGGTAAGAAGTTTACGTGGAATGGAAACAGCAGCACCATTTTGTTCAGTGGCACAGGATAAACTCAAAATGCTTTTCAAAAGGTCAATGCAATAGAAGGAAAGAAAAAATAATTAAAATTAGAGAAGATGAATAACGAATAAATCACACACAAAAAAATCAATAGGCACTGAGAAATGCCACACGGGCATCCTGGCCAATTCCTTACCCGGACGGGAAACTCCTAGCAAGCAGACAGAGAAGGGGATTAGAAACGATGGACAGGCAGCCCACTGGAAAGTGAAGATGTTGCTGAGTTTTTTTTTAAATTTATTCTCCCATGCTGGGGCATGCTGGGAAATGTAGTCCAGCTGAGCAGCCCTGCTGGGGTCACAGGGTGCTGCAGGAAGACAAGCTCCCTGCTATAATGGACTTCCATCGGACAGGTGGCCTTGGCACCATAATTACTCCCGGGTCCTTAATTAAGGGGGTCGTAACTCCCTTACCCAGGTGAGTCGGAGCTGGGAGGAAGAAAGGCAACACTCAACTGGAGGTGGTAAGAGATTTTTGTGTATCGGAGATAGAGAGACCTGTGCTTTAGTGCGACCTCGTGGAATTGTGGAAGGAATACGATTGAATAAACCATCCTTTATTTGCACCCGGGACTCTCTGCGTGTTCATGTTGGGGGTTTGGGCCGTTGGCATCCTGGTCTCACATCACAGCCTAAAACAGATATGAATAGAGAAGTGCAGCAGAGTCCTTCATTGGAGTGGTTTGTGTTTTATTTTGATGTTTGTTGTTTCATTTCCCTCTGCTGGTCCTTTTGTGGGCGGTACCCTAAGGGGCGGGGCCACCTGCCTATCACCATCCAGTGCCGGCCCTCAGCCGGTTAAAGGTTAAGGGAAGGAGCAGTCCGTTGCGGTTCATTGAATGAGTTTCTCTGGTCATTATATGGGGCTTATTTGGGAAGCTTCTGGACTGTTGACCACTTTTGGGGTCAGTTTTTGACTTCGCCTCCTGGATTTGTGTTTTTTATCGGACTTTGTTTGCCTTGGATTGCATTTGTTGCTTCAGGCAACTCATCGTTGCCTTTTGTGCTCTTTAAAAGCTAATTTTAGACCCATTTGTATTTAAAAATATTTTATTCATATATGAAGATCCTGTGTTTGCCCTCTTGTAACTAGCTGGCATCTGATGGTGCCAACATTGGCATTTTTAGTCATTTTGGGAGTTTTGTGCTCGGGGACCCCAAGTTCTTGGTAAGCAGAATTAAAATGTAGCTATGAAAAAGTCAAATTAAAAAAAGTAGGATTCTAGTTTTTCTTATTTTTTAATGATCCACCATGTTAGCCTGGCACATTCCTATTGGTAAAGAATTTCCGACTGACCACCTACTTAGCACTTGGAATAATAAGCAGACCACAGGTTACGTATGACTCTGCCTGTAGGGAGACAGTACACACCAAGATTTAGCAAGGAGCAAAGTTAGTTCAAGCTTTTGTAACCACAAGGGGGTGCCACTGAGCCTCCAAAACCACAGACATAGTATCGCCCCGGGTTCAAGTAGTTTATTTGTCACACAACCCAAGCACACACACAATTACAAAACATGTGTGAGTGTACCCACACCTATTATCTGTGGTGGGCTCCTTTGGCGGGAGTCACTTCTGGCGTCACAGCAGTGGACTCTTCTGGGTCATAAGGAAATCAGGGCAGCGCCCTCTTTTGGCACCCAAGTATCTTGACAGGTCTGCTTCTTCTAAACTCCATTTCCCATGGAACCCTGCGGGAGTCACCCCTTGGCTGGCATCACCATGAAGGCATTCACCTAGGACGCAGATCATAATGGGTGGGGTCAGTTGGCACGCTCATAGGAGCCATTAGGCTGCCCCCAATACGCGGGCATGTGTGTGTGGGTGACACTGTATATTATTAACCTTTTTCCATATTTTTTGTGTGACTAAGATCTTTAAAATGAAGACCCTTGGACTGTGGAGTTGTGTTGTCTTTTTTTCTTCAATATGTCGTCCTGCTGCTACAAAGCCCTTCTGGTGGCTGTGTCTGAACTCTTTTGAATTATTTGGAAAGCCTCCATCAAATGCAGTTGCATTTTATCTCAGAAAAACCGTCTGCCCCTTAATGCCCATCCGTCTAACACTTCATCCGTTTTCTCCGCTGCTGAATGCGCATCATCTCCACCTCTTCATCCCAGCCGTGTTTTATTTCACGCAGCAGGTCTCTTAAGAGAGGCTTTGCAGGCCGCACGACTAAAAAAGCCAAGGCGGTCAGAGGCAGAGTCGACTATACGGGCAAAATCTCACGTCTGCTGGCCAGCTTATCTCAAAATCTGACACTCTCTGTTTCTGCGCACCACTGGGTAGCCATGACACGCTCTGTCGGAAGCAAATATAATGCTTAGGTTTAAGTCCCATTTTGCTCAAGAGCTCCGTCTTCTCCAGGAATCGATGTTAAGACTGCTGGGCCGTTACTCGCCCACTTGGTCAGGTGAAATCCTCCTCTGAAGTACGGACTGTGAAGACCCTTTGCCAGCTTCATTGTCTGATCCTCTGTTGTAATGGACTTCAAACAGTCATCTACAGAGAAGTGGTCAGCCCGTCGGTCACTTCTAACCAGCTTAGTCCTGGACAGGGTCACTAGGGCTCTGCTGGAGCCAATCCCAGTTAGTATAGGGCGCAAGGCAGGTAACAAACCCTGGACAGGGCGCCAGTCCATCAGAGGACAAACACACACACAGTGCCTACCCAGGGCTGGTTCGAGGATCTGTGCTGCCTTAGATGAAGCTGTAAATGGCGCCCCGCCACCCCCTTCGCTTTGAGAGGAGTCGTCAATGCCAGAGTTGTACATTGAGACCTGGAGACAGGACTGGGGACAGCAAAGTATTTAGGACCTCGAATTCACGATTTGAAAATGACAAGTTATAGCAACGTCTGTTTACAAGGCTGTCTCGGGAAAATACGCTCTTGAGGGGTGCCAGTCCAGAAATTAAGCAAAAATCGGGCACTATCAGTAGACTTTATTTACTGCTTTTAAAGTCTCTCTAATGAAGAGTTGGAAACACACAGTTATTGCTAACGCAGTAATTCACTTTCTATAATTAGCTATTTCAACCACCAGCTAAACGTGTGCCTTTTGATGATGGTGACATTCTATCTATTGTCACACACGTGTGCATGGGTGGCAGCTAAAGGCCTCAAAAGAAGGTCCATTCCATGCCAGGCCTAGGAGGTGGCAGAGTCCAATAATCCTTTCTCTTTTAGTCCTGCGGACCAAACACGGGAAATTCTGCCTGGACCTGATGACGACATGTCTGGCTACGGGCTCGATGACATCACTGCCAGTTCTGGGGACGATGACATCACTTCCAGTTCCATGCCCGATGACATCACTTCCAGTTCCGGGGACGATGACATCACTTCCCCTGACCGACCTTAAAACCCGCCATCATCCTTCTGTTGTCAGTTCTGAGTTGGGCTCGAATTTGTAAACCTCTTGTATTAATTCTCTACTTTTGCTGCCTTACTTCAGGTATACAAGTGGCTGCCCCAAACCTTTTTTTCTGTTTCAAGGCATCTTATATATATCTTATCTTATATATTATTATTATTATTATTATTATTATTAGTAGTAGTAGTAGTAGTAGTATTAATAGTATTATTTACCAGATGCTTTTATTCAAGGGGACTTACAAGCAGGGTTGTATGGTGGCGCAGTGGGTAGCGCTGCTGCCTTGTAGTTAGGAGACCTGGGTTTGTTTCCCAGGTCCTCCCTGCATGGAGTTTGCATGTTCTCTCCGTGTCTGCTTCGGTTTCCTCCCACAGTCCAAAGACATGCAGGTTAGGTGCATTGGCCATCCTAAACTGTCACTAGTGTGTGCTTTGTGTGTGTGTGTGTGTGTGTGTGTGTGTGTCCTGCGGTGGGCTGGTGCCCTGCCCGAGGGAGCTCCAGCACAAATACCCGACACAAAGTCTCTGCACACAAGTTCACAATAAACAGGAGGATTTATTTGTGGGGAAACTCTTCCTTGTAAGAGTTTCCCACCCCACAGTCACAGATTAAAAGGACACAGCAATTCTGTAAACTCTCTGTCGTCGTCATCCTCGCTTTCTGCCTCTTCCTTCGCTCTTCCTCCTCCCGACTCCCAAACTGAAGCAGGGCTGCTCCCTTTATACAAAACCCAGGAGTCCTTCTGGGTGAGGCTGGTGCCCAACCAAGTCGGGTTTACAAGCGTTTTCTGTGCCCCCCTTCACGGAACCCAACAGAGCTGAGCCAAAGAACTCCAGTTCCCATGATGCCCTGGGAGACTGCCATTTAGAGATCCAGCGGAGACAATGCCATGTGTATGATATCATCTCCCCCTGTCCTTCAAGGCTGTGTAAGGTTCCCTGCTGTCCCTCCCTCACAAAGTGTACTTGCACATATAAACGGAGGTTTTAAAGAAACCAGGGTTCAATTTTAACCGGATTTCTCACCCAATCCCGATTTTGTGTGTGAATGGAGACACACTCAGTGATGTTAAAGTGTCCAGCTTCACGTTTCTTGGTATGTGCTGTAATAACGACAAAATAAACAGTGTGGTGGATGGCTGGGGATGCTGCCCAGCCGGGACGCCTGGAAGGTGGAAGGACTGGGAGAGGGACGATATCCCCCCCGAGAGGGCAGCCACCCTGGTTGACATGGTGGCCACGGGATCGGAACTTAGAATCTCAACCCTGCTGGGACCTGTGGGCTCCCCCTAGTGGAGCCTTGGACTGCAGCACTTACACCACACCAGGAAGTGCTGCAGGAAGATCATCACGGAGCACCTGGAGCAAACCCGGGGCATTAAAAAAGGGAGAGGAGTGGAGGAGGCAGAAGAATAGAAAAAAGGAGAAGAAAAGAAGGGGCCGTGAGCGAATTGTAGCTGACTGGTGCGCGATGTGAGGTGCTGTAAAGGAAAGACAAAATAAACGTGGGTGGTTTTGGACTTCTGACGTCTGTCTGTCTGCATTAAAGGGCTGATCTTCCACAACAGATAAAGATATTTCAAAAATGGCAAAGAAATTGGCAAAATGAAGCCTTTTCAGACACAGGTCTCAATTCGACTGCTCCTAAGATGGCAGCGGAGCCGGTTGGCACTCTGGAGGATAGGAAGAGGCGGGCTTGAGTGTTTAGGTACCCGGAAGTGACATCATTCAGGATGCGGCTGTCAATCATTTTTTCTGCAGAGGGAGAAAGAGAAAAGGCAACAGCGCCATCCCCTGGTCAGGAGTGGAATTACATTTAGGCGGAGTGGTGGCTCTGAGGGTAGAGATCTGCACTGGCAATCGGAAGGTTTCCAGGTCGAATCCCATAAATGCCAAAAGGGACATTTTGAGCAAGGCCCTTAACCTGCAATTGCTAAGCGCTTTGAGTAGTGAGAAGAGCGCTATATAAATGCAAAGAATTATTATTATTATTTATGTGCCCCTTGAAGTTGTCTCCAAAGCTCAAGTCCACAGTTCAAGGAGATTGTTACCGTTTCTGTTTTCTTAACATCTGCGTTTCCAACAAAAGATGTTAAATATGGCACCAGATATTGGACTGGCATGATTCAGACCTAGAGATGTTCTGCCAAGATGCATTAAGGAAGTGCAAAGCAAAACACGGAAAATCACTGAGGGCCTGCCGAGGGATGTCATAACAGTAGCTAGCAGCTGTCGTGTCCCGATAGTGGCATCACAACACGGTGTGACAGTTGTAATGTTGTAATATTATTACAAGAACGAGAAAATACGAACACATAACTCCAGTCCTCATGTCCTTACACTGGCTTCCGGTTAAGTTTAGGGCATTTTTTCAAAATCCTCCTTTTAACATAAAAAGCATTAAATGGCGGAGGTCCGGCTTAGTGGTCTGAATTTATTCTGACTTACAAACCAAGAACGCACATTAAGATCTCAAGATGTTGGCTTGCTTGTGATTCCAAGGATTAATGAAATAACAGTGGGAGGCTGAGCGTTTAGTTACAGGGGGGCTGTAAACTGTGGGGCGGTCCGCCTGCTACTATAAGAGATGCCCCTTCGGTCTCAGCTTTCAAAGACTCACCACTTCAGTTCAGCACACCCTGCCTAGAGCTGCTGATTAACTGTACAGACTCCATCTCTGTTGTCAGTCATTAGCACTAAAACAGAAGTAACATGAGAGTTAGAATTTGTTACTCGCCCTCACCTCTTCTGTTTCTCTTCACGGTACTCAAATGTGCCACTTGGTGCCACGGCCCACCTGCCAAGTTGTTTTGCCTGCCTCTCTGATGGAGGATCGCAGGAGTCATCGGGTAGAGGGATCCTGTAATTGGATTGGCTGGCCCAGCAACGTCTCAGCTGTGGGTTGGCCAATAGGGGGAGGCAGTTTCATGGTTGAGGTCTCCAGGACTCTATTATGGGATATCATCTCCTGTTGAATTCTGACTCTGCACTTGTCATATTTCTATTGCACTGTTATATTGTACTGAGGATGACTTGTGCCCTGTTCTGTGTATTGCTGTTGTATTAACCCCCTTAATTGACACCCACTGCACGCACAACATACCTAGAAAGGGGTCTCTCTTTGAACTGCCTTTCCCGAGGTTTCTTCCATTTTTCCCTACAAGGTTTTTTTGGGAGTTTTTTTCTTGTTTTCTTAGAGAGTCAAGGCTGGGGTGTTGTCAAGAGGCAGGGTCTGTTAAAGCCCATTGTGGCACTTCTTGTGTGATTTTGGACTACACAAAAATAAATTGTATTGTATTGTATTGTATTGTAATGTGGCTGGGAAAGCAGACAAGGATAGGCAGGCATAAAGGTTGTGGGGTGCCAGCCGGGTCACCACTTTTAATTAAAAAAACTGCGCAACAGTAAAAGGGCAAAGGAAATATGGCTGTTGTCAGCCTTACAAAAGTAGGCACGGCTTATCCCCTGGGCAGTGCCTTTTATGACCCTTTGTACTGGAAGGGGGAGGCGGAGTCTTCTCAGAGCGTTGTGGGCAGAGCTAGGCATCCCCTTTGGGGTGGCATGGAAGGAAAAGTGAAGATACTGACAGCGCCAGCGCCACCTCTCATCGATGGGTGGAAGTGATCACCTACCTCACCAGAGCCAGGAAGGTGGGTCCCCAGGCGCACCCGCGTCACCCTGTGTAACCAAAACCGTGACAATGAGCTTTTTAATTGTTAATCGTAGACACATGACTGCTATGCAGTCTAATTCTCGATTTTTCAGATCCCCCAAAACAACCTTCAGAGTTATTGAGAACTGAGTACATTTTGAAAGTTTCATAAATCACAATATGGATCCACAGTTTGTGAAAGATGGGAACGCTGGCAGCAGTGGGATGTCACTTTTATGGGAGTCGGAAGAAAGTGAGTGGAAAATGAATGGAATCTTGTCGGGGTCAGAACATCAGACCTTCACATTACGTAACTGGTGACCTCCGCTCAGCGTGAAAGGCGCTATATAACCGAGCCGCCCTCGTTCTCGCTCATCTCGCTTTGAACACTAAAAAGCCTCCTCGGTATTCCGACTCGTCCTCGCAGCTGCTAAGTTTCCCCTTCACTTAAAGTAAAATGAATGCGCCTCTGTGACTGGAGTTTTAATTAAAAACACCACCTTGGTAATTATCAGGCAGGGAAAGGTTTGCCATATTTTTTGAAGTCCTTAATTACCCGCATTACTTACCTTAGCTGAAGTGACAGCAGAAGCTTTTACACCTAAATATTTCATCACAGGAGAAGCCGCACCGTATCACGCAATCGGAGGAGATCAAAAAAAGATAGATAGCAAGCATCAAATATTTATCAGGCCGTGCAAAGCAGCTGTTTGCCGACATATGTTGCGGGTGAAGCGATCCGCACGACAGGGGAAGCGCGAGGGACGTGGCTTGGGGGACGAACAGCACGGGCAAAGTCGGGATGGTAGCGGGTCTGTCAATTCTAGGAAACGATGACAGAGGTGAACGGGTGACAGTGCAAAGCAAAACTCGAAAGTCACTCGAGAGCCTAAAGTCAGTCAGTCAGTCATTCAGTCAGTCATTAACCAACCCGCTATATCCTAACATAGGGTCACGGGGTCTGCTGAAGCCAATCCCAGCCAACACTGGGTACAAGGCAGGAAACAAACAGCGGGCAGGGCACCAGCACACCGCAGGGCACGCACATACACACACACACACACACTAGGGACAATTTAGGATGCCCAGTGCACCTAACCTGCATGTCTTTGGACTGTGGGAGGAAACCCACGCAGACACGGGGAGAACATGCAAACTCCATGGAGGGAGGACCCGGGTCTCCTAACTGCAAGGCAGCAGCGCTACCCACTGTGCCACTGTGCTGCCTAGATAGATCAATGTGAAATGCAATATATAATAGATAGATAGATAGATAGATAGATAGATAGATAGATAGATAGATA
>JANRMT010062806.1:125267563-125290969 GCA_026402145.1 Polypterus bichir lapradei | reverse complement strand
CTTTATCTATCTATCTATCTATCTATCTATCTATCTATCTATCTATCTATCTATCTATCTATCTATCTATCTATCTATCTGTCTATCTATCAGACAGCCTGAGACACAAGTTCAACAGAGCACACGTTTTATTCTTCGGTGGGGCAGCGTTTTCCGTTGTTCCCCACTTCACAGCACCGTCAGGCCCAATAGCCCCTCCTGATTCTTCTCTCTCTTCTTCCCCTCCACTCCTCCTCCTCCTCCTCCCATAAACTTTGCCCTCCACCTCCCAACTCTCGCTCCCAGATTAGTGGCAGTTCACTTCTTTATAGGATACCTGGACGTGCAGAAGCCCAATGTGGTATGGCGGTGCAGGTTGTGTAGCACCCTCTAGCAGCACCCACAGAGCCCAACAGGGTTTGTAGCAAAACTCCAGCTGCCAGTATTCCGTGCGGGAACCTGTGGTGCTGTAGCTTCCCAGTGGGACTGCCCTCTATCCTCACAGTGGAGATAAAGCCCTGAAGACAGTTTCTCCTCCACAGCCCATCCATTATACAGGCGTCCCGAGCTGGGCAAGGGCCCCAGCCATCGACCACACTCTCTCACACACCAGGGCCATGGAAAGCACACCGTGAGGATCACAAGCTGGCAGCCATAGTGAGACTGTCCTGAACAAAGCTGATTAGAAATGAAGAATTAACGGGAGACATTGGAGTAACGACAGGTGTGTGTGTCGCCTGAAATTACACCTCAGCATTTATCAGGTTGTATGGTTTCTGATGTTCATGAAAACTTCCATCCATCCATTATCTAACCCGCTATATCCTAACTACAGGGTCACGGGGGTCTGCTGGAGCCAATCTCAGCCAACACAGGGTGCAAGGCAGGAAACAAACCCCGGGCAGGGCACACGCCCACACACACACCCACACACCAAGCACACACTAGGGACGATTTTGGATTGCCAATGCACTTGACCCGGAGGAAACCCACGCAGACACGGGAAGAACATGCAAACTGAGGTCTCCTTACTTCGAGGCAGCAGCGCTACCACTGTGCCACCATGCCACCCTCATGAAAACTTTGCTTCATTATTCTCATGTCATGAATATTATCAATAATAACACATTATTAGAAGTTGTAACTTGACTCTTGCTTGTCCTTTTATTCTCTCTAGTTGCCCGAGGTTACGGATGTAGAAGGGAGGGAGGAGAGACGTGCTAAAGCACAATACCTTACAGACAGTCAGTGGGATTTGAGGCTTTTGACTAAAGTCTACACAGTAAAGAATAAAAAAGGGGAGAGCAGAGTCAGACACTCCTGACGTCCATTCCTACGATTCAGTTGTTAAGCATATTGGTCGATGAGCAGAGCCTGTGCTATGTGCCCCTCCATTTTGGGTGCATTATTTTCAAGCAAACAGAAAGAAGAAGAGCACAGCAGCAGCAGAACATCAGAAACATGAGAACCATCTGGACGAGAAGAGGCCATTCAGCCCAACGGGGCTCACCAGTCCCGTCCACTTAGTTCTTCTAAAATAACATCAAGTCGAGTTTTAAAAGTCCCTAAAATCCTCTTGTTCTTGATGAACTCATTTTAAAGTCACAGTCTTCAAATCAGATCTCCTCTTCATCTCCATTAAAGACTCAGCTCTTTTCATCTTTCCTCATCTCTCATCCCCTGTAGCCCCCCATAATCAGCCTAGTCGCTCTTCCCTGGACCTTCTCTTGTGCTATTATGTCCTTTTTTGTAGCCTGGAGACCAAAACTGCACACAGGACTCCAGCTGAGGCCTCACCAGTGGGTTATAAAGACTTGAGCAGAACCTCCTGTGACTTGTACTCCACACATCAATGCGCTATATAACCTGACAGTCTGTGAGCCTTCTTAATGGCTTCTGACAAACACTGTCTGGCAGATGATCATATGGAGTCCACTATGACTCCCAAATCCTTCTCATAAGGCGTAGTTTCGATTTTCAGACCTCCCATTGTGTATTCAGACCTCACTTCCTACATGTGATATTTTACATTTACTGACATTAAGCTGTTAAAACTTTCAGCTCTTTAATTCCTTCCTCATCACTCATCCCCTGTAGCTCTGAATCAGCCTAGTCGCTCTTCTCTGTACCTTCTCCTGTGCTGCTGTGTCCTTTTTATAACCCAAAACTGCACCCAGGACTCCAGATGAGGCCTCACCAGTGTGCTAAAAAGACTTGAGCAAAACCTCCTGTGACTTGTACTGCACACGTCAAGGCGCTATATAACCTGACATTCTGTTAGCCTTCTTAATGGCTTCTGAACACTGTCGGGAAGTCGATAGCTTAGAGTCCACTACGACTCCTAAATCCTTCTCATAAGGTGGGCTCTCGATGTTAAGACCGTCCATTGTGCCAAGGCGCTATATAAGCTGACACTCTGTTAGCCTAGAAGAAGCGACGCGGCTCATCCGCTGTGCACACTGAAGATGTTGGTGCTGCAGGCTGAATTGAGACTCCTACCCATGCTACCCATGGAGATTTTCTTGTCCCTTTTCCTCTTTTTCATAATCGCAGCCTCATCGTAGCCGCAGGAGGACGTCTACACCTCTGGTGGAAGAAAAGCAAAGCCAACTAAGACGGTTGAATCACATGACAGCAGTAGTGGCGGCGGCACACTGACTGGGCAGAAAAGAAAAGAAACCTCGCACACACACACAGCGTGCCAGGCTCAGAACGTGAGGTCACGTGAACTTCACACTGTCTTGGCGAATACGGACTGTCTGAGACTGAGAATTGATGTCAGATGAGATGCTTGTTGCTGAGGCGCCATGCTGCCGTTTCCACCCAGGGCTGTCTTGGATGCTGGCCGGGGGCCCCAGGGTCCATTATATTTCTGATGCTCGTGTGTATCAAGGACCCTAGGGGTCCCAGCACGTTACTTTACCTGGGGGCCTATGATGCTGTTAAGACGGGCCTGTCCACGATGACCAAAGTTCTCGTCCGGGGTACAATGCCACCTGGCCAGAGAGCTGGCCGTAAATCTGCATACCCGTTTAAACTGGCAGGTCATTAACTGAGGAGTATCTGTAATACCCAGACAAGCCATATGCTGACTTTTTGTGTTTTTTCTCCTTTTTGTATATTTTTGGGGATCATTGGCGGGACTTTGTTTTTGTGTAGAATCTCCCTGCCTGCGTTATTTTTATTTACTAAGCCTGCCAAGTTTTTCTGTGGTCACACACACGTGTTTAGGGGACAACCAAAGGGCCTGAATAAATGCAGTTCCACGCCGGACCAGGGGGTGGCGCAGTGCTCTAATTCTATCCCTTAATTCCTTGCAGGCCATTCTTGGGAAATCCCACCCTGTTTTGGGGTAGCCAATGACGTCACTTCTGGCTCCGGTCCTGATGACATCACTTCCCCTGTGAGGGTTTAAAAGCCGCCATCTTAAAGAAGATACTCAGTTCTGTTTTAGACTCAGTTGTATGATCATGTCTTTGTATTTTGACAGATTTTGCAGCCAGGAAATATTATACGGGTGGCTGCCCCAAACCTTCCCAATGTCTCTTGGCTATTTTTGTGACACTGTATATACATTCATGGATTTTGATTCTTTTTTATTATGGGACTTGTAATTCTCTGTAAACATTATTCAGCTTTACTTTATTTATTTATTTATATATTTTTTTTTTACTTTCGTTTTTTGTGCGTCACAGGTGGTGAGGACTTTGACCCGCCTTAACCCTTTTTTTCCTTTTAAATATAACCCACTTTTGTTTTCACAGTGCCATCTTTTTTTTATCTGTCTCCCTGTCTAACACCTCTAAAGGCTGAACCCACAAGACACCCTGTTTGTAGTTTGGTGCCATCCTTCCCACTACACAGGGTGCCACATCTGCGTTCTGTGATGTCTAAGGTGCAAAAACAAACTTAATGAGTTCCATCCATAGTAGAGGATGTCGTCATACACACGTGTGTTTTGGGGACAGCTGAAGGGCTCTGATGATGGTAATTCCCCTCCGGACCAGGGGATGGCACTGTTGCTTAATGCATTTTATTCTTCTCCCTCTGAAGAATGGAAAACTGACCCCTGTACCATCTCTGACATCACATCTATTATACTCCCTCCCAACTGGATCCCATATAACCAGCCCTCAACCCACTGCCTCATCTCAGTCTTGTCTTGGACCCCCATCTGAAAAGCCCTGAATTAACGTTGCTTGTTTTTTTTTTGTTTTTTTTTTACATCCTACAATATACTGAGGTAATATTTGTGGCCCAAACCTTCATGATAAGTCTGTGTCGTTCTTATAAGGGGTAAAAAGAGAAACTGCATTGGTGTTAGCAGTGGGATGTGAAGAAGACATACTGTATGTTGCCACACAGCCAGGTGCTGAATGAAAATTAGACCTTGCTGAGCTCTTCTGAATGGTTGGTGAAGAGTACAATACAATAAAATACAATACAACACAATGCAATACAATACAACACAACACAACACAATTCAATGCAATACAACACAACACAACACAATTCAATGCAATACAACACAACACAACACAACACAATACAATACAACACAACACAATACAATACAACACAACACAATACAATACAATACAATACAATACAACACAATACAATACAACACAACACAATACAACACAACACAATACAATACAATACAATACAATACAATGCAATACAACACAATAAAATACAACACAACACAATACAATACAATACAATGCAATACAACACAATACAACACAACACAACACAACACAACACAATACAATACAATACAATACAATGCAATACAACACAACACAACACAACACAATACAATACAATACAATACGATGCAATACAACACAATTCAATGCAATACAACACAACACAACACAATACAATACAATGCAATACAACACAACACAACACAACACAATACAACACAACACAACACAATACAATACAACACAACACAATACAATACAATACAATACAATACAATGCAATACAACACAATACAATACAACACAATACAATATAATACAACACAACACATCTTAAAAATGTTAGGAAATTAAGGCGCTTTCTAAATAAACAGGATTCTGAGAAATTAATTCCTGCATTTATTTCTAGTAGGATTGACTACTGCAATGCGGTGTTCACTGGATGTTCAAACTGTTCTTTATTCAGCCTCCAGTTACTCCAAAATGCGGCTGCAAGAATTATTACAAGAACAAGAAAATACGAACACATAACTCCAGTTCTTAAATCGTTACACTGGCTCCCGGTTAAGTTTAGGGCAGATTTCAAAATCCTCCTTAAAACATATAAAGCCTTAAATGGCGGAGGTCCGGCTTACTTGTCTGAACTTATCATGACTTACAAACCAGAGTGCACATTAAGATCTCAAGATGCCGGTGTGCTTAGGATTCCAAGGATTAATAAAATAACAGTGGGAGGTCGAGCTTTTAGTTACAGGACCCCCCTAAACTGTGGAGTGGTCTGCCTGTTTCTATAAGAGATGCCCCTTCGGTCTCAGCCTTTAAATCCCGGCTGAAGACTCACGACTTCAGTTTAGCACACCCTGACTAGAGCTGCTGATTAACTGTACAGACTGCATCTCTGTTGTCAGTCATTAGCACTAAAACATAAGTAACATGACAGTTATAATTGAATACTAACCCTCACCTGTTCTGTTTCTGTTCTCGGTACTCAAATGTGGCAACTGGTGCCACAGCCCACCTGCCATGTTGTTTGCCTGCCTATGGTAAAGTCATCCCTGATGGAGGATCACAGGAATCATGGGAAAGAGGGGCCCTTTCATCGGATTGGCTGGCCCAGCACTGTTTCAGCCGTGGAGTGGCCAAATGGGAGAGGCAGCTTGATGGATGAGGTCTCCAGTTCTCCAAATCTTATTACGTGATATCATCTACTGTTAAATTCTGCTCCGTACTTCTAAAATTTTTATTATTATGCTGTATTAAGGATTTGTTCTGTTCTGTATACTTGTATTGACCTCCTTCTTTTTGACACCCACTGCACCCCCAACTGACCTGGAAAGGGGTCTCTCTTTGAACTGCCTTTCCTGAGGTTTCTTCCATTTTTCCCTACAAGGTTTTTTTGGGAGTTTTTCCTTGTCTTCTCAGAGAGTCAAGGCTGGGGGGCTGTCAAGAGGCAGGGCCTGTTAAAGTCCATTGTGGCACTTCCTGTGTGATTTTGGGCTATACAAAAATAAACTGTATTGTATTGTATTGTACAATACAATACAACACAATACAACACAATAAAATACAACAGAATACAATACAATACAATTTATTATTGTAGAGCCCAAAAATCACACAAGAAGTGCCACAGTGGGCTTTAACAGGCCCTGCCATCTGACAGCCCCCCCAGCCTCGACTGTCTAAGATGATGAGAAAACCCTTGTAGAGGAAAAAAATGGAAGAAACCTCAGGAAAGGCAATTCAAACAGAGACCCCTTTCCAGGTAGGTTTGGCTTGCAGTGGGTGTCAAAAAGAAGGGGAGTCAATACAATACAATACACAGAACAGAACACAAGTCATCCTCAATACAATATAATAGTACAATAAAAATATTACAAGTGCAGAGCCGAATTTAACAGTAGATGATATCACATCACATGATTTTGATTTGTTCAGAGAGTCCTGGAGACCTCGGCCATCAAGCCGCCTCCCCCTATAGGCCATTCCACAGCTGAGTCAGCTCTGGGCCAGCCAATCCAATGACAGGACCCCTCTACCCGACAATTCCTGTGATCCTCCGTCAGAGATGACTTTACCTTAGGCAGGCAAAACAACTTGGCAGGTGGGCCGTGGCACCAAGTGGCACATTTGAGTACCAAGAAGAGAAACAGAAGAGGTGAGGCGAGTAACAAATTCTAACTATCGTGTTACTTATGTTTTAGTGCTAATGACTGACGATAGAGATGCGGTCTGCACAGTTAATCAGCAGCTCTAGTCAGGGTGTGCTAAACTGAAGTGGTGAGATTTGAAAGCTGAGACCGAAGGGGCTTCTCTTATAGTAGCAGGCAGACCAGTCCACTGTTCAGGGGTCCCCTGTAACTAAAAGCTCGACCTCCCACTGTTATTTTATTAATCCTTGGAATCCTAAGCAGGCCAGCATCTTGAGATCTTAATGTGTGCTCAGGTTTGTAAGTCATGATAAGTTCAGATACGAGAAGCTTTATATGTTAAAAGGAGGATTTTGAAGTCTGCCCTAACCTTAACTGGGCGCCAGTGTAAGGATTTAAGGACTGGAGTTATGTGTTTGTATTTTCTTGTTCTTGTAATAATTCTTGCAGCAGCATTTTGGATTAACTGGAGGCTGAATAAAGAACAGTCTGAACATCCAGTGAACACCGCATTACAATAGTCAATCCTACTAGAAATAAATGCAGGAATTAATTTCTCAGAATCCTGTTTATTTAAAAAGCGCCTTCATTCCCCAACATTTTTAAGATGGAAGAAACCTGATTTGGACAAGTTTGAGATGTGCGCTTTAAATGACCTGCTAGAGTCAAAGAGAACTCTGAGATTGTGGGCTGATTTAGTAAAATCAATGGGGACTCCGACTGAGTTAAATGATGACAAGATATCGCTGTGATCGGCGTCACTCCCTCCAGTAATTAACATCTCTGTTTAAAGACAAGCAGTTCTCATCCATCCACTCCTTTAATTCACTAACACAAGTAATTAACTTCATTTGGTCTAACAGAAAGGTAGGACTGGGTGTCATCTGCGTACGAGTGAATATTCACATGACGTGTTTTAATGTGAGAGCCCAGCATGTCAAGTGAGAACAGTGGAGGTCCGAGTCCTGAGTGCTGCGGGACACCATATTGAACTTGTGTGTGTAATGATAGCGTCCTGTCAGCACATTTCTGTACGTATTGGAATCGATTTGATAAATAAGCACAGTCACTGCCTGCGAGCCCAACATCATTTTCTAGCCTGTGCAGTACAACAGAACGGTCAATGGTGTCAAACGTTGAGCTTGAGTCTAACAACAGAATTACAGAGGAGTTTCCTTCATCAGAGGATATCAGAGTGTTGTTTACAACACGCCATGTTGCCGTTTCTGAGTCTCGAACCTGAGGCCAGTTACAGTGTTAGTTCGGAAAGGAAGATGGCTGAGAGACCATGTGAGGTCCTCACGAGGAGGTTTGTCTCCCATTAGCATCCTGGCTGCTGCACTCTTATCACCGTTGCTTTGTGAAGAGTCTGTGGGCCGACGCCAGGAGCTGGAAGTGGACGCTGAGACAGCTGACTTTACTACGTCAGGGCAATGTAACGGTGCAGCTGTCCGACCTGGCATTTCATCTTCAGATGACCAGCTCAGCGCCAGCGTATAAAAAGGGCGAGTCCGCCACAGTCTCCCAATTTCCAATGAGTGCGATGGAAGCGAGTCGTCCTTCTTTGGATAGAAAACTAACCACAAAGAGGAGCAGCAGAAATCCTTTTGGTTGGAGCTGGCAAGCACTGCACAGCACAAGAGTATTGTTAGACCATTTATAACAAACTCAGCGTGGTCCTCAACATCACATTTCCAATTTTCCACGATTTCATCTTTCTCATCTAGAAAAATATTTCTCGCCATGTGGAATTTTCTTTGTTCCTGGTGCCGCTTGCCTGTTTCAGGCTCCTTGGAGCCTCCGTCTTCTACACTTTTCCTCAGGTGGGTATCGGTGCAGACTCCATTATTCAGATTGCCCTTCTGCCGTGATGGCTGAGCTAACGGTTGATTTTTTTAAAGGGTTGTGTGAACTTGAACATCTCATCGGTTTGGAGGAGACAGCATGATTCTCATCAATCACATCCGTTACTTAACTACAATATGATTTAGCACTTTTGCCCATTTGTAGCAGCGCTGCATTAGAGACTTCAATCCCAACAGCCTCTGGGGTCACCGCAGCACTCGGCTGCTCTGCTGTTCTCACAGGGGCTGCTGGGAAATGGAAGATGAGGAGCTGCTTAAAAAAAGAGAGAGACTGTAAGATGTCAGATGTTGTGAGTTAAAGAATCCCAAAGCACAAGAGAGTCTCGAAATAATTAAAACACCCATTAGAGGGGGATATCACCATCAAACCCTAGCTAGTAATAAGCACAAATATATAAAAGATTTATTATTTGCAAAACATAAAGCTCTGCTGAGCACAAAAGGCTGAAAGGAGCTGCCTGAAATCAGAAAGCAAGCCGAGCAAATGAAAGAGACAACATCAAGAAGCAGAGCAGAAATGTCAACAAATTACACAAGCAGGTCAAAACGACAAAGAAACACTCACCAACTGCCAGGCACAGTCCAATGAACCGCAGGGGACTCTAGATTGTCTCTGCTTTGTCTGCGCTGAAACTGTAATAACATTTAACTTTCTGGTGGTTCACTTTGTTCTGAGTTAGAGAGTCCCAAAGCAGAGAAGAGTCTCAAAATACTCACAATGTCCACTAGAGGGATTCTTAATTTTTCTTTGCTCTGTAAAAACATGAAATTCCATCGAGCACAAAAGTCTGAAAGGAGTTGCTTGAAATCAGAAAACAATCAGAGCAAATGAAAGAGACAACATCAAGAAGCAGAGCAGAAACGTCAACAAATTACACAAGCAGGTTAAAATGACAAAGAAACACTCACCAACTGCCAGGCACAGTCCAATGAACCGCAGGGGACTCTAGATTGTCTCCGCCTTGTCTGCGCTGAAACTGTAATAACATTTAATTTTCTGGTGGTTCACTTTGTTCTGAGTTAGAGAGTCCCAAAGCAGAGAAGAGTCTCAAAATACTCACAATGTCCACTAGAGGGATTCTTTATTTTTCTTTGGTCTGTAATAACATGAAATGCCATTGAGCACAAAAAGTCCAAAAGGAATTGCCTGAAATCACAAGGCAAGCCGAACAAATGCAGCCCAAACCAAATGAAAGAGACAACATCAAGAAGCAGAGCAGAAACGTCAACAAATTTACACGAGCAGATCAAAACGACAAAGAAACACTCACCAACTCCCAGGCGCAGTCCAATGAACCACAGGGGACTCTGGATTGTCTCCGTCTTTATAAGGCTGAGGGCGGGTGTGCTGTGCCACTGAAATGGTGATAACTGTTGATTTTCCATTGGTTCATTTCATTATAAGGTAGAGAGCCCCAAAGCTGAGAAGAGTCTCAAAATACTCACAGTGTCCACTAGAGGGGGTACTACTGTTAAACCCAGGGTAGTAATAAGGGCAAAAGTAGGAACTTTTGCAAAGTATAAGGTGTATTCTTTACTTTTCTTTTCTCTGTAATAACATGAAGCTCCATCAAGCACAAAATGCTTCAAACGAGTTACCAGCAAAGGCAATCCGAGGCAAACAAAGTCACAAGATCAAAATCGAAAATGAGGTTGAAAACCTGGAATAAAAGGTCAAAAATCCAATACTCATAAAGCACAGCAAAACTATAAAGAAACACTTGAATGAACCGCAGGGGACTGTGCTTTTTTTTTTTTATTCTGTTTCCTCATTTGGCTGAGTGAAGACCCTTGCAGTGATGGGTAGGTGGTCCCACCTCTTGGGAAACCATCCACAAAATCCAAAGAACACAACGACGGCATAACAAATGAAAAAAATAATTAACAAAAGTAACAGCCACACAAATAAAAACCTCAAAAATGAATAAAAAGGGTCTAAAATAAGAATCTGAATCCAAGCCCTAACTGAAATCTAACATCGGAGAGGAGAGATGGTCTTTGTGTTTGTTGGTGTTTCAGCAAACACGTCCCCTGGACAGCAGTTACCACTACCCATAAGGGCCCATCCACACCTGAGCGTCGAAATGTTGTCTTCATTGTGTTTTTCATGTGAATTTCAAATGTTTTTCAAGTGTTTTCAAAGAAGAGTTTCATGGTGTGACCAAGTGGACAGACCATAAAAATCCACAAATAAGTATTGGGGGCTCCAACTGGGCAATCCTGCTTAATAAACAATAAACAAAGAGCGCACTGAGGCACAACGTACAGAATCTCCGGAAAACGAATGACTCTCCGTCCGGCGCAAATCAGGTCCCTTCACTTTGGAGCTCTGTGTGGGTCAGAATGAGACGCCACCTTCTGAGGGTTGTGGAGTCTGACCTGAAGGGGCGGAGCCTGCTCTGGGTGCTGTGGGCGGGGTTAAGTCTCTTCCCCAGACGTGTTCTCAGAACTGCGGATCAGTTAGAGATAAAGCCTCATGGGTGACATGTCATCAATCTGGTCCCGTCTGCTACCTGAGGGCTTCTTTAATTACTTCTGTTAAGTGACTGGGCGCATCTCCTCTGCTTGTTACAAACACGAGAATCAATGGGAGAGGTTTGTTCAGCTGTCTAAGGGGCTTCAAGCACAAAGCACGAGCCTTACTTGGGCCGTTGCAGGGTTCGATTTCACACACACACACACACACTTTGGTGATAACTCCCCCGAGGAAAAGATCGGCCCATCCTTGTCTTTGTGAAGAACTCTGCAGCTCATGACACCTGTGCAGCTCGCCATTCTGCAATGTGACTATGAGGGGTCAGCATGTGAGGGGCAAACACTGAGAGACTTAAGCCCTGCAAGGCCTCGTTACCCTTAAAGCACATTTAGACAGACTGAGTATATTGTACATTGCTTTGTTCTTACCACAAAACCAAAGCAAGTCTCTTTGTCAGTTGAATTATTTTAACCTGACATGTTTCTATTTATTTATTTATTTATTTAGTTTGTGTGATGAAGAACAAGCAAAGGGTAAGATTGGACCTCAAAGCGACTCTGCCACATTCTTCACTTTTAATGAGCTCTCCATCAGGCTCGTCTGGAGGAACACGGCAGTGTGAGAGATCATTACCTGTGCGGCGGCGGAATGGCGGCTGGGACTCCGTGTAATTGTGAAAGTTATTATTTGTCACATAGGAAAATGCATCTATCACCTCAGAAGAAGAAAAGAAACTAATAAAGGAGGCTGAGAGACTTCAACACCTGCACTGCTGACCTGGAAAAGAAGAGAGCTGGGGGGTTAGGTGGGCCTGAGCGTCCCGAAAAAGATGAGGATGAGTCACATCTGTCTATAGACTGGTGTCTGATAATAGGATCACAATTATCTATCTATCTATCTATCTATCTATCTATCTATCTATCTATCTATCTATCTATCTATCTATCTATCTGTTATATAGTGCCTTTCATTATCTATCTATCTATCTATCTATCAGTCATATAGTGCCTTTCATTATCTATCTATCTATCTATCTATCTATCTATTTATTATATAGTGCCTTTCATTATCTATCTATCTATCTATCTATCTATTTATTATATAGTGCCTTTCATGTCTATCTATATATTACATAGTGCATTTCACTCTGTCTGTCTGTCTATCTATCTATCTATCTATCTATTATATAGTGCCTTTCTATCTATCTATCTATCTATCTATCTATCTATCTATCTGTTATATAGTGCCTTTCATTATCTATCTATCTATCTATCTATTATATAGTGCCTTTCATTATCTATCTATCTATCTATTTATTATATAGTGCCTTTCATTATCTATCTATCTATTGTGATAAAGGCGCTATATAGCGCCCGACCCGGCACAGACCACACTGAGGCACGTGTTCACATTCAAAGGGTTTATTATTTTTTTCTTCAGCCGTGGGCACACGCCTTCCCCGTGTCCCACAGGCCCAACACAGTCCAAAGCACAAAAACCCCACACAACCAAACGCTTCCTTCCTCCACCACTCCTCCCAGGCAACCTCGTCCTCTTCCTCCCAATTCTGGCCCTGATTGCTGGGAGGCACGCCCTTTTATACCCCACCCGGAAGTATTCCAGGTGCCTGACCAGCTGGTCTTAATTGCACCTCCGGGTGGGGCTGATAAACCGTCCAGCGTGGTGGCTGGTCGTCCGCAGCACCCCATAGCGGCCACCCCATCTCCAAACCGGGCTGCTGTGGTGGACTCCATGTCCCATGGAGCCACGGGGGAGATTGAGGAGGGATCCACGGCCAGGGAGGCTGCCCCCAAGCGCCCCGGGGAAGGTACTGCAATGTCCATGATGGCTCCCCCGGGACGTATGCAGCAGAGGCATCCCGGCTGGGCATGGGACCCGGCTGTCCGTCACACTATCTATCTATTTATTATATAGTGCCTTTCATTATCTATCTATCTATCTATCTATCTATCTATCTATCTATCTATCTATCTATCTATCTATTATATAGTGCCTTTCATGTCTATCTATCTATCTATCTATCTATCTATCTATTATATAGTGCCTTTCATTATCTATCTATCTATCTATCTGTTATATAGTGCCTTTCATTATCTATCTATCTATTTCCTTTCAAACCCATCTATCTATCCTTTCATCTATTTAATGGACAGAACCGGAAGAGATATAATCAGGGACAGAGTCAAGCCGAACATCTGTCTATAGACTGGTGTCTGATAATAGGATCACAATTATCTATCTATCTATCTATCTATCTATCTATCTATCTATCTATCTATCTATCTATCTATCTATCTATCTCTCTGTTATATAGTGCCTTTCATTATCTATCTATCTATTTATTATATAGTGCCTTTCATTATCTATCTATCTATCTATTTATTATATAGTGCCTTTCATTATCTATCTATCTATCTATCTATCTATCTATCTATCTATCTATCTATCTATCTGTTATATAGTGCCTTTCATTATCTATCTATCTATCTGTTATATAGTGCCTTTCATTATCTATCTATCTATCTATCTATTTATTATATAGTGCCTTTCATTATCTATCTATCTATCTATCTATTTGTTATATAGTGCCTTTCATTATCTATCTATCTATCTGTTATATAGTGCCTTTCATTATCTATCTATCTATCTGTTATATAGTGCCTTTCATTATCTATCTATCTATCTGTTATATAGTGCCTTTCATTATCTATCTATCTATCTATCTATCTGTTATATAGTGCCTTTCATTATCTATCTATCTATCTATCTATCTATCTATCTGTTATATAGTGCCTTTCATTATCTATCTATCTATCTATTTATTATATAGTGCCTTTCATTATCTATCTATCTATCTATATATCTATCTATCTGTTATATAGTGCCTTTCATTATCTATCTATCTATCTATCTATCTATCTATCTGTTATATAGTGCCTTTCATTATCTATCTATCTATCTGTTATATAGTGCCTTTCATTATCTATCTATCTATCTATCTATCTATCCTTTCATCTATTTAATGGACAGAACCGGAAGAGATGTAATCAGGGCCAGAGTCAAGCCGAACATCTGTCTATAGACTGGTGTCTGATAATAGGATCACAATTATCTATCTATCTATCTAGCTATCTGTTATATAGTGCCTTTCATTATCTATCTATCTATCTATTATATAGTGCCTTTCATTATCTATCTATCTATCTATCTATCTATCTATCTATCTATCTATCTATCTATCTATCTATCTATCTATCTATCTGTCTATCTGTTATATAGTGCCTTTCATTATCTATCTATCTATCTATCTATTGTATTTCCTTTCAAACCCATCCATCTATCCTTTCATCTATTTAATGGACAGAACCGGGAGAGATGTAATCAGGACCAGAGTTAAGCCGAATTTCCCATGTTTGATCTTTTGGGATATCAGAGAATGGTTTAGCGTATCCCCGCAATGGCCCAGCGTGGAATTACCCTCATTTTGCCCCTTTAGCTGCCTCCTATGCACACGTCACACCAGGGTGACAATAAAAAGATTTATTTTTTACAAAATTCTCTGTAAAGCAGACAAACTCCAAAGAGCATGAAATGCCATCCTAGGCAGACAAGTTCCAATCACAAATCCAAAGAGTAGTCAAGAAACGCATCTGATGGATGAACTGGCGTACCAGCTGGTATGGACACCACCCCCTTAACCAGGTCAGGAGGCCATGATAATGGAAGGCTAAAGGAGGGAGCAGTCAAATCTCCTTTCCATGCCATGATACAGAAGTAGAAGGATGTTACAGCAGCTACAGCGGGATTGGCGTCCCTAACAGCCACTGAGCCTCATCCAGGATGGACTCGGCAGCCTGGAAGGTCAGCACAGTTGCAGACCACCAGCTTAAGAGCAGACTGTCCTCCCCATACACTGGGTGGCAGCATCCCATCTAGCATATCCCAGTATGGACGCCCACAAGGCAGCATGGGAGTTGTGGTTCCATGGGCCTGACCTGTCATGTTCTGTGGTGGAAATTGATGTTACAAGGACCGTGGTGGTCCTGCCCGACCCAGAAGTGCTTCCTGGGGGCAACTGATTCAAAGTTAAAAAAGAGAGAGAGCGAGAGCCCTCCACTCGACTCGGAGAGAGATGGAGTCGGGTGTGAAGGCAGAGAAAAGGAAGAGAAAGAGTTGGATTTTATTGTGAAGAAGAGAAGCCGTGTGAAGATATTGTTTCAATTAAAATTAAAAGCACTTTAGTTGAATTGGGGCAATTGTGAGTGGGGGGTGTTGTGGGGGGATGGGTTGGGGTTGAGTGGCGCCCCCTACATGTCAATAGAGACAAAAATGGAAGAGCTGAACATGTGATGGCTCTGGTGACTGTGCGTTTCGACTGCCATGTTTTTCACTTTCGCTTGCTTTTGTCTTTCTCGTTTTTATAGCGTCTTTCATATCCGTCTCTCTACTGCCAGTTCCTGTCATTTATTATTTTTAGTTAACGTGTTTTGGGTTGTGTTATTTTTTTTTGGTTATTATTTGCTTTTGTTCTTTGTTTATTGTATATTGAGCCTAATGGGGGGGTATCTGCACATGGCGTATTAAGCATATTTAGGGGGTCTTTGATGTTAGGAGCTTTAGGTAAATAAAATCGGTGTGTCTCGGGTGCTGTGGGTGGGTGTTTTCGGCATGGAGGCGAGAAGACTTCATGTTAGTGTGCACCGATCCCCTGACGATACGATCACATAAAATGAATCATAAGGGGGGCAGGCGACCAACGCTACTCCCCTACTGAACCCACACCTGGCAGACCACCACACACACACACACACTCACAGTGCAAGCATATTGGAGTCACTGGAATGAAAATGAAATAACGAACAGTACAACAAATATCCATCGAGCGAAGCCCTCCATAATACTTAATGCAAACAAAAAGACCCCAGAAGTGCCGCACACCATCAACAAACAACCAAGTGGTAGAATGAAAGTTGAATGAGAAAAAGCCAAATAACTCAACAGACAGGCAAAATGATTCAAAAAGCGTCACACACGGGGCGCATGGGAGGCAGCGGGGTTTGGGGGGTCCGGTTACTGCTGAAATTCCAGTAGGCGGGGCTAATCACATGCCACTTGTGCCACTTCTCAAGTAAGACCTAATCTACTTCCTCCTCCTGCTCTAGGCCACGCCCTCTGATGACTTCACTTCCTCCTTTTCACTGTAGATGACCCGCCTCTTCCTCTCCCTCAGTTACAAAAGCCCACCACCTCTGCTGTCTTGCGACTCGGTCCTACGTGACGACTCGTTTTTCCTTACAGCAATTCTACGATATATGGGGTGGATCGCCGAACCTTTATCGTTGTTTCTGCTTTCTAAGCAGTGCAATGGTACGATAATGAAGAACTGAAAACAGTCCACCCTATCAGTAGGGATGACACAGGGCGAGCTTCCATCCAAGAGGCCCCCCCCCCCCCCAAAAAAAATAAAACAAACTCCCGAAGCACTGCGCCTCAGCCGCCTGCTCCTCTTCTTCTCCATCCATCCTGCTGTGAAGCTCCTTTTCCAAATAACTGCCCCGTTTTCCTGTCCTACCATTAGACGTCAGTTTGAGGCCGAGACTCCTCCCCTTTACAGGCAAAGCATGTTCTGATTGGTCCTCACCCCGTCGAAATTCCCAGCAGCGACATCGTAAGCCACGCCCCCTTCGCTGAGATTCAGTCAGATGAGTAAACTCGACAGAAGAAGACAGCAACATGGGAGTCGATCCAAACGTGCTGTCGCAGACTGGTGCCCCCTGGCTTGTAATTACAGAACTGCGCTTACAGGAGCCTGAGATGAGTGATGGGGAGATGAGTCAAAAAAAGAAGAACGTAAAGGAGGTAAAAATCAGGTGAAGGGCGATTGGGTGTGAAGGAAAGTTGGGATCGGTGGCCAAGTGGAAGCATGGCGGTCGGGGAAGAGGCCCCCGTGCGGGGCAGCGGTGCTCCAGTGCTACGGTGCGATTTGTTCTTCAGCAGGAGATCCAATGGATATTGAGCGACAGCGGTGGGGGAAGAGAGAAGGGCTTGTGGGGTCCACAAGGGCACAGAGGAATGGTGGTGCACTTTGAGCTACATCTTTTGTATGATGATGTGCTACATAAATAAATGGTGTTGTTGTTGTTGTGCGGAAGACGAGCCAGTAAAGGGCTAACGGCACTTGTTGGAGCGCTAGCTGGGCAGACAAAGTGGGTGGGCAGCAGAGACGAGGTTTCCTCATGGAATTTTTTTTAATAAACACACCCTGACTGTCTTTCTACCCTTGATTTGAACCTCACTTTGGATTGTGAATTTATTCGTTTGGGATTTTAACCTCCATGTCCGTCAAGAATTCTTTATTTATGAAGCAACTGCACCGCACTTTCTTTATAGTCTGGATGTTGTTTTGTAGAAAATACAAAGCCCTAACCCCTCTTGTTCTTGTTACTGCATGTGTCCTCATTCGCCATGGTCCACCACTTTTGAGGATGTTATGCCAGTTACAGGCAACCCAGGCATCACACAATGGTGCCACTTAATAATCTTGGGCAGCTAATCTGCCCATCTTTGGACTCCTTGTTTATTGCCAGACCTTTAGGACTCCTCACAAATGTCTTTGGATCGAACTTCTTGGATTTTAATTGCTTTGGCAACCTTCTTGAAGCCAGTTTTACTTTGAATTGTCTTTGAGTTTACGTTAAGATAAACTTTCATTCTCATGTGTACCAGGGGTTGTACAGCTCTCCTCTCCCTTGTCATTTTTGTTGTAGGCCTTGAGCCCCTTTTTGGAGTGCAGGCCACAAAAGCCTGCTTCTTGAGTTTAGAGTGCAAGGCCTGCTTTGTGCCAGTGGTGGGTGAACTCTTGCTGTTTAAGTTTATGTTAAGATAAACTCTTTCATTCTCATGTGTGCCAGGGGTTTTACAGCTCCCCTCTCCCTTGTCATCCCTCTCTCCCACCGTCCGAAAAACGTCAGAGGTTACCGACAAAGCGCCATTTCCCCTACGGACCCGTGGTGAAGCAGGAATGTCGCAAGACAAGCATGAAGAACTGCATGGGTTGCTGCCTGCTAACCGGTTTGGGCACGTTACTAGCCAGCAGTTATGTCTTCATTAACGCCAGATGCAATCTGAGGGGTGGCGGATCCACCACCATTGGAAGCGTCGGTCAGATGGTATTCTCATCTGGGTCAGCCTCGCTAGGAACATTCATCATTGTAAACCCAGAGAAGAAAAACCTGCAGCCTGATCACACTAAGCAATGGAATTCCAGACACAGAAGTTCATTCTAGCTTTCTCCACCAAGTTCATATTTCTACATTGGAATAATGTCAGTCATGCTGTTGTATATGCATTGAATTATCATCATCATTCATGGTGGCGGGCGGCACGGTGGCGCAGTGGTAGCACTGCTGCCTCGCAGTTAGGAGACCCGGTTCACTTCCCAGGTCCTCCCTGCTTGGAGTTTGCATGTTCTCCCCATGTCTGCATGAGTTTCCTCCGGGTACTCCCGTTTCCTCCCACAGTCCAAAGACATGCAGGTTAGGTGTATTGGCAATCCTAAATTGTCCCTTGTGTGTGCTTGATGTGTGGGTGTGTGTGTGCCCTGCAGTGAGCTGGCACCCTACCCAGGGTTTGTTTCCTGCCTTGTGCCCTTTGCTCCAGCAGACCCCCTGTGATCCTGTAGTTAGGATATAGCGAGTTGGATAATGGATGGACGGATTCATGGTGACTCCAAAATCCATACCAACCCCTACGTTCTCTGCAGTTCCTTTTTCTGGTTTTCTGTGGTGGCGATCTGCGCCATCACCACTTGATCAGGGCACTGTGATGTCCCGCCATTGATGGATTGAAAGCCACATGACCATCATCATCATCATCAAGTTCTTCTACATGAAGCCTGAATACCATGAGGACTGGATTGAGATCACTGATGTTGTCTGGTCTTGTGGCCTTGGGACCCCTGCAGATTTTGTTTTTTCTCTCCTCCCTGGCCATCGAACCTTACTTTTTATTCTATGTTAATTAATATTACCTAATTTTATTTTCTATATTTTGTCTTTTTTCTTTTTCTTCATCCTGTAAAGCACTTTAAGGTCATCATTTGTATGAAAATGTGCAACAGAAATAAATATTGTTGTTGTTGTTTTTGTAGGCCTTGAGCCCCTTTTTAGAGTGCAGGCCACAAAAGCCTGCTTCTTGAGTTTAGAGTGCAAGGCCAGCTGGTGGGAAAACTCCTGCCGTTTGAGTTTATGTTAAGATAAACTCTTTCATTCTCATGTGTGCCAGGGGTTTTACAGCTCTCCTCTCCCTTGTCATTTTTTGTTGTAGGCCCTGAGCCCCTTTTTGGAGTGCAGGCCACAAAAGCCTACTTCTTGAGTTTAGAGTGCAAGGCCAGCTTTGTGCCAGTGAGGCCTGCTGGTGGTGGGTGAACTCCTGCCTTTCGAGTTTATTCTGCTTTTCATATTTTCTTCAGCCGTTTTCTCCTTTTTGTCATGGCAGAGCGGTGTGATGTTTCCTAGCAACTGCAATGGGGCTTTAAAACTAATATTTAAAAGAAAAAAAAAATCCAGTTGAGCCAACACCACCACCACCACCAACAAACTTGGGGGTCTCTCACAGAGAAGGAACGATCAGCTGGCTTGCATTGTCTGCCACTCTAATTAGGAGACTTAAGCTGTGGTGCTGCTGATCGTAAAGGAATAAAGTGGGGGGGTCACCTGAGAGAGAAACTTCGAATTGCCTGACATGAGCCACCGCTTCTCGTTTGCTGTTACTTTATTTTCTGCTTTTTTTCTGGGAAACACAAGGCAAAGATAAAATAATGTAATTATCATTTATATGAACACAATCAGGAGTTGGATTTGTTGCCATGGTAATGTAACGTATGGCCTTAATAATCATAATACCAGTGTGGGGGGGGGGGACCAGCAAGCAGCCGAGATCTGCTGGACCCGACTGGGAAGAGCAGCAAGGACAGAAACGCTTCGTTCATTCATTCATTCATTCATTTATTCATTCTGTCTGTATCTCTGAATCAGAGTTTGCTCACCTTGCCATTTCCACACGAAGGCATCCCTGTGACTCACCGCTCTGGCAACGCCAACTGATTTCTTTTTGTTATTTTTTTTTTTTAATTTATTTTCAATAATTCCTCGATTTGTACTATCAGCCTAAAAGGCTGCTGTCGTGATGAGCGTCTACTGGAAACTGATGGCTTCAATTTGCCCTAAACAGGACTGGCGCCCCCTCCAGAGCCAATTCTGCATTTTACCATATGTGGTTTGGAAATGTCACAAAAAAAGGGGCAGCTGCAATGGTCTTGTGTAGAGGGGTCATTAATGTGACGTGTGTGGAGCTGAAACTCTGACGTGTATGAGCTAATTAACATGGATCACATCTCCACACTCCTGTGCCACGATTAGTGATAGACGGATATGTTACTGTAGGTGCCATATAATAGATATAAAGAGAGAGAGAGAAATCAAATATAAAACTATTGTGGGGCCCTGGCCCGGCCGGGACGCCTCCACGCTAGGAGGACCGGGGGAGCCAGCATACCCAGAGCATTACCTCCCCTAGAGCCTTAGATGGCAGCCCCCCACCCCTTGAGTTGCAGCGGTTGCCTAGAACTCCCGCAGGGCTTCATGGGAGTTGGAGTTTGGTGCAGCCATGTTGGGATTCGTGGGCACCGCCAGGGGGTGCTGCAGCTGCTTCTGAGCCCTACAGAGCAGCTTGTCCGCCACATCCAGAAATAGGTCATCAAGAACCAGGAGCACATCCAGGTGGGCTATAAAAGGAGCCAAGCAGCCACTACTCCAGGAGCCAGAGTCGGGTGGAAGGTGGACAAAGCTTGCCAAGGAGGAGTGGAGGAGAACGGAAAGAGAGAGAGGAAAAGACAAGAAAGAGAGTATTGTGTTGAGGTGTGCTTGCGCTTTGGGACTGTATTGTAGTTGTGGGGAATGGGGAAGATGGTGTCCACAAGCGAAGAAGAAAAATAAAATCACGTGCGCATTGAACTTGCGTCCTACGCCTGTCTGTGTCGGGTAGGGAAGCTGGTACGTCTCCTGTTGGTAATAAGCTTATAGGGGCATTATTATCACAGGTACCCGGAGATTTTAACTTGCATGCACTAATCACCACAATCCGGTGCCATGATGAGTGAGGAGAACCAACTGACCTCAGAACTTCTGTCTTCTTACCTGAAAAATCTCAGAATTATAGTGCCTTTCACAGCTATCTGTTCTTTAGTGCCTTTCACATCTATCTATCTATCTATCAATCATATAGTGCCTTTCATATCTATCTATCATATAGTGCCTTTCATATCTATCTATCTATCTATCTATCTATCTATCTATCTATCTATCTATCTATCTATTTACTGTGGCTATAGAAAAGAATCCCCCCCCTTCGAAATATTCAATTTTGTTTGCTTTACAGCCTTAACACACAAACTAATATTTCTTCCCAGCTTTACTTACTCAATGCCATCTCTAACATCCAAGTGAAAGACATCACAGCTACAGTTCAGAAGAATTAAAAAAAAATCAAAAAGAAGAAAGATGAATAAAGGACAACCAATCAGGTGTCAGTGCCCACCATTTCCATTGCGGTTACTGGTTTCCTCCCACCTGTGCTCAGTTGTAATGAGTGTGATTAGTGAAGCTGTTCCTGGTCCATTCATTCCCTTGCTTGGCAGTGCCACTGACAGCAAACAACTGACTACGGGTGGCAGGTCACTTTCAAAAGATCTCCGGGATAGAGTTGTGGACAGACATAAGGCAGGAGATGGAGACCAAATCATCTCAAAGGCTTCATCAATCCCAAGGAGCTCAGTAAACTCCATCATAAAGAAGTGTTTGGTAATACTAGGACCCTCCAAACTGGATGGAAGAGCAAGGAGGAAACTGGGAAGAGAGGCCACCGAGAGGCCAATGGCCACTTTGAAGGAGTTACAGGACTTTATAGGCACTTTTCCACTGCATAGTACGGCACGACACGGTTCAGTTCAGCTCACTTTTGGGGGGTTTTCCACTGGGAACAGTACCTGGTACCTGGTCCTTTTTTTAGTACCACCTCAGCCGAGGTTCCAAGCGCGCCGAACCGTTACCAAAAACGTGACGTGTAAACTCTGCTGGTCACTGATTGGCCAGAGAAAATCGTCATTACTGCGTCACTGAACTTGTGACACGAGACACAACAGACCCGCTAGATTTTTAGCACAGCCAGTGAAGGTGCGGACGCACCATTTTTGTTTTAACCAAAAATGGCTGTTTCGTGGTCTATTGAGGAAGTACAGACGTTCCTCTCGTTGGTAGCCGAGGAGCGGATCCAGCGAGAGCTGGATGGGGCGACGCGGAATGAAAAAGTTTTTCAGGAGGTCGCTAAGCTCTTGGGCGCACACGGCTACCATCGGACTTACAAACAGTGTAGGGGCAAGTTAAAAAAAATGTCACGGCAGTAGAGGCGGCGCAACTATAACGACACGTGAATAATCCCGCCCACTCTAAAGCGGTACTAAACTGCAGTCGAAACGCAAACCGAGCCGAACTGAGCCGAACCAAGGTGAGCTGAACTGAACCGTGTCGTGCCGTACTATGCAGTGGAAAAGCGCCATAAGGCACAGAGTGGTCATTAGTGGTGTGCAGGTGACAACAATTTCACAAGCGCTCCACCATTGTGGCTTGTTCAGGAGGGTCGCACTTCTCCAGAAAGGTCACAGTAAGGCTCGTTTGAGCTTTCCCAGAATGCACCTTGAAGATTCTGATGCTAAGTAGAAAAAGGTCTTCTGGTCAGAGGAGACAAAAATCAAATTATTTGGCCTCAACACCAAACGGTACAGCAATGCAGCTCACCATCCACAACACACCATATTGAGGGGGCAATATCCTGTTGTGGGGGGCCTGGGGCTCTCGTTAGGGTAGAAGGACAAATGGATGGGGCAAAATCCTGTCAAATTCTTGAGGAAAACCTGCTACCCTTTGCCAGAAAGAAGATGAGCAGAATGTTCACCTCTCAACACGACAAACGACCCAAAGCACACAGCAAAATTGAGCACACAGGGGCTGAAGGAGAAGAAAGTGAATGTCGTGGTGTGGCCAGTCAGAGCCCAGAGCTAAATCTGTGGAAAGATCTGAAGATAGCAGACCAGCAACGCTCACCAGCCAATGTGACCGAACTTGAACAGTTAAACTGTAAAGAAG
>JANRMT010062806.1:125254281-125267463 GCA_026402145.1 Polypterus bichir lapradei | reverse complement strand
CCCCCCCCCCCCCCCCCCCCCCCCCCCCCCCCCCCCCCCCTTTGTTAATCTCAGTAGGTCTTGTGTTTGATTTTTTATCATTTTTCTGAACTGTAGCTGTGATGTCTTTCACTGGGATGTTAGAGGTGGCATTGAGTAAATAAAGCTGGGAAGAAATATTAGTTTGTGTGTTTTCATTTAAGGCTGTAAAGCAAAAAAAAATGGGAATATTTCAAAGAGGGGAATTCTTTTCTATACCCACTGTATCTACTGATCTAAAGCCACAGAAGGTGACGTCTCCAAAACAAGCCAGAAATCCACCTGAGGTGTCCAGCAGAGGCTTCCTCAAGTTCTTCCAGGGTCCAAAGGTCACCTGCTGGCTTCAACTGGCGCAGCCTGAGAAATGAGGAGCTGGCAAAACGATGATAAAGACTGAAATCCAAGGAGAAGGCTTACCTTATAAATAAAGAGGCAAGCCAAAAAAAATCATTATAAAAATAAGCTTAATTAACAGCAAAAACATGGAAGAGCTGCTTAACCCTTAAACTGCCACATACTTGGGGGTTAATGCACCCCCTGGAAGACAAACACTTTTTTTTTTGTTCCTTATTTTGTCTTATTCAATTTATCATATTTGGAATTTGTTAGTTTTCACATACAGTACCCCTTGCGGTCAGAGCGTAGGGTCAGCCATCGTACAGCTCCCCTGGTTTAAGGTTAAGGGCCTCACCCAAGGGCCCAGCAGAGTAGGATGTCTTTTGGCAGTGACGGGGATTCGAACCGGCAACCTTCGGAATACCAGCGCAGATCCTCCGCCCTTGCTGCACTTTTTAAGTAAATGTCACAATTCACCAAGATAAAGTGATATTTTAATGAATCCCATATTTCTTTCATGCAAAGAGCATTAGAATTACTGCAACACTGCCGATGAACTGTAACATCTATTTTAAAAACTACTGCAATAAACTGTTTTGATATGTAGAAAGTGCGACTGACGCCATTGATGAAATTCAGTAAATCACCGAGCCGACTGCACTTGAACTGGCTGCACACGGGGGCCAGCGCTAGTCTAGTGCGGCGGCTCAATCCCAGGCACAGTGATGCCACAGTGCTGCAGGGGGCGCCAGTGGTCACTATCTGGCTACCCAACGAATGTACGGCACGGACTGATCAGCTCTGGCGTGCTGGCAAATTACATTTAGAACTGACTGTAGCTGGTTGCGGTGGTTAAAGGGTTAAAGTAGTAAAAATAAGTAAGCAGATAAATTAATAAATGAATAAACATAAACAGAATAAAAAAGAGGGTAGAGAATCTGCTTCCTCTATTTAAATGCTTATTCTAAAATGTCATTGATCAGATCCTGCCAGATTTTAAAATTCTGCGCAGATTCTGTAAGTGAGAATTTAATTTTTTCCAATTTCAAATAATATAAAACATCAGTTACCCCCTGAATGAAAAGAGGAGAGTTTGAATTCTTCCAGGTGAGCAAGCTATGGGGTGGAGTGGTGGCTCTGAGGCTAAGGATCTGCGCTGGTATCCTGAAGATTGCCGGTTCGAATCCCCACCACTGCCAAAAGAGATCCTACTCTGCTGGGCCCTTGAGCGAGGCCCTTAACCTTCAATTGCTCCAGGGGGCCCTGCGCTGTACAATGGCTGACCCTGCACTCTGACCCCAAGGGGTATGTGAAAACTAACAAATTCCTAATACAAGAAATTGTCAATCAAAAAAGTTTGTGTGTCCTTCTCCACTTTAAGCCCACCAAACACAGCTGTTAATGGGTTAGGAGGGATTGTGACCCCCCAAGGCTGTCTGATGGGCATTTCAAGATTTGGGTCCAGAATGATGTTCATTTTGTGCTTGTGGCCCAGTGAGGCTGGAGCTCGATTGCAACGTTCACAGGTTGGCTCTCACCCTGGAAACTTTTAGGACAATTTCAAGCGAGACAGATGAGCTCGATAGATGATTTGAAGTTGACTAATTGTATGCTTTGCGCATATGGAGCTCAAGTGAATTCTGTGCATGGCTGCCTTCCACTCCTTCTCTGAGATGTTGAGTGAGAGATCCTCTTCCCACTGTCCTCTGGGATCTTTGAAAGGGAGGAGGGACTGTGAAATGGTTTTATAAATTATAGAAATGCTGTCCGAGTTCTCGAGACTGAGTAATATTAGAGGGAGGTGGGAGGTGAGGTTCTGTTTAACAAAGTCTCTAATGTGAAGATAGTGAAAGAAATGTGTTAAACCCTTCAGCCCTGGATTTTCTATTTTAATGGGAAAAATTATTTTGTGAGATGTTCTATCTTTGGAGTGGAGCTCAAAAATGAAAAAAAAAACAGCAACAAAAAAGAAATTATCACTCTTATTATACAATAGCTGCCAAATACAGGCAGTCCCGGGGTTACGTACGAGACAGGGACTGTACTGTACGTTTGTTCTTAAGTTTTGTATGTAAGTCTGAACAGGTCTATTATTTTAATAAATGCTATTGTTGACCGACTGTAACCAAGTGCTCTGCCAATGAATGATGGAGTTGTCACCTCCCTGACCTTTTTATTATTTCTACTTTATTTTCCATGGTGATGGTTTTTCTCTTCTTTCCTGTATCACCAGCACTTGCATCAGATTTGTGTTTCAGAGACATTGTTGAAGGGTGAAGACAAAAGGTTAAGATGAGCTCTTCTGCACAGCACTGTCTACGCCATCACAGCAGGAAGGCACCCGTCGTCAACACGTCTGATGTACTGACGAGAGACAACTCCCTGCTATGTGTGTAACAGTACAAGCAGGCTTGCTATTGAGAATGAATGGGGGTGGCGAGGGGCGATTCACCACCCGCCCACCTCACAGTCACCTCCACTACAGTATGCTGCCTGCAGGTCCGCCCACCGAGATCAAACACGGTGCGACCAAAGGCGGGTAGTGAATCGCCCCCATTCAACAGGCAGCCATCCGATGCACACTACAATGCTAACCCCCCGCCGCCCCGTTCACCCTCAATGGCCTCCGTTCACCCACAACCGGGTCACCACTTGCAGCATTACCAGCCGCCCACCGAGAACGTGTGTGGTGGGCGGGCAGTGAAACCGCTAGACGCCGGGAGCCGCCCAAGGGACACTACACTGCGCGGGCAGCAAAATCGCCCCCCTCCAGCCTCCATCCAGCCACCGCTCGCAGCGTCCCCAGGCCGAAGATGACGGAGCGGCAGTTACTGAGGCACATGCGTCGCAGCTGCGGCCCCGTTCATAAGTCGTAGGTTGGATGTCCGTAACCTGGGGACTACCTGTACTTCAGTCTTCTTGAGGAAATAAAATTAGAAGTGGTGTGCACAGTCCGGAAGCGTCCATTTTCACTTCAATGATTTGTGAACCGTATGCCATTCTCTCCGGTCTGCGCTAAGAGGAGCATGGCTGCCAGCGTGCCTGTGCTTTACAAAAACAGCTTCATATATGTATATGTGTATATATATATATATAGTAAGTAAGTGGACGCTTGGTGGCACTATTTCCCACATTTTTCCCCAACAGACAGTACTCAAGACACGGGTAAAGTCACCTAGAAGTTGATTTAATAATTGTTTTCTTAAATAAAGTGCACCAAGCACCACAACTACCATGAAATCAATAAACAAATATACAATCCTCCTCTCCACCCAGCAGCTCTGTCACACTCCCTCCCAACTCCGGCTCAGTCAGCTGGGGTTTCCCAGAGTCCTTTTATAGTCCTTGACCCAGAAATCCTCCTTCTCCGGGTCAACTCTAACATAGTCCTTTTCTCAAGTATCCCGGAAGTATTGCAGGTTTCCGTCCTTGTGACTCTGAAGTACTTCCGGGTTGGCGTAACCGTAACAATCCCCAGGATTTGGATGAGCTCCCCCTGGCGGCACCCATGGCACCCAACAGGGCTGAAGAAATGGACTCCAATTTTCCATGATGCCCTGTGGGAATCCAGGGCACCTCAAGGCTACAGGGAGGACGCCATCTAGTGTCCTGGATGTGTCGGTCGGGATGAGCTGCCAGCCGTCCATCACAATATATATATGTATTCATAGCATCCGTAGCCTGAGTCTTGATCTGATTGTATGGGTGGTTGCCTACCATGTAATGCATGTGGTCAGATTGAGACTCAGACTACGAATGCTATGAATGTAATATTACTCCGATCTCCAGGCTGTCAAATAAACGAACCATACGGCGTGGCGCAGTGTAAAGGGGCTTTGCCTCTGACGTCTGAGGTTCAATTCCCACGAAGGGTGCAGTGGAGTGTGTACGCCTGATGAGCCCAAATAAGGGCGAAACACGTGTTGCATAATCTTTGCATTATTTATGCTATATATATATATATATATAGTCACAGACGTCTGATTAGGAGGCAGTCAAAAAGCCTAAAGGTGAGTGAAATATCGCAAGATGAAGGGTTGTCATGTGGTACTTACTTGAACCTCTTCTCTCAACAGGAAACACGAAGAAAAATAATCGCTTCTATTTCTGGATTCCAAAATGGCCACCATGAGCCACTTCCGGTGACCCTTTATGACATCACTTCCGGCCATCATGATTGATGTCACTTCCGGTTCCTCAACAATGATGCTGTTTCCGACTCCTGCATTCAGCATCACTTCCTGCCAACCATTTCCTGTTCCCATCATTCATTCTGTATAAAAACGCCATCTTGTTCCATAAACTTTTGATCACACATTTGCTATTTTTGCCTTATTTTGTCCGTAGAACAATATACGGGGACGGTCCCCAAAACTCTCTACTCCTGACGTGACTCTTCCACCTCTCTCTCGGATTAGCGCGAATATATCGCTCCTGCAAGCAAACTCTGATAATTAGCGCAATGAGAGAAGTCACAAAATCAACCGGAATGCTCAATCAAATTGTAGAAAAGAACCCGATCTAAATCCGTTCTCTTGTTCTCTAACTAAGCAGAGTTCAGGTTATGCCCCCAGTCAGACGTGCGAGTGAAGAGGGCCCCGCAGCCCGATGAGTGTCTCTCGGATTCACACTAATAAATCGGTACCACAAGTGAACTATGATTCTTAGTGTGATGAAAAAGTCGCAAAATCAACGGAATGTTCAAGCAAATTATAGAAAAAAACAAAACCCCGATCTAAATCCGTTAAGTAGATCTCTCGTGAAAAGTGGACAGACATACAAATGGGTCTGAAATACTATAAGAAATTCTGCGCTTGGACCACGAAATTTTGAAAACCATTTCTTATGGTCCAAGGATAACCTACATTCCAAATGTCAAGTCCCAAGTCCTCATGGTTTAGGAGATTTCGTGATAAGTGAGTCAGTGGTATTTGGCTTTTATATATACACTCACCTAAAGGATTATTAGGAACACCTGTTCAATTTCTCATTAATGCAATTATCTATCAACCAATCACATGGCAGTTGCTTCAATGCATTTAGGGGTGTGGTCCTGGTCAAGACAATCTCCTGAACTCCAAACTGAATCTCACAATGGGAAAGAAAGGTGATTTAAGCAATTTTGAGTGTGGCATGGTTGTTGGTGCCAGACGGGCCGGTCTGAGTATTTCACATTCTGCTCAGTTACTGGGATTTTCACGCACAACCATTTCTAGGGTTTACAAAGAATGGTGTGAAAAGGGAAAAACATCCAGTATGCGGCAGTCCTGTGGGCGAAAATGCCTTGTTGATGCTAGAGGTCAGAGGAGAATGGGCCGACTGATTCAAGCTGATAGAAGAGCAACTTTGACTGAAATAACCACTCGTTACAACCGAGGTATGCAGCAAAGCATTTGTGAAGCCACAACACGCACAACCTTGAGGCGGATGGGCTACAACAGCAGAAGACCCCACCGGGTACCACTCATCTCCACTACAAATAGGAAAAAGAGGCTACAATTTGCATGAGCTCACCAAAATTGGACAGTTGAAGACTGGAATAATGTTGCCTGGTCTGATGAGTCTCGATTTCTGTTGAGACATTCAAATGGTAGAGTCAGAATTTGGCGTAAACAGAATGAGAACATGGATCCATCAGGCCTTGTTACCACTGTGCAGGCTGGTGGTGGTGGTGTAATGGTGTGGGGGATGTTTTCTTGGCACACTTTAGGCCCCTTAGTGCCAATTGGGCATCGTTTAAATGCCACGGGCTACCTGAGCATTGTTTCTGACCATGTCCATCCCTTCATGACCACCATGTACCCATCCTCTGATGGCTACTTCCAGCAGGATAATGCACCATGTCACAAAGCTCGAATCATTTCAAATTGGTTTCTTGAACATGACAATGTGTTCACTGTACTAAAATGGCCCCCACAGTCACCAGATCTCAACCCAATAGAGCATCTTTGGGATGTGGTGGAACGGGAGCTTCGTGCCCTGGATGTGCATCCCACAAATCTCCATCAACTGCAAGATGCTATCCTATCAATATGGGCCAACATTTCTAAAGAATGCTTTCAGCACCTTGTTGAATCAATGCCACGTAGAATTAAGACAGTTCTGAAGGCGAAAGGGGGTCAAACACCGTATTAGTATGGTGTTCCTAATAATCCTTTA
The DNA here is from genome assembly GCA_026402145.1 of Polypterus bichir lapradei. Taxonomy (NCBI): domain Eukaryota; kingdom Metazoa; phylum Chordata; class Cladistia; order Polypteriformes; family Polypteridae; genus Polypterus; species Polypterus bichir. The sequence goes on along the minus strand of JANRMT010062806.1, from coordinate 125,260,950 downwards.
GGTGAGTGTATATATATATATATATATATATATACATAGTGGAATAATACCCACAAATAAAAGAAATCTTCACAAAGGTAAAGTTTTGGGGACTGTCCCCATATATTGTCCTGCAGACAAATGAAGTCAAAAATATGATCAAAAGTACATATATTGTATCAGATGACAAAGTGGAGTTGACAAAATGGTGTTTTTATAGTATGGTGGATTATGGGAACAGGAAATGGTTGGCGGGAAACGGCGTCATGGTGGAGGAACCGGAAGTGATGTCCAAGGTGAGAGCTGGAAGTGATGCCATATGGAGTCGCCGGAAGTGACGTCATGGCGGCCATTTTAGAAGCTTGGAAGTAGGCGAGATTATTTTTCTTCGGTTCTCCTGTTGAGAGAAGAGGTTCAGGCAAGTACCACGTGACAATCCTTCCTCTCGCGATATTTCACTCACCTTTGAGCTTCTTGACTGCCTCCTAATCGCACGTGTGTGACTATATAGATATATATATATATATTGTGATGGACGGTCGGGGATCCTGCCCAGACGGGGCGCCCTTTTTAGGAGAAGACCAGGGGAATGGGCATACTACCAGGAGTACCTTCCCTGGGACATGAGAGGGCAGCCCGCTTGGTTTGCTTCGGGACACGGAATTGGAGCTCGGAAGCTCAACCCAGTGGGGGTCCGTGGCCACCACCAGGGGGCACCTGGACAGCTCCAGAGTCTGGACATGCAGCACTTCTGCCACACCCAGAAGTGCTGCCTAATGTTAATCAAGAGACACCTGGAGCACTTCCGAGTGCATTATAAAGGAGGCCGTCTCACTCCATTCAGAAGCCAGAGTCAGAAGGAGGAGGACGAAGCTTAGGGAGAAAAAGAGTAGAGGCAGCGAAAGGAAAGAGAAGGACTGAATACTGTGTTGGAGCACTGTGTTGTGTGCAGGACCTTTGTTTAATAAAACGTGTGTGTTTTGGACATACGGTGTCTGTCTGTCTGTGTCCGGGGCCTATCTTTTACCATATATATATATATATATATATATATAGGGCAGCACAGTGGTAGCGCTGCTGCCTCACAGTAAGGAGACTTCCCAGGTCCTCCCTGTGTGGAGTTTGCATGTTCTCCCTGTGATTGCGTGGGTTTCCTCCCACAGTCCAAAGACATGCAGGTTAGGTGCATTGGCGATCCTAAATTGTCACTAGTGGGTGTGTGTGTGGAGGTTTGTGTGTGTGTGTGTGTGCCTTGCGGTGGGCTGGCGCCCTGCCCGGGGTTTGTTTCCTGCCTTGTGCCCTGTGCTGGCTGGGATTGGCTCCAGCAGTCCCCCATGACCCTGTAGTTAGGATATAGCGGGTTGGATAATGGATGGATGGATTATTAGTCATACCCAACCCGCTATATCCTAACACAGGGTTCAGGGGGTTTTGCTGAAGCCAATCCCAGCCAGCACACGGCGCAAGGCAGGAACAAATCCCCGGGCAGGGCACACACACCCACACACCAAACACACACTAGGGTCAATTTAGTATCGTCAATGCACCTAACCTGCATGTCTTTGAACTGTGGGAGGAAAACCCAGACACAGACACGGGGAGAACATGCAAACTCCATGCAGGGAGGACCCGGGAAATCTCCTTACTGTGGGGCAGCAGCAGTACCCACTGCGCCACCCGTTATCATTATTAATTTTTTTTTACTTTTCATGATGACAGGTGAGGCTCTGCTCACCAATGTGTGACATGTTGCTCCATCTTCTGTTAACTCACCATCATCCAGTTGATTCTGATTCATCACTTAAATGAATTGGTGACCCAGTAGGTTGGCATCACGAAGTTGCGCTGCTCAATGCTGTACACCACCATCCTGATGAGAAGTTGAGTGACTGAGTGAAGGGTTACGGGCCATAGGCACCTAGAAGTTACAAATGGCTGTCCGGTGCCTACCTCATCGCTCCGTCACAGAGGCATCCCAGCTTGTTTGAAGCTCCATATACCGAGGAGCACATTGCATGTTGTTTCGTTCAGATTGCTTCGTCCTTGCGAGCTCTAACGGAATATTCCAGTCCTCTGTCGAGTGAATCTCCCCGTATTAATTGTTTTCTTTAAATGTGTTTCCTCCTCAAGTGTTGTATTTTTGAAACTTTTCAGGACTTACAATCTCTGGAACTCTCGAACTCACAGGCAGACTTCTCAGAGCCAATACCTGGGTGTGAGATTTAAAGCCCGCCATCCGTGAGGCTCCACGTCACCACGGGGGTCTCCAAGAGCATACGAAAACAACAATGAGCTTAAGAAATCCAACTAAAATGAGGTAAATGTAAACCTTGGTGAATAAGAGTGCCAGGGAACTGGGAACCAGCTGGTAACTTAGCAACATTTCCAGACTTGAAACACTTTTGGGATGAAAGAATGTCAGATGTGCACCGGCAGCGAGAGTCGCACACGTCTGTCACTTCCCTGATCAAAGGACAGCTTCGTTGCCTCCCTTGATCAGCTAAGTGCGCGTCAATTGTGCCACAAATAAACACGAGACGGTGGAGTTAGTTCAACCCAAGGACTGTCACGGGTCCGAGGAGGACTTTTACATTGACACAGATTCTCATTGTCTGTGCAAAGAGCAGATGTGACTAAAAAGGCAAAGAAAATTTAACGTTACGTTGCAGGAGTAGTAGGGTGTTGAACCATGTTAGCCAATATGGGAGCAATGAGTAGTCAAGCAAGATGACCCGTTTTATTGGTGAACTGAACAGATTACGATATGCGAAGGTTCAAGGGGGCTCAGGACCCCTTCTAGAGACTACAGCCTACCTGAATAAGGGGCCTGAGCTGCCATGAACGCTTCCACTCCTCCCAGCAAGCTTTGTCCGCCTCCACCCAACTCTCTGGCTCACTTGCTGGGTTCTCAGCAGGCCTTTATATACAGTATGGTCCAACCCAGAAGTGCTTCTGTCCTTCTGTCCACGTGACTTGGCAGAACTTCCGGGCTACAAGTGAGACGTGACTCCCCAGGTTCTCTTTCAGCGCTCCCTGGCAGCACCCACGGTACCCAGCAGGGCTGTGGAATTAAACTGTATTTCCCATGGTGCCCTGCAGGAATCCATGGCACTGCTAACACTACAGGGAAGCTGCCATCTAATGTCTTGGGGGAAGCAGCGTCCCAAATAGGTTGTCTTCCCCCATCCTTCCATTCTGAGGTTGTCCCGGCCAGGTTGAGCTGCCTAGATAGACGCCAATAGGCCTGTCAAAAACGAGGAAGGAACACAAGACACAATCAAATGCGTTTTTTGATACATTAAGGATAGAACAGCCAGATACTCTAAGTGCAGAGGAATTGGACAAACCTCTGGCACTCTCAGAATTACTAGACGCTACAAACTCACTTCAGAGCGGGAAAGCACCGGGCCCTGATGGCTGCCCTGCTGAATTATATTAAAAAATTTCTGTTAAGTTAGCTCCCCTCTTATTAGCAACATTTACAGAAGCCAGAGACAAAAAAAAAGATTCTACCTCAAAAGTCTTTGTCTATTGTGAACACCAGGGGGTGCTCCAGCTGCCCAAACCTGAGGCAAGAAGGCACAAGTTCAAGCACAACACACTTTACTTTCGGTGGGAATGCAACCCAAACCGTTCCCTCAAGCAGCATAGTATAATGTGTACAGAACACAGCACTTTCTTTTCTTCTTCTTTTTCTCTCTCTTTGCCTTCACTCCTCCTCCAGCAAGCTTTGTCCACCTCCACCTGACTCTCCGGTTTGCTTGCTGGGTTCTCAGCAGGCCTTTATGTATGTTCTGACCTGGAAGTGCTTCTGTCTTTCTGTCCCCGTCACTTGGTAGGACTTCTGGGCTATGGGTGAGACGTGACTACCCAGGTCCTCTTTCAGAGTCCCCTGGCAGCACCCACCGTACCCAGCAGGGCTGTGATATTAAACTACATGTCCAATGGTGCCCTCCGGGGAAGCTGCTATCTAACGTCTTGGGGGGAAGTAGTGTCCCAAACAGGTTGCCTTCACCCATCCTTCCATTCGGAGGTCATCCCGGCCGGGTTGAGCTGCCCAGGTAGAGGCCAACAGGCCTGTCAAAAACATAAATGAAATGTTTTACTTTTTTGACATATGCAGACATATCAAGATTTCACTATAGCTAAAGGTGATGTCATTGAAAAATATGGAGTCCATTTTCAGGGACCTGTGGACAAAATGGCAAACTGCATACAAAAAGCAACGTTTTAAAAAATGCCCAGTGTGCCGGAGGGCCAGGGACTTTTCCTAGCTGGGATGCCTGTATGATGGAAGGACCGGGGGAGAGAGAGAGAGAGCAGTTTCAAGACATTATCTGTCCCCCAGAACACTAGAGGGCAGCCCATCTAGATGGCTGTTACAATCGACAGATATTGAAAGCCTCTCATATCTTTCCCATAAAAATAAATCGGAAACCAAGAAGGCCTCTCAGAGTTAATCAGAGAAATTACCAGAATAGATGAAGAAGACGCCAGGTCCCCAGAATATGAACTTTCTAGGAAAAGACAAGCGTTGCAATCAGAACGCAACCTCCTGACAATAAAAGACGCAAAACAACTCATCTTAAATTTCACTACTATGAACACGGAGAGAAGGCCAACAAAATCTTAGTGCAACAAATCCACAAGCAGGAAGTTTACCAATACAGACGGCAACAGAATCATGAGCTATGAAAATATAACACGCACACATTTATAGGCTACCAGAAGTCTTTACATTCTACTCAGTTTAAAGAGCACAAGACACAGGCGAATGTGTTTTTTGATACATTAGGGATAGCACAGCCAGATACTCTTAGTGCAGAGGAATTGGACAAACCTCTGGCACTCTCAGAATTACTAGACGCTACAAACTCAATTCAGACCGGGAAAACACCGGGCCCTGATGGCTGCCATGCTGAATTATATTAAAAAATTTCAGTTAAATTAGCTCCCCTTGTGATGGACAGCCAGGACTCCCAAAGAATGGAAGGGCTTAAGGGCTCTAGTGATCGTAATTACCTGCCGCTCCATGACTTGGCGCTGTGTTCTAATGTTTCTTCTCTTCCTCCCTCTGCAGACCAGATGATTAACAGCTGTAACACTTCTGACATCATTTCCGTGGTCAATCCGCCTGGACCCGCCTTATAACCAGACGTTTGGCCATTTTTGAGTTCAGTTTGCTGTGGATCTCCAATCTATAAAGATACCCTTTTGAAATTACTACTGGCTTTTTATTTTTTGCTTTTCGATTTTATGGGGTCAAAGGGTGGATCCCCATCTCTTTAGCATTGTCTGTCTACTCTCTTTCACTCTCCTGTGATCATTCTTGATTCTTTTATTTATGTGATTATGTGCATCATTCTTTAAATTTTTGAGCTGTCTTTGTTATGTTTCTTGTCTTTTGTGGGTGGTCTCCCAAGGGGCGGGTCCTTCTGCCAATCACCACCAGGAACCACCCTGCACTCCAATAAACCAGAGGGTCACCCACAGTTCCTTGCCATTCATTGTGAATGCACTCAGGAGTTGGTGAGTTCAAGGCTTTTATAAATTTTAGATTTTTGAAATGCCCAAGCTCAGCTTATTTATTTATGTTTTTTCGACCTCTCAGTCTGGAAATTTCTATTGGGACTGCGCTTACGGTGGTTTGCCTTACTGTTTAGGCAACTCCTTTTTGCCTTTTGTGTTGCAAGGAGCTCCAAGTGTTTTTGTAGAAATAAACATTTTGATAGCTAGCAAGGTGTGGCAGCCTACCCCTCTCTAGTGGACATTTTTGGAAGTGTTTTTGGAGAATTGTCTGTCTCTTTACGTGTAGTCATGATGTTGTTAGTAATTTGTGAAACATTTTACATGTTGGCAGGCATGCATGATTTGGGGGCATCTTCAGACACACTGGTTAGTTTAAGCAGATCTCATGGGCTTAGCCGCCTACCCTCTGATTATCATCCCAGTTGTATATGGAAGTCAGATTGAAGACCTTAGGCTCTTGAAGATCGGAGATTAGGGGGCTTATGCCCCTGGAAGTCCCCCCTAATGAGGTAACTGCACTGTCACTTACAACTCCTCCCTTTTCGCTCTCAGAGTGGAGGACGACGAACCAAAAGAATTATCAGGTCACCGACGGCCAGATGTGCTCATAAAAACAGCAACACCTGGAAGTGGACGTTCGGGAACGAAGCACCAACTGGGAGAAGAGGAAGAATCGGCAGTAGAAATCCATATTGCAGTTTTCAGTTGGTTTTATTACTGTACTATTTCATATTAAATGGGGTCAACCCTTTGACTTTTTCAATCTGATGGTATTACAATGTGAACTTGTAGCAGCACACTGAGCCTGGACTCAATGAAAGGCGCTATACAAAAATAAACTAAACTGAACTGAAAGTCATAGATAGATAGATAGATAGATAAGGCACTATATGATAGATAGATAGATAGATATGAAAGGCACTATATAACAGATAGATATAAAAGGCACTATATAACAGATAGATAGATAGATATGAAAGGCACTATATAACAGATAGATAGATAGATAGATAGATAGATAGATATAAAAGGCACTATACAACAGATAGATAGATAGATAGATAGATAGATAGATAGATAGATAGATATGAAAGGCACTATATAACAGATAGATAGATAGATAGATAGATAGGTAGATATGAAAGGCACTATATAACAGAT